>JAUIMM010000016.1:8587500-9162500 GCA_031769625.1 Taudactylus pleione | reverse complement strand
GTCATCTGTAATATTGCGTAGTGTAAGTATATGCAAAAGCATATACTTACACAAGTTCGGCTTGGTTTCGGGTAAGTAATATTATTGTTTTGTAAAGACCCTAAATGCTACAAAGACCAGTGCCAGGATGGAGGTGAGTATACGATCTTTTTTGCAGGGCCATGCACACGGATTCTACTTGGAGTAGAGGACAGAAACATCTGGTAGAAGGTAAGTATGTGTGATTGATGAATGTGTGTAATAAATCTTTACTAATTATGGTGTGTGTGGCATGTCTTTATTTAACTATTTATTTTACAGTGGGGGTATGGGTGCCGGCCGCCTGCTGGCACTCGTAGTTCCACAAGGGCCAAAAGACAGGCATGCTGGCACCTGTAGTTCCACAGTAAAATACAATAGTTCACATCTATTTTACACTTTATTACCCCCGTACCCACAGCCCAGGTGTGCGGGGAAGAGCACCGGGCTTCAGACCAAGCCTGGGGTTTTGGGAGAGGGGGGACCCCTTTTTCAGGGGTCTCCACCTCCCCTGAAATCCATGACTTGGCCTGAGCTACTTGGGGTGAGAATGCTTTGGCCCTGGAGACCCGGTAATAGAGTCTCCAGGCTGTGGCATTACACCCTGGTCGTTTTGGGACCAGTGCTGGTTTTAATTTTAGGGGGACCACTATGCATTTTTTGTCCCCCTATATTTAAAACCGGCCTGGTGCTGGTACCTAAATTACAGTGGAACCCTACTCATTTTGTTTCCCATCATTTTAGGTACCAGGACAAGCTGACAAGTCCAGGGCTGGTTTAGCTTTTGGGGGGGGACCCTACATCATTTTTTTTTATAACATTAACCCACATTGACCCTATTTTAACTCTTTATAGAAAGAAACATACAAAAATCACAATGATTTGTGTATGTTTCTGACCATCTCGCAGCTCAGGGGGTTGAGAGATTGAAAAGTGATTTGACAAGAGAGTTTGCTCCTATCTCACCCGAGCATGTCATCCCGATTCTTTGTAAATTTGATAGATGTATGTTATAGGTGATAAGAACTTCTGATTTGGGCCGATGGTGATTTGATTCAAGATTGCTATCTCACCGGAGTTTTAGAAGTGAGATAAGAGAAATCTCTCCCCATCTCACCTGACTTTGCCTTTAGTAAATTTGAAAGATGGAAAAAATGAATTAATCACCCCAGATGGTCATCTCGACCTATCTCGATTCTTAGTAAATTTAACCATAGTAGTCTGACAATTCGGAGCTTACTGGAAGATCAGAACTAGATTATTATGAATAATTAATATATAAGCCATACTGATGTTCTAATTCCAGATCATTTTAAAATGTAACTTTTGAAATATCAAATTCAATTTGCAAACTCTCTTCCACTCTCTGACTATAGAAGATGGATGTTGCTATGACAAGACTGAGGATGGCAGTCACATTATAAGCTACTTACTCTTGGTTTAAGAGGATTCAGGATAACAATCATCATGAGGTACTCCTGGAAGACTAATACCCCTTTTCAAACTACAAGCAATAACCCAGGTTTTAACACGTACATAAGCAGCAAGCCTGGTTACTGTGGAGTGTGAAAGTGACAGGTTGAAATAAGCGGGTTCGAGAAAACTGGCATTTTAACCTTGGTCACAAGAACGCGGCTTGCGGTTTAAAGTGAATGGGTAACCTGGGGCGATGCGAACCAGATCCCGTTCACTGCATAGAAAGTATCAAAACTTGAAGATGATCTCAACTCCAAGCGCTGACTCACTACATGATGGCGGTGACGTCATCGACTTGGCATTTGTGCCGGGTCAGGCCGCCAGTCTGAAAGGTGTCTCAGCCGAGTCATACACAGATGGGAGCGTAAACACAAAATCCATGTGCGACCTGGCATAACGATGTGAAAGGGGTATAAGTGGCTCACAGGCTAAGTAGGTATTTACAATTTTTCATATTTCCTAGGCAAATTAGCTAATCCTTTAACCACATGCCAACCATACCATACATTTGGTAATGAAGGTAATTTCCTACTTTTCCTAACGCATCACAGGGATTGTGCACAATGCCTAAGCATCATCCACAATGCCGGATTTCCCCCTTTGCCTGTTACATATACATTTTATGCCTCTCACATGTTAACACCATTTTATCTAATTGCTATCCACTTAGCTCCAAGTTTCTTAAAATATCTGTATCTAAAATATCAGTGCATAAGTAAGATATCTAAGGTACGTCTGGTGGGCTTTGGACTCTTTGGTGGGTGAGAAAGAATCCTGCTAACAAATGGAGGTACCAATGTCTCAGATCCCTGAGTACATTTTAGATGATATTTTCCTATGAAATTATATTAACAAAAATATAAAAATACTATTAACAACCTTTTGTTTAACGAGCCATAATTTGATTAGGAGACTAGTAGTCTGACAGTTAGGAGCTTATTGGAAGATCAGAACTAATTTATTATAAATAATTAATATATAAGCCATGATGATGTTTTAAATCCAGATAATTTTGAAATGTAACTTTTGAGATTTCAAATAAAATTTGCAAACTCTCTTCCACTGTCTGACTATAGAGGATGGATGGTGCTACAACAAGGCTGAGGATGTCAGTCACATTATAAGTTACTTGCTCTTGGTTTAAGAGGATTCAGGATAACAAACATCATGAGGTGCTCCTGGAAGACTATTACCCCTTTTCAAACTACAAGCAATAACCCGGGTGTTTGCATGTAAACACGCAGCAACCCTGGTTACTGTGCAGTGTGAAAGTGACAGGTTGAAATAAGCCAGGTTGAGAGACCTGGCATTTCAACCTTGGTCACAACAACACGGCTCGTGGTGCAAAGTGAACTGGTAACCTGGGGCGATGTGACCCAGGTCCCGTTCACTGCATAGGAAGTACAGGCACTTGGTGATGATCTCATCTCCAAGCGCTGACTCACGACACGATGGCGGTGACATAATCGACTTGGCATTAGTGCCGGGTCAGGCCGCTAGTCTAAAAGGGGTCTTAGCCGAGTCGTACCCAGGATGGGAGCGTAAACTCAAAATCCTGTGTGCAACTCGGCATAACGATGTGAAAGGGGTATAAGTGGTTCACAGGCTAAGTAGGTATTTACAATTTTTCATATTTCCTAGGAAAATTAGCTAATCCATTAACCACATTGCCTACCATACCATACATTAGGAAATGAAGATCATTTCCTACTTTTCCTAACGCATCACAGGGATTGTGCACAATGCCTAATCATGATCCACAATGCCGGATTTCCCACTTTACCTGTTACAAATACATTTTATGCCTCTCACGTGTTAACACCCATTTATCTAATTGCTATCCACTTAGCTCCAAGTTTCTTAAAATATCTGTATCTAAAATATCAGTGCATAAATAAGATACCTGAGGTGCATCTGGTGGGATTTGGACTCTTTGGTGGCTGAGGAAGAATCCTGCTAATAATTGGAGGCACCAATGTCTCAGATCCCTGAGTACATTTTAGATGATAATTTCCTATGGAATTTAGATAAAAATAATTAACAAAGATTTAACATTAATATTGTTAACAACCATTTGTTTAACCAGCCCAATTTTTTTTAGGAGACTAGGGGCCAAATGTAATAGGGTGAGAGTTTAGAAAATGTGAGAGTTTAGCAGTAAACTCTCACATTGGTCGAGATTTATCTTCAAAATGGGAAAACATCTGGATGAGATTTTAATTCGTGAGAGTTTTCTAAGTCTAAAAAAACATGCAAGTTCGCTCTGTTACTTTGTTTTTGGACTCTATTACATTGGCAAAGTTTAAAAAGTGTCAGAAACTCTCACTTTTCTAAACTCTCACCCTATTACATTTGGCCCTATTAGTCTGACAATTAGGAGCTTATTGGAAGATCAGAACTAGTTTATTATGAAGAATTAATATATAAACCATGCTGATGTTTTAAATCCAGATAATTTTAAAATGTAACTTTTGAGATTTCAAATAAAATTTGCAAACTCTCTTCCACTGTCTGACTATTGAAGATGGATGGTGCTACGACAAGACTGAGGATGTCAGTCACATTATAAGCTACTTTTGGTTTAAGAGGATTTAGGATAACAAACGTCATAAGGTGCTCCTGGAAGATGATTACCCCTTTTCAAACTACAAGCCATAACCCGGGTTTTTGCATGTAAACACGCAGCAAGCCTGGTTACTGTGCAGTGTGAAAGTGACAGGTTGAATAATCCTGTTCGAGAGACCTGGCATTTCAACCTTGATCACAAGAACACGGCTCATGGTGCAAAATGATTGGGTAACCCGAGGCGATGCGACCCAGGTCCCGTTCACTTCATAGGAAGTATCGGCTCTTGGAGATGATCTCACCTCCAAGCACTGACTCACTACACGATGGTGATGATGTCATCAACTTGGCGTTAGTGCCGGGTCAGGCCATAAGACTGAAAGGTGTCTCAGCTGGGTCGTACCCAGGATGGGCGCGTAAACACAAAATCCTGTGTGCGACCTGGCATACTGATGTGCAAGGAATATAAGTGGTACCCAGGCTAAGTAGGTATTTACAATTATTCATATTGCCTAGGCAAATTAGCTAATCCATTAACCACATTGCCTACCATACCATACATTAGGTAATGAAGATCATTTATTACTTTTCCTAACGCATCACAGGGATTGTGCACAATGCCTAATCATCAACCACAATGCCGGATTTCCCACTTTGCCTGTTACATATACATTGTATGCCTCTCACATGTAAACACCCATTTATCTAATTGCTATCCACTTAGCTCCAAGTTTCTTAAAATATCTGTATCTAAAATATCAGTGCCTAAGTAAGATACCTGAGGTGCGTCTGGTGGGCTTTGGACTCTTTGGTGGCTGAGGAAGAATCTTGCTAATTGGAGGCACCAATGTCTCAGATCCCTGAGTACATTTTAGATGATAATTTCCTATGGAATTTAGATAAAAATAATTAGCAGAAATGTAAAATGAATACTATTAACAACCATTTGTTTAACCAGACAAATTTTTTTTTTAGGAGACTAGTAGTCTGACAATTAGGAGCTTATTGGAAGATCAGAACTAGTTTATTATGAAGAATTAATATATAAGCCATGCTGATGTTTTAAATCCAAATTATTTTAAAATGTAAGTTTTGAGATTTCAAATAAAATTTGCAAACTCTCTTCCATTATCTGACTATAGAGGATGGATGGTGCTACGACAAGACTGAGGATGTCAGTCACATTATAAGTTACTTACTCTTGGTTTACGAGGATTCAGGATTACAAACATCAGGTGTTCCTGGAAGACTAATACCGTTTCAAACTACAAGCAATAACTGCACGTGAACATGCAGCAAGCCTGGTTACTGTGCAGTGTAAAAGTGATAGGTTAAAATAAGCCAGGTCGAGAGACCTGACATTTCAACATTGGTCACAAAAACCCGGTTCACAGTGCAGTGTGAGCCAGGTCCCGTTCACTACATAGGAAGAATCGGCACTTGGAGATGATCTAATCTCCAAACTCTGACTCACTACATGATGGCGGTGTTGTCATGAGTGCCGGGTCGTGCCACCAGTCTGAAAGGGGTCTCAGCCAGGTAAAACTTGGGAATGGTGCGTAAACACAAAGTCCAGTGTAGGACCCGGCATACTAATGTGAAAGGGGTATAAGTGGTTCCCAGGCTAAGGCCCGTATTCAATTAGAAGCAAAAAGCCAAGATCTGCAAAAAAGTATCGCCTATTGCGACTTTTAGGCTGTCGGAATAGTATCGCTGTATTTAATTGCATCCGCTTTTCGTGTATGCGAAAAGACAATACAATGTAAAAGACGAAAAGGATTTGCTTCTGAATAGGTGGAGAATAGAAGTGCTACATTTTTGCTTGGGGGTGCAAAGGTGGGGAAACCACTCAGAACCCTTGGGTCAGCCCCCCAATGGACAACTGCGTCCAAAAATTCTAAAAAAAAACTTAATAACACCCCAAAAAAAGTACTTTGAATTTGGGGTAGAAAAAGTGCAAAGTGCGGGGACAAGTTTGCAAACTAGCGAAATAAGGTTCTGGGGTGCCCTAAGAAGGGGTCAAGTGTTTTGAGGATTGCAGATGCATTTTTGGGGGTGGAATTTCTCTTTATTGAAAAGTTCACATTAGAGACATTAAAAGATGCTTGCACCCATTTTCAGGTATCCTAAATTTGACAGGACCACTTATTTTCACCTAAACATACTGGTTTATGCCATTCTTCACCACGTTTGCAAAGACTCTAATTGAAGGCAATTGTGCGAACATAAGTACCACAAACTGTTTTATTAGGGCTAATCGTGTACAGACGGTTGCAATGTTGATGCGATCCTGCATCTTCGGGTACAGGCATCGAATTTGAGATGCTGGCAGGAGGCGTCTTTTTCCTTCAGACACCTCCTGCGGCCATTAGCATTTATTTGCACAGCAACTTTGTGTAAAGACTCTAAATCAGGCCCTAAAATCATCAATTTGAGCAATATGACATCTTAGTACATTTACAACACGTGTAATAATTGCTGTGCAAAGTGCAAACAAAAAAAGTGGGCAAACAAAGTTGCTGCATCCAAATCAGTGACCTGGTATGTAGGTGAGTCTTTCATTAGTGGCTGACTTCTAAATAATTTCTTTACTAAATATAGCTATTCAGTCAATGAAGAAAAGGTGAGACAGGTTACCTTACACTATAACAAGATATTACAGTAATAAAATTCTGCCACAGGATGGCGCTGGATATCACAAAAAAATGAAAGAAAGTTTTTATACTTATTCCTTTTTTCTAATGAGAAATTGAACCCAGTCTCCTGTTTTGTCAGTTCTCAGTTAGTCATAATGAAATCCATATGGTACATAGAGGAAAACACATAATACAAACAAACTCTAAGTACATAAATAATATACTAAGTAGCAAATCAGTCCATATAATATTTGTTGTAAGATGGAGATCTGGATATGGTTCAATGGATGCGTACCAAGACTCACATGTCTAGATGCGAGTATAAGCTTATCAGGGTATCTTTAGCTGTTCAGAAGAACCACTTTGCCAATAATATGGGAAAATGTATGTATGTGGAAGGAGGTACTTCGTACCTAACTTACATCCAGCAAATGCTGTAGGTACTCATCAAGGTTTCTTTATATATGTGTTCAATGTTCTCCCTCGGCTTCATATAACACAAAGATCCATCCTCATAAATAAAAGAAGAATGGAGTGTATAGCCAAGGTATCGTTTATTGAGATAAAAGAACACAATACAAACAAATAAAAAAGAATATGATGACCTGGTAGGTGGAAATAGTAGAGTCCGGAATCTACTATCTTCTCCAGTGTCAATAGGTAAAACAGTCTCACAGCAAATCCCGTACCAACGCGTTTCGATCCTCCTGTGTGGATCTTTTTCAAGGTGTGTGGGATTCTGCTGTGAATAACGTCCTTAAATACACCCTTCCATTAATTAACCAATTAAACGTGAGAAAACCCCATCCAAATGTGTTTAAATAACTCCGCTCTCGATATAAATGGCATCTATTACATAATTCACATCCCCGGGTTCCTTCTCCCTTATAGGGTCATATCCGGTGACAACACTTCCGGTGACCACGTTGCTGTAGTAACGTGGCACATGTTCCATAGTTTACATTCCCAGGCTCCTTCCTCCTAAGCGGGGTCATGTCCGGCGGCAACACTTCTGGTAACAGCGTTGCCACGACAACATCCCCCACGTGACACTGCGTTCAAACTGAAGCGGCAGTCTCCAACACCCAGCCGGAACTGCCGTCTGCCGCCTCTGTGTACTCCGGAGTTTGGAGCATGTCACACTGCCAGGAAGAGCAGAGATGATGGCCTAGATCCACCATAAACTTCCGGTCAAAACAACAGAGGAAATCAGTAATGAGTTCAAATGTCCTCCATAGAGACAGCCATATTGAAGACCTATGAAACAACGATTATGTCTGAAAAAACAGCAGTAAAATATGATATATATACACATTTGTGCAAAACGATCATGATATTTAAGAATAAATAAATAGGATAAAATATAAATATAGCAGCATGAAATATTAAAACCAAGAACTGCATATGGGACATACTTTAAAAACATATAATACAGACAGTAATAGATAGTAAATTGCATATCTAAAAAACCAATATGCTAAACGATCTTATAAAAACCATTTTATCTCAAAATCTTGATTAAGACCATTAGGGGCCAAGATTTTATAATTATAGATCATTTTCATTTCCTCCTTTGCTAACATCTTAGTAATGTCATTATCTCTAACTGAGCCTCTGATTAACTTCAATCCATAAAAGTTTTTTATGTCATCTGTGGAACACCGATGTATCTTTTTAAAATGGGATGATAGGGAGTAGGATTCTAATCCCTTCTTAATATTACGGAGATGTTCTCCAATGCGTGTTTTAAGATTCCTTGTAGTACGCCCTATATAAAACAATCCACAATAACATTCAATGGCATACACTATATTTTTTGAGTTGCATGTAATGAAGTCTGTAACCTCAAACATTTGGCCATTTATTTCAATATTGGTGATCTTTTTTTCTTTACCAGTCTTTTTAATATTTCTACAGCCTAAGCATAATCCGCATCTGTGAAAACCCACCGATTTATGGGTCGGTGGTGGTCTTTCGGATTTCAGATGCGCACTTCTGACCAACTTTGTCTTTAAGTTCGGTGCTCTTCTGTAAATATGGACTGGTTTAGATGGAATGATACTTCCCAAAATGGGGTCTCTTTGTAAAATTGACCAGTGCTTTTTAAAAACTTTTTCCATTTCTCGATGTTGGGAGTTAAAATCTGTAATAAAAGCCCACTGAAATTTATCATCCTTCACTTTTCTAGGTTTGGTCTTTAATAATTCTCTTCTATCTATATCTGCTGTTGTCTTAAGGGCTTCTAAGACATCTTCTTCTTTATAGCCACTCTCCACAAATGCATCCTTCATTCTATTTGCTTGTTCGTTGAAAACGTCCAACTTGGAACAGTTCCTTCTTATTCTTTTAAACTCACCACCAGGTATGGAGGTGAGCCACTGAGAGTGGTGACAACTTCCCGCTTGTATATAAGAGGATGAATCAGTGGGTTTATGATATGTTTTAGTTAAAAGTTTCCCATCTTCCAGATAAACAGTGACATCCAGAAAATTAATACTCTTTGTTTGAATATCAAAAGTTAATTTTATGTTTCAATCATTTTCATTAAGCCTATTACAAAAATTTTCTAAAAGAGCTTTTTCTCCCTGCCAAATAAAAAATATGTCATCTATAAATCGGCACCAGAGCACTAGGTTTGCCCCTTGTGGGTTGTGGTTCCAAATATTCAAATCTTCCCACACACCCATAAAAATGTTCGCATAACTAGGGGCAAACCTAGTGCCCATTGCAGTTCCAACTTCCTGTAGATAAAAATCATCTTTAAAAAGGAAATAATTATGTTTTAAAATAAAATTAATACCTTTCATTAAAAACTCCTGTAGTTCACCATCTGTATCTGAACTTTGTAATGTTAATTTCACATCTTCCATTCCCTGTTCATGATTAATTATGGTGTAGAGTGAGCTGACGTCTGCACTAACCATAATATAATATTCTTTCCAATTTAAATTCTCAATCTTATTAAAAAAATCTTGTGTCCTTAAGATGAGATTTGTTGAGTAATACTAACGGTTGTAAATGGAAATCGATGAACTCAGATAAGTTTGCCATGATGGAACTGATTCCAGATACAATGGGTCAGCCTGGTGGATGAATGGGGTCCTTGTGAATTTTTGGTAGTATATAGATTACTGGAACTACGGGTTTTTCTATGGACAAAAATCTCAATTCCATACTACTTAAAACTCCCTTCTCAGTATATAAATCCACCAAAGATTTTAACTCCTTTAAAAAACTACTTGTAGGGTCCTTCCTGAGTTTTTTGCAGGTATGGACATCATTAAGTTGTCATAGTACTTCATTCTCATAATCTTCGGTGTTCATCAGGACGATGACCCCACCCTTATCGGCAGGCTTTATGATCAATTGATCATTTTTACCAAGTTCTTTAAGGGCCGCTCTTTCACCCCGATTCAAATTGAATCTAATTTTCTTAGAGTTAATTTCTTTTAGATCTTCTAACACTTGTGTAGTGAATGCATCAATAAAACTCCCTTTTACATGTGAAGGGAAAAAAATGGATTTAGGACAAAATCTCGACCTCAAGTTAGGCTCATTTAATTGTTCTGAATCTTCATTCTCCTTCATAAGAAAGAACTTTTTTATAGTTAGAGATAATGACATTACTAAGATGTTAGCAAAGAGGAAATGAAAATGATCTAAAATTATAAAATCTTGGCCCCTAATGGTCTTAATCAAGATTTTGAGATAAAATGGTTTTTATAAGATCGTTTAACATATTGGTTTTTTAGATGTGCAATTTACTATCTATTACTGTCTGTATTATATATTTTTAAAGTATGTCCCATATGCAGTTCTTGGTTTTAATATTTCATGCTACTATATTTATATTTTATCCTATTTATTTATTCTTAAATATCATGATCGTTTTGCACAAATGTGTATATATATCATATTTTACTGCTGTTTTTTCAGACTTAATCGTTGTTTCATAGGGCTTCAATATGGCTGCCTCTATGGAGGACATTTGAACTCATTACTGATTTCCTCTGTTGTTTTGACCGGAAGTTTATGGTGGATCTAGGCCATCATCTCTGCTCTTTCTGGCAGTGTGACATGCTCCAAACTCCGGAGTACACAGAGGCGGCAGACGGCAGTTCCGGCTGGGTGTTGGAGACTGCCGCTTCAGTTTGAACGCAGTGTCGCGTGGGGGATGTTGTCGTGGCAACGCTGTTACCGGAAGTGTTGCCGCCGGACATGACCCCGCTTAGGAGGAAGGAGCCTGGGAATGTAAGCTATGGAACATGTGCCACGTTACTACAGCAACGCAGTCACCGGAAGTGTTGTCACCGGATATGACCCTATAAGGGAGAAGGAACCCGGGGATGTGAATTATGTAATAGATGCCATTTATATCGAGAGCGGAGTTATTTAAACACATTTGGATGGGGTTTTCCCAGGTTTATTTGGTTAATTAATGGAAGGGTGTATTTAAGGACCTTATTCACAGCAGAATCCCACATACCTTGAAAAAGATCCACACAGGAGGATCGAAAAGCGTTGGTACGGGATTTGCTGTGAGACTGTTTTACCTATTGACACTGGAGAAGATAGTAGATTCCGGACTCTACTATTTCCACCTACCAGGTCATCATTTTCTTTTATATTTGTTTGTATTGTGTTCTTTTATCTCAATAAACGATACCTTGGCTATACACTCCATTCTTCTTTTATTTATGAGGATGGATCTTTGTGTTATATGAAGCCGAGGGAGAACTTTGAACACATATATAAAGAAACCTTGATGAGTACCTACAGCATTTGCTGGATGTAAGTTAGGTACGAAGTACCTCCTTCCACATACATACATTTTCCCATATTATTGGCAAAGTGGTTCTTCTGAACAGCTAAAGATACCCTGATAAGCTTATACTCGCATCTAGACATGTGAGTCTTGGTACGCATCCATTGAACCATATCCAGATCTCCATCTTACAACAAATATTATATGGACTGATTTGCTACTTAGTATATTATTTATGTACTAAGAGTTTGTTTGTATTATGTGTTTTCTTCTATGTACCATATGGAATTCATTATGACTAACTGAGAACTGACAAAACAGGAGACTGGGTTCAATTTCTCATTAGAAAAAAGGAATAAGTATAAAAACTTTAATTTTTTTGTGATATCCAGCGCCATCCTGTGGCAGAATTTTATTACTGTTTTGTTGTTGTTTGAGAGCCTAGTGAGACTCTTTTCTGTGTACACAGGGGCTGCAGGTTTTTGCGCAATTACATATAGCCTCATTCTTTTATAACAAGATATTGTTTCACAGCAGGGTTGCCTACCCTTCCGATTCGGCCGGGAGCCTCTCGATAAATGGGTACAGCTCCCATCCCCCCGTATAGGCAGGCAAGCCTCCCGACTGCCGCCTATCCCCCCCCGGCCCCCCCACAAATACCCGTTAAACCCCCGCAGCAGTGGGGGGGCAGTGATGTGATTCACGCTGAATCGAGTCATTTTGGCCCCACCCCCTGCTTCACGATGCCTGTTTTATCGGCATTGTGTAGCGGGGGCGGGGCAAAAATTATGTGATCGCGTGGCCTTGCCCCCCGTCACGCCCGCAAATTACATCTGCCCGCCCAGCCATACCCCCCTTTGCTGGCCACGCCCCTGCCCTGCCGATCTGGCTGCTCCCTCCCGTAATGAGCAGCCGATAGTCGGCCAGTATGTCTTACAGATGTGTAATTCAGCTGGGATTTCCATCTTTAGTAGCATAAACAAAGTATGGTCACGGCTTTCATGATGCTAATGAATAACTTTAGCAGTTTTGCTATATATAAACTCAAATTTTATTTTACAATATTTGTGTAAGTGCACTAGACAAGTATTACCTGTACTTCCCTGGAGTCCGAGTCCTGTGTTTACAGCATTTTTATCATTCTCCCCAATAGTTTGGGAATCCTGCTAAAAGAGAAGGAGAGGAAACTATATCACCCAATTTTGAAATGCAAACTATTATAATGTTACTCCATATAATGCCAGCCCTAACTACAGCATATACAGTCAGAAATATTTGGTAAATTAGATTATTTTGTATTGTGAAAATGGACTGGAAATAGCACATTTCATGCTAATGAACACATTACACAAGCATGTTTCAAAACTTATAGAAGATATTCACTTATTTAATTATCGGGGGCCACCCGGCCCCAATACCCCATTTATTAACATTCTAATTGGGGTTCATGCAGGCACACAAATCCCCGGCATCTGGTGGAAGGTGCCGGGCAGTGGCAAGGGATCCGAAATTATCCCTTTTCACAACCCAGGATTCCTTCCCATAGGGAAGGAGCAGGGTGCAGGAACAAATGTCATCTGAAGATGGCAAGCGCTTCCACAGTCAAGCTCTGAAACTATTGTATTTTTGGAGAGAGAGAGAAGGAAGAGGGGAAGCCAGGAGAGACACAGGAGAAAGAGGGGGAGCTGGGAGAGAGAGAGAAGGAATAGGGGAAGCCGGGGAGACATAGGAGATAAAGGGGAACCTGGGAGAGGGAATAAATTGTGGAAGCCAGGAGATACATATGAGGAAGAGGGTAGAAATAGGGGGAGACGGGAGAGACATAGGAGAAATAGGGGAAGCTGGGAGAGAGAGAAGGAATAGGGTAAGCTGGGGGAGACATAGGAGAAAGAAGGGAACCTGGGAGAGAGAAGAGGAATACGGGGAGATGGGAGAGACATAGGAGAAATAGGGGGAGCTGGGAGAGAGAGAGAAAGAATAGGGGAAGCCGGGGGAGACATAGGAGATAAAAGGGAACCTGGGAGAGAGAAGAAATTGTGGAAGCCGGGAGAGACATAGGAGAAAGAGGGGAAGCTGGGAGAGGAGGAATAGGGGGAGACGGGAGAGACATAGGAGAAAGAGGGAAGCTTGGAGAGAGAAAGAGAGAAGGAAGAGGGGAAGTCAGGAGATACATTGGAGGAAGAGGGTAGGAATAGGGTGAGACGGGAGAGACAAAGGAGAAAGAGGGGAAGCTGGGTGAGAGAGATAAGGAATAGGAGAAGCAGGGAGAAACATAGGAGAAATAGGGGGAGTTGGGAGAGAGAGAAAGAGAGAGAGAGAGAGAGAGAGAGAGAGAGAGAGAGAGAAAAGGAATATGGAAAGCCGGGAGAGACATAGGAGATAAAGGGGAACCTGGGAGAGGTAAGAGGAATGCGGGGAGATGGGAGAGAAATAGGAGAAAGAGGAGAAGCTGGGAGAGAGATGAGGAATAGGGGGAGATGGGAGAGACATAGGAGAAAGAGCGGAAGCTGGGAGAGAGAGGAGGAATAGGGGGAGACAGGAGAGACATAGGAGAAAGAGGGGGAGCTGGGAAACAGAGAGAGAGAGAGAGAGAGAAAGAAGAGGGGAAGCCAGGAGAGACATAGGAGAAAGAGGGGAAGTTGGAAGATAGAGGGTAGGAATAGGGGGAGATGGGAGAGACATAGGAGAAAGAGGGGAAGCTGGGAGAGAGATGAGGAATAGGGGGAGATGGGAGAGACATAGGAGAAAGAGGGGAAGCTGGGAGATAGAGGGTAGGAATAGGGGGAGACGGGAGAGACATAGGAGAAATAGGGGGCGTTGGGAGAGAGAGAGAATAAATTGTGGAAGCCCGGAGAGACATAGGAGAAAGTGGGGAAGCTGGAAGAAGAGGAATAGGAGGAGACGGGAGAGACATAGGAGAAAGAGGGGAAGCTGGGAAACAGAGAGAGAGAGAGAGAGAGAGAGAAGGAAGAGGGGAAGCCAGGAGAGACATAGGAGAAAGAGGGGAAGTTGGAAGATAGAGGGTAGGAATAGGGGGAGATGGGAGAGACATAGGAGAAAGAGGGGAAACTGGGAGAGAGATGAGGAATAGGGGGAGATGGGAGAGACATAGGAGAAATAGGGGGCGCTGGGAGAGAGAGAGAATAAATTGTGGAAGCCCGGAGAGACATAGGAGAAAGTGGGGAAGCTGGAAGAAGAGGAATAGGAGGAGACGGGAGAGACATAGGAGAAAGAGGGGAAGCTGGGAAACAGAGAGAGAGAGAGGGAGAGAGAGAAGGAAGAGGGGAAGCCAGGAGAGACATAGGAGAAAGAGGGGAAGTTGGAAGATAGAGGGTAGGAATAGGGGGAGACGGGAAAGACATAGGAGAAAGATTGGAAACTGGGAGAGAGAGAAGGAAGAGGGGGAAGCAAGGAGAGACATAGGAGAAAGAGGGGAAGCTGGGAGAGAGAGGAGGAATAGGGGGAGACGGGAGAGACATAGGAGAAAGAAGGGAAGCTGGGAGATAGAGGGTAGGAATAAGGGGAGACCGGAGAGACACAGGAGAAAGAGGTGAAGCTCGGAGAAGGAATAAATCAAGCCAGGAGAGACATTGGGCTCGATTCAGTTCAACGCGAATTGAATAGCGCTGGGATTGAGTTCCTGGAGATATTCAATTCAGCGCGCTGCTAAGCCTGACTAAGGGTTTCTTCTCGCATCCCTCCTGGGATGCAAGCAAAAATCCAACAAAAGTCCAGATGCAATGCTGTTTTCTGCCCTTAGCACGACAGAAACATCATCGTGCTGGGAAGTATAGCCAGAGAATGCCTATTCTCATGACTAAGCACCCTGTTTAATACGCGATGGGCGGTAGAAGGGCATTCTCCGACCTAACAATGCACAGAATTGTATAGCTCTGGGAGCTCATTCCCAGTGCTATTCAATTGACGTTGAATTGAATCGAGCCCATAGGAGAAAGAGGGGGAGCTGGGAGAGAGAGGAGGAATAGGAGGAGATGGGAGATAGAGGGCAGGAATAGGGGGAGAATGGAGACAGGAGAAATAAGAGCAGGCAGCAGAGTTTAGGAATAGGGGGAGATGAGAGGGGAATAGGGGGAAACAGAAAAGAGAGAGAGAAGAAATCAGGGGAGATGGAAGAGAGAGTAAGAGGAGGAGGAATAAGGTGAGATGAGAGAGACAGAAGGAAATTAATTGCTGAGATGGCAGAGAGACATACCTCATGTAGTTTTGGAGGGTAAAGCAGTGTCCTGCTGCAATGCCCGGGTTTCATTAGCAGCATTAGAACCTGAAAGTTCAGCTCCTCTGAATGGCATGTATTCTGCCTCAGCTCCTCTGAATGGCATGTATTCTGCCTCAGCTCCTCTGAATGGCATGTATTCTGCCTCAGCTCCTCTGAATGGCATGTATTCTGCCTCAGCTCCTCTGAATGGCATGTATTTTGCCTCAGCTCCTCTGAATGGCATGTATTCTGCCTCAGCTCCTCTGAATGGCATGTATTCTGCCTCAGCTCCTCTGAATGGCATGTATTCTGCCTCAGCTCCTCTGAATGGCATGTATTCTGCCTCAGCTCCTCGAGCGCCTCCGCCTCCTTGACAGCAGACTGTCTGGATAATGCTCCCCCCGCCCAGTTTCCCACTGCCATGGGGCTTGGTCGCGGCCGCAGTCTCAGGTTATTGAGAAGATCTCTGCAATAACTAATGGGCCACATACATCAGCGATGGAATGCCGCGATCCCGCGATGCTGCAACCCGATTTGACGGTCGCGATAAAAAAATTATCGCGATCGTCAAATAGGGGACATTTAACATGTCAAATGTCAGCGATACGGCGACGGATCACTGAACATTGATGGCGGGCGATCGGAATTTCCGATCGCATCCCTGCATCGCGACGATGTATGGTCACCTTTATATGTAAGGATGATAAAAAAAGTGTTTAACATACAAAATTTGATGCATCTTCAGCTGGACAAAGTGCCTGTAATTTGCAGTGAAATCTTTTCATTGTGATTTTATCTCACTGTTTTCTGGTGAGTAATATTTATCAGAGTTTTGTCTGAATTATCTACATGAAGATATAAGAAAGAACATGAAGTTCTCATATGTAGGGTATAGGGGTTTCAAGATGAGTAGAGGTTAGATACTAATTACCATGGCCTAGGCTTGTCTCAGAGACCCAAGCTTGCCTAAGGGGCCCAGCAGGAGCCCAGCCCAGCTCTGCAGGTGGGAGAATGCTCCCCTCAATGCTGATGCACAATTTTATTTTAAACTGATGTTGCCATGCCCCCAAGATATGGCCACATCTCCCCCATCACCCAAGCCCACCACTGCTTTCTACATCCCCTATCTCCCCCATCACCCAAGCCCACCACTGCTATCTTCAGCCCCTGCTAGGATACAGAATATTACTGGCAGCACCAGTTTGTGTCATTTTATTTTGTTTATATCAGCTGTCATTCCTGGCCAATGTGGTGACTTCATTTGTATCTTAATAAGGATAGAAGTATATCTATACTAGCACTTGTAGCGCCACAAATTCGTATTATATTTTGTGCTACTATCATTAATTAATATGGCCCCAATTAACCTAAACATTATAAAAATATTATATTATTGCCTGCATCATTTAAATATTGCTTTTAAACATTATTGCAACCGTAATAACATCTTTAAATAATTATAGCTCATCAATAGTTTCATTATTTTGGGGGGCTCTTAATTGAGAATTAATTTGTGACAATGTAATATATATGTTTACATTACAAGTATGGGAAATGTGATCTGCTTACTAAAAGAATGTGACAATTAGTGCTCATAATAGAATTTTACAAATTCTACTCCAATTGCCCCTTAGTACATTTAGGTGATGCTAAAATAATGTGAAATGGGTGTGAAAACACCCATTTTCACATTATTTTAGTAAAAAAATAAAGAATGATAAATAAGTCCCATAGTATTCTCTCATGGTGTAAAAAGGGCTCATATGATTCCCATGGAAGCTGGAGGGAGCTTTTAGTTTTGTCCATCTGTGCAACCTATGGAAAATGTGCCTTTTATTCTGATGCATTTTACTTCTAGATCTTTGGCGCAATATGGGGTGTATTTACTAAAGTGCAAGTCTTTAGAAGTGGAGATGTTGCCCAAAGCAACCAATCAGATTCTAGCTATTTATATGGAAGGTTCTAGATAATCTGATTTGTTGCTATGGGCAATATCTCCACTTATAAAAACCCACACTTTAGTAAATAGTAAATATATCCCTATGTGTCTAACCTTACATAAGTGCCTCTTTATTTTATCTATCTTCTATCTTTCTTTCTCTTGCTCCATAGTGGCCAAAATGTTTTATAAGTTTTTCTTAGTGACTTACTTACCTACCTGTTGTTTCTTTAACACAGCTACTGTATGTTGTTTCTTTCTCTCTCTCTCCAGTGACTTTAGTTAAGTCACTCTCAAGAGTACTTATTATTTACTGTTATTTACAAGGTAAGTTTACTTTACAGTTATTCACAAATCTGCTCCTTTCTACATATCATCCTTTACATAACATTACATATACTCTGAGACACCATCTTCCGTCCTATCAGCTCCAACCACTCCTAATGCACCTTTCCACCAGTAGAGAGACTGACCTATTGCTAAAAATCCTCTATGTACAGTCTGTGATCACTATATAATAGAATAGTCAATATATAATAAAAGACCGGTGCCTTTCTTACCTTCAGATGTCTTTGTTACTAGATCCATACCACAGAGCAGTGTATTGCACCCTATGCCCAGAGGTGTCACAAAGGTGGTGCAGGCCGTCGACTTAGTGACAGGAGCCAGGTGGTGCACTGTAGCATTATGTGCAACACTCGGCTCCTGACACAGTGAGTGAGCCGGCACTGCACACAAAGTGGTCCCGGGGGCAGTCCGCACCTCCTGGACCCCTGGAGTGACAAAACAAGGGTTCGGCCAGAGAGGACATGCCCCCTCCCTGCGAGGCCCCTCTCCCTTTATACAGGCTTCGCTGTGTGCACCACAAGCCTCCCCACACCGTGTGTCAACACAGGTAGGGACGCCATTGCAGGTGCCTCACTGTGCTTCCTCATGTGTAGCTGGGTGTGCAGAGAGAAACCAGCATTGGAACCAACTGCAGGGGGCAGTGGAGGTGTCTAACTACTTTACCCAATTAATTTTTTCTTGTACAGTTGAACCCCATATTACATCCCCTGATTTTACTCTTTCCCGGATCTTACAATTAGTTTCACTGTCTGTCATTCCTTATACTGTACATGTCAGCTGGCTTCTTTCTCCTACCTTACACTGCCTTTTGTCATGTTCTACACTAAGGAATAGTCCTAGTAACATTATTTTGTATTACTCTATTATTGTACTGAACAGTAGTTATTATTAGGATAAATAAATTTTTGTTTTATCAGAGTTGCCTACCTTTACAGATCTCTTCCCGGGAGATGCCCGGGTAAGAGAAGCAGGAGGGGGGTGATGGGGGCGGGGCCTGATGATTCACGTAATTAAGCCCCGCCCCCTCACTGTAAAATTGCCGCGATAGGCTAGAATTTGCATAGGGGCGGGGCCAAATGACATGATTCATGTAGAATCATGTTAAAGCCCGCCCCCTACACGGAGACCCGCGATCGCCGTGGGTATTCTCCTCACTGTGCCCACTTCACTAGGAAGTGGGCAGAATGCGGGAGAAATGCCTACCCTTCCGGGGGTGCGGGGGGTTACCCGAAAAATCGGGAGCCTCCGGCGAAAACCGGGAGGGTAGGCATGTATGGACATGTTATGTCACTGTAGGGGTGTTTTGTTTTTTTCATATGGATGATCAACCAAGTGTGGATATTCTACATGCTGGAAACAGTTTATAATGCAATAACACATGGTGGTCAGTTGTTGGACTGTTGCTGCATACATCTTGTGGGTCCACATTAACCGTAGACACAGATGCAAGTGATTCCTAGGCATAATTTAGTTAATGCTTTGTACACAAAGAGAACTGTATTGTGCGAATGCTTATTTCTGACAAGCATTTTGCCAGCTCCCATGTAAATCTCTCACCTATATACAAACTATGCACACAATAAATTGCTATGCTTTACTTTTTATGGTATTGGATTATTATGCATATTTCTCTTTAAACACAATATAGTACCTAAATAGTCTGTAGTATGTCATTTACACAGTGGACCTCATTCAGAGGCGCTCGCTCTGAATGAGGGCGGCCGCTTTTTTTTTAAAAGCCGGCCTCCTGGCCACTCGCTAAGCTGTGGGTGACCACCCACAGCTTTTGCGAGCGGCCAGGTGATGGTCATGACCATCGGGCTTGCGACGAAACCCTTGTGGTAGGGTCTCATCTGCGCAAACCCCAGTGAGCTTCTGGCTCTAATAGAGCCGGAAGCTCACTACTGACATCACTGGTGATGTCAGTAGGGCCGCCCACAAACGGCAGGCGTTCCTTCAGGAACGCCTCCGTTTGTCCAGCCACCACCCCACCCCGCCTACAAAACAGGACGAGCTGTCGATCCACATCGACAGCTGCCCAGTTTGTAGCGAGCCCCGGAGCAAGTGAATTTCTCACTCGCTACAGGGCTTGCGCACACCGCGCGTGTGCAATGCACAACCATTGACCCGCTTGCGAGCGCATAGCGCTTGCGAGCGGGTCTGAATGAGATCCAGGGTATGTACATGGACAAGGTGTAGCACAATTTCACCCCCTTCTTCTTCTTTTAGTCTATGTTTGTGTGTAGGGCGCCACAATACAGTAGGGTTAACAGAATGTATGTACATTATATAGGACATACAAGGTAGATGGGTAAAGGTACATCAAACCAGGGACGTAACTAGTTATTTGAAGGCCCAATAGCAAAAGTTCATAAGGGCCCCTATGTACCACCCAATGGTGAAAAATTTATATAACCCATGCAACTTTAACAAGGAAGATGGCCCCCCCTAAGCTCTGGACCCCATAGCAGCTGCCCCCCTTGCACCTATGGTAGTTATGCCCATGCATTAAATATAGAACATATAAGGTAGATGGGGTAGATGGGCAGGGTCGGACTGGCCAACAGGGGTACATGAGAAACCCCCTGTGGGACCCACTGCCTGAAGGCCCACCCCCTCCTTAAGGGATCAGGTTCCAGACTGTGCACTTGAATTATACATATGTTACCTTATATTGGACAGGAGTATGGTGTATTTTCTACAATGCATTGCTGTTATTATACTGGTATATTATCATGCATGCACTAGCAGTTTTTAATATATATATATATATATATATATATAATATATATATATTTATTTATTTTATTTTTTTTAATGGGGCCCAGACCATGCACTCTCTAATGGTTAGCCACACCCCCTCTGAAGGCTGGTCACACCCCTAAGTGGGAGCCCCTATCACTGTATTCTTCCGGTGGGCCCTTCATGCCCCAGTCCGATACTGTACATGGGTAAAGCATACTTATTTTTCTCTCATTTCCGGGACTAGCCCAGAGGGAGGATGTATGCTGGCTGGTGATTGGAGTATGACAGGTCTATGAAGAGGGGTCAGGACCAAAATTATGCAATTCCTATAAAAATGTTGTCATATTGGCCCTGTCCCCTCCCCATAGACCTGTGAATCGCAGCATTATACTCCACATCTTGGCTTATTGTGATCAATGACCATGTCATTCTCTAACTAACCAGTAGTATTGACCCAAATATCATTGTTCAAAAGTTTCTTCACCTGAATAACTGTGGTCTCCCCACCATCCTGATTTCAGCAGAACAACTGTGCTTATAAACATCCAGGAGTACAGGTCTGAAAGCAAACTCCCCAGGCATTTACACCAGAAGAAAAACATGGTATAACTATATACAGATGGTAACCCTGCATTACCTTAGACACATTACATGCAAAGCATCTCAAACAAGGTATGCAAAATAGAAGATTCTTATGAGGATTGCAAGGGTCATACATACATACATACATACAAACATACAAACATATATACATACATGGCAATGCAGGGAATGTATAGCTTTAAATCAGGGGCGACTAACGCGGCTGGCCAGCCACCGGAGCATTAGTAGACTCTGGGCACTAGAGTGTGCCCGCAGTCTACGGCGCATGCGCAAAACGCCGGAAACATGACCGCGGCTGCTATTTTTCCGACTTTTTGTACAGCACTGACAACTGGCGCGGGACCTCAGAGAGGTAAGTTTTAAGTAATATGGGTGCAGGGAGTGTGGAACCTGGAGGCCATGTGTGCACCGCACATTATAGATACACCCCTGCTTTAAATAATCACCCAACACTCAAATGTTAATTACATGTACAGTATATGAATGTGACAGTTAGCTACACTATAATACTGTCGGTAATTCAGGTCACTGATAAATGATGTATACATCATGTGACTAGGCTATGGGTGGAGGGGGTTTAAAGGTAGATTTTTTCTCTGGCTCCAGGTTATTTACCTTATACCTGGATTAGCCCTCACCAGGCTTCTCCCAGCAAACTGACACCAATAATTTTAGTTGAAGTGCAGGGTGGCTTGGCTATAATATTGGTAAGTACACCATTGGTTTTCTTTACCTTATACAGTGTGTCCTGATGTATCTCCATAAGACACTGATCTTCCACAGTAGTGATGTCTTCATGCTGTAGTTTAGTTCTCTTTTCCTCATACATAGCCAACCCATCCGGGGCCTTGTCCATATTCCAGATCTCCTCTGGAATTTTGATCTTCACATCTTTTATATCCAAGTGTTGGAGTATGGCATGAAGTAGGGTTTGCAGAGCCCTGCAATTTTCTACTCCAATTTGAGGTGTTTCAGTGGCCAAATTTGCCAACTCAAAAAGGGTGATTACCCTTGCCATACTCATAGACCTGATGTAACTTTACATCAGGTGTTAAAATAAAGCTTTATAGTCATAATTCCCTTCAATATAGATAAACTATATAGAAAGTAGAGACTTTAAGAAAAACCAACCTGACTCTCCTGCTTCTAAACAGCTCTAGAACACACATCCCATTGGCTCATAACCAGCCTCTGGCCTCTACTTGTGACATCACAAACACCTCTAGAGTGCCAGTTGGCAGCGTCGGTTGCTAGGCAGAGGGTTGAACAGTTTTAAAGAGACATTTACAGAATTTACATGAAATTGTCCCTTTAAATTTTTGTTACAAACCCATTAACATTTGTTTTTGCACTTTATTTGATGCCTGTCATCTCCATCTTTTGGTTTCTTATTTACAACTGAAATAAAATTAAATAATTTGCTTAGAAAATTACAGTAATTTCTGCTAGCGCTACAAGCAGTGGCATTTAAAAAAAATGAAGGGTCCATGTGCCCCTGAAATATGGCACTGCCCTATGTCCTGGAAATAACAATGACTTTAACACAGTACCAGGGTCCTCGCTATCTTTTTCACATGCCCCATATTTCAAGTGATTTCATAAATATGGCACAGAAGCAATAATTTTGAAGAAATCACTGGAAAATTAGTGTGGGCCTAGGTACAATAGAACCTTTTTCTGGGGTGCAGGGTGTACGGTGTTGTTCCACTTAACCTAAGGGCCCGTGTACACCCTGCACATCTTATAGATACACCCACTCTATGGGCCTGATTCAGCTTGGATTGCAAGTCTACAATCGCATGTACCAGCTAGCTGCAAAATTATGCAAATTAATGCGTTCACAATATGACCGCCTCACGATATAAAGTTGCCCACCAGCTTATAAAACCACCCACCTCCCATTACATACAACCGCAAGTCAGCGAAAACGACGGGAACATCAAGCAACATCAGACCCATACGTACAGTTGTGGTTGAGCGCTGACCTGACTCACAAACTGCAAAACTTCCTGTTGCCATCTAGACCTCTGGCTGAGTATGCAGTCGCAGTGGATTAA
Organism: Taudactylus pleione; assembly: GCA_031769625.1. Lineage (NCBI taxonomy): Eukaryota > Metazoa > Chordata > Amphibia > Anura > Myobatrachidae > Taudactylus > Taudactylus pleione. The sequence goes on along the minus strand of JAUIMM010000016.1, from coordinate 9,139,132 downwards.
TTATGCACGCCCCTGTAACGGCGTTCTAACGCATAGGCATGCCTGCATTCTTTCGACCACTCCCCTCTGCACCCCCAAACGGCATTTCCTGTCAATCATTTCTTGATGGCCCTGCGTATACGCTGCGTTCGTATGCTGCATACGCATGCGCAGAACGCAAACATCGACCGGGTGCGTGCATCCACAGACTTGTGATCCAAGCTGAATCAGGCCCTATATTCCATATCATAGGGACACATACTCAAAGTCGGCTTAATTTTTTGTCAGCAGCCAAATAACCAACCAGTACATGTTTGGAGTGTTGGACTAAATAAATAGTCCTGGAAAAACATAAAAAAAAATAAAAAAAACTCCATTCTTTAAAAAAAGCTTTATTCAAAGAATAAGCATTGTTTTAATGATACTAATCCATCAGAACAGGTATTGCTGCAAAACTGGAAACCCCCCCTCTAGAAATCCTGCATTTGCCCCTGGAATTGTTCACCAAAAGTTGCTAGAAGAGCTAGGATGACAACCTGACAATTCTTTAAGTAGGAATTTTAGCCCCAGTCCTACTCTTAATATATTCGTTGCAGGGTACAGAGATTGGACTTTGTGCTGTTGGTCCCCACCAGAGCCGGACTGGGACTAAAAATAGGCCCTGGCATTTAAAGAGCACACAGGCCCACCTCGCGTCAGCATCTGTCTCCTGGCATAGACTCCTCCCCTAACTATTCCTGACCCCTCCCACTTCTTAGTCTATGCTCTTACAAATGTAATTAATATTAGAACAACAGACAAGTACACATCATTATCTATTAAAATACATACAACAGAGCACATCCTACATGGGAGTCAAACATTTGGTATTGTGTTGGTTCTGTTAAGTTGTGCAGACACCTATAGATATATCTGTCCAATTCGTATAGTGGGACAGAAAATCTGGGAATGTGTGTGAGCAAATAACAATAGAAATTTGCTCCCAGATGCTGGAAAATGGACCAGATTTTCTTTCCCACCAGACAGATTGGACAGATATCTATAGGTAAAGCTGGCACTTCACTGGTGTAGGTCATATACAAAGAAAGGGGAAAGCATTTTCCCAAGCGATAGTTTAGCAGTTGTAGAAGATTAGATAGTGGTCACTGTAGGACTTTTTTAGGGCAGGGGTGCTGAATGCAGAGGACACCTCTGTGCACACCAAAGCAGAGCCACAACTACACATTTTAACAAAAGAGCGTTTGTGCCGCCAACCATAGGGGAAGCAGGGAGAGCACGTGCCGAAGGCACGCGCAAAAAAAATCAGGCTTAGTTTTGCTGGGAAGGGGCGTAGCCACCTAATATTTCACGTTACGTCACACAGTAGTGTCCCTTTTTCACATTACGTCACACGGTAGTGCCCCATAGTCACGTTACGTCACACAGTAGTGTCCCTTTTTCACGTTATGTCACACAATAGTGTCCCTTATTCACATACACATATATGAATATTTGCACATAAATATTATAAAATAGAAATATAATAAACAATATATTGTATACAATTAATATTAATACTACATGGATCTGCAGGTTTGAAATAGCAACATACTAAAAGGAATAGAGAGACAGGAAAAAGAGAGGAGGAAAGGGAGGAGCCAGGAGAAAAAGAGGAGGAATTTGGGCAGCTGGTGAGAGAGAAGGAAAGAGGGGACCCAACATAGGAGCATTAGGTAGAGCCATGAGAGAGGAGGAATAGGAGGAACTGGGGTAGAGAGAGAGAATATGGGGAGCCAGGAGAGACATAGGAGAAATATGGGGATTAGGAAGAGAGAGAAGAAATAGGGAGAGCCGCGAGAGAGTGAAGGAAGAGGTTGAGCCGAGAGAAAGGGAGGAGGAACTGGGGAAGCTAGAGAGACATAGTAGAAATAGGGTGAGCTGGGAGAGAGAGAAGGAATAGGGGAAGCTGGGAGAGAGAGAGAAGGAATTAGGGAGGCCGGGAAAGACATAGGAGAAGGGAGCTGGGTGAGAGTAGGAAGGAATAGGGAAAGACGAGAGAGCGAGGAGGAATAGAGGGAGAAAGGAGAGACATAGAAGAAAGGGGAAGCTGGGAGAGAGAAGAGGAATAGGGGGAGACAGGAGAGAGAAGAAAGGGGAAGCTGGGAGAGAGAAGAGGAATAGGGGGAGACAAGAGAGACATAGAAGAAAGGGGAAGCTGGGAGAGAGATGAGGAATAGGGGGAGACAAGAGAGACATAGAAGAAAGGGGAAGCTAGGAGAGAGAAGAGGAATAGGGGGAGACGAGAGAGACATAGAAAAAAGGGGAAGCTGGGAGAGAGAAGAGGAATAGGGGGAGACGAGAGAGACATAGAAGAAAGGGGAAGCTGGGAGAGAGAAGAGGAATAGGGGGAGATGAGAGAGACATAGAAAAAAGGGGAAGCTGGGAGAGAGAAGAGGAAAAGGGGGGGACATAGGAGAGGGGGAGATGGGAGAGATGGAGGGGAGACGGGAAAGATGGAGAGGGAGACAGACGGGAGAGGGGAAGAGGGAGAGAGGGAGACAAAGATGGGAGAGGGGGAGAGGGAGAGAGGAAGGGGGGGAGAGGAAGGGGGGAGGGAAGGGGGAGAGGGGGAGAGAGAGACGGGAGGGGGAGAGTGAGACGGAAGAGGGGGAGGTGGGGGAGGCGGTAGAGGGGGAGACAGACGGGAGAAGGGGAGACAGAGACAGGAGAAGGGGAGAATGAGACAGGAAGGGGGGAGAGGCGGAGAGGGAAACGGGAGGTGGAGAGGGAGATGGAAGGGGGATAGGGTCACAGAGATACTAGAGGGGAGAGTGAGGGGGAGACAGATAGGAGAGGGGAACAGAGATATGAGAGAGGGGGAGGGGGAGAGGGAGAGAGAGAGGGAGACGAGAGAGGGAGACGGGAGGGGCATTTATAGGAGAAAGAGGGAAACCTGGGAAAGAGAGAGAAGGAATAGGGGGAGACAGGAGAGACATTGGGCTCGATTCAATTCAATAGCTCCCGCAGCTATTTAATCCATTGCGCCACTAAGCCCGACTAAGGATTTCTTCTTGCATCCCTCCTGGGACGCAAGCAAAAATCCAACAATCCTTTGCGCGGCAGAAACAGCATCGCGCCGGGAAGTATAGTCAGAGAATGCCCGTTCTTGCTAATAAACACCTTGTTTAAGGCGCGAGGCACAGGAGAAGGGCATTCTCCAACCTAACAACATGCTGAATTGAATTTAGCCCATTGGAGAAAGAGGAGGAGCTGGGCGAGAGAGGAGGAATAGGGGGAGATGGGAGATAGAGGGTAGGAATAGGGGGAGAATGGAGACAGGAGGAATAAGGGCAGGCAGCAGAGTTTAGGAATAGGGAGAGATGCGAAGGGAATAGGGGGAAACAGAAAAAAGAGAGAAGAAATCAGGGAAGATAGGAGAGAGAATAAGAGGAGGAGGAATAAGGTGAGATGAGAGAGAGACAGAAGAAAATTAATGGCGGAGATGGCAGAGATACCTGATGCAGTTTTGGTGTGCAGAGGTTTTACCTACTCACCATATGCAGTCCCCCGTGAAGTAGCGTCCTGCTGTACTGTAGCTGATGCCCGGAACCCGGAAGTGCGGCTCCTCTGAATTGCATGTACTCCTCGTGCGCCTCCGCCTCCCGGGCAGCAGACTGCATAGCGCTGCCCCAGATTCCTTCCCACTGACCTCAATCCCATGGGGTTTGGTTGCGGCCAGGGCAGTTTCTAGGGTCTGAGGCTCCCAGTGCGAGCAGTCAAAATACGCCCCCACCCCCGAGAAGCAGTAATATTGCGGAGTGGGCGTGGCCTCATCGTGAGGGAGAGTGGTATCACAGTAAGGGAGCATGGTCTCGAAAGATGACAGAATGTCAGCCGCTGTACACCCCCCAACTGACATAGCACATGCTGCACACCCCCAATTGACATAGCACATGCTGTACACCCCCCAACTGACATAGTACATGCTGCACAAACCCCAACTGACATAGCACATGCTGCACACACCCCAACGCACATGCTGTACACCCCCCAACTGACATAGCACACGCTGCACACCCCCAACTGACATAGCACATGCTGCACACCCCCCAACTGACATAGCACATGCTGCACACCCCCAACTGACATAGCACATGCTGCACACCCCCCAACTGACATAGCACATGCTGCACACCCCCCAACTGACATAGCACATGCTGCACCCCCCCCAAATGACATAGCACATGCTGCACCCCTCCCCGAATGACATAGCACATGCTGCACCCCTCCCCAAATGACATAGCACATGCTGCACACACACCCCCAAATGACATAGCACATGCTGCACCCCTCCCCAAATGACATAGCACATGCTGCACACACACCCCCAAAGGACATAGCACATGCTGCGTGTGCAACCCCCCCCAGGCCCCAGCATCCTGCTGCAGGCTGCACTTCACCCCGCACAACTGGCATTATTTACACATGCTACTTGCACCCCCCCTTCCCCCTGCTTCCCCCGTGGAGGTGTAGTTACCTGGTGAAGCTGCAACAAGCACATGCGCAGCGCAGCACATCTCCCTGCTGTGCACCCAGGAGGACAGGAGGGAAGGCGGCTATTGGTTGCGCGCCGTGCGCATGCGAAGTTGAGGCTGGGAGACAGCGCTGAGTCGGACCCGGCGAAAGGGCGGAGCGCGCCTGCCCCTAGAAACGGCCCTGGTCATGGCAGTACAACCTCCTGTACCTCGCCTTGCTCAGCAAGAAGATTTCAGGAACGCGCGGCCGCGTCATGACGCAGCGTGATGACGTCACTGCGTCATGACGCGGCCGCGCATTCATGCAATCTGTTTACTGAGCAAGGCGCCGCCCGGGAGGTTGTACGGCCGGGTGAGCCTGTGCTCAGCCAAAGCGGCCCATTTGGCCATCGGCCCTTCTGGCATTTGCCAGAAGTGCCCGATGGCCAGTCCGGCCCTGGTCCCCACTATTACAATAAGCTGGTCGTGGTGCCAAGTCTGAGTAGAAATATATATACAGTATATGCTTTGTATGTCAGACAATGACAGTGCTGCTTATTAGACTCTGTCTGGCTGGGATCGGTATGAATGACCGCCGGACCTATGTCCGATGGTTGAAATCCCGACAGCGGAAGACCGGCAGTCCTGAAAATCCTGAAGGTAAGTATTTTGACTATTGCTAACCCTGTCCCCCCCTAACACTCCTTTAGGGGTGCCAAACCCTAACCCCCCCTTCCCCACACCCTAAACCTAAGACTCCCGGGGGGGGGTGCCTAACCCTATCCTCTCCTCCCGGGGGTGCCTAATGCTAACCCCCCCCTTCCCTACCCTAACCCTCCCAGAGGGGGTGCCTAACCCTATGTCCCCCCGGGAGCCCTGAAACCTAACCCTCCCCCAAATGTGGCTGTCCGCACCCGGCATTTCGACCGTCGGCATCCCGACTGCATACCCTGGTCCTAGTAGCTACAACTAGGATCACAGAAAAATAGGAACCAAACAATTTACAAAAAAACTGCAATATACGACTGGCTTATTTTCCAAGGCCACTGGGATGCAATAAACATATGATGCTAGCATTACAGTTCATTAGTCCCCGGAACTTCAGTACATGACATGAATATACCGAACTTGCATTTTCTTTTACTTTTTAGATAAATTGTTGTATGCCTCTTATTGAAAATCATGATGTCTTATCTGTCCAGCTCTGGTCTCTATCAGTGACTGGTAAGAGCCTCTTGTCTCCCACACACCAGGAAAACATTAAATTGCCAGGCTCACAAATACAGTATCTACCACATAAACTGCTCCATGGGACCTGGTTCCTTCTGATGATTTGCACGTTAACTGTATGGATCAATTTTATTTTCCGACCTCTCGAGAAGTTATATAGCTAATTATTATGAGTTTTTAGCATACTTGCCAACTCTTCCGGATTGTCAGGGAGACTCCCTGAAATAGTAACAGTCTCCTTGACTCCCTGAAGAATCTAGCAATCTCCCTGAAGACACCTTACCCCCATTATGTAGCTGTTATAAATTTGTACATACAGTCAGGTGCATAAATATTGGGACACTGACAAAATTTTCATATTTTGGCCTCTATTCACCACCACAATGGCTTTGAAATGAAACAAACAAGATGTGCTTTAACTGCAGACTTTCAGATTTAATTTGAGGGTAATTACATCCAAATCAGGTGAACGGTGTAGGAATTACAATGGTTTCTATATGTGCCTCCCACTTTTTAAGGGGCCAAAAGTAATGGGACAAACTAAACAATCCTAAATCAAACTTTCACTTTTTAATACTTTCTTGCAAATCATTTGCAGGCAATTACAGCCTGAAGTCTGGAATGCATAGACATCACCAGACGCTGGGTTTCATCCCTGGTGATGCTCTGCCAGGCCTCTACTGCAAATGTCTTCAGTTCCTGCTTGTTCTTGGGGCAATTTCCCTTCAGTTTTGTCTTCATCAAGTGAAATGCATGCTCAATCGGATTCAGGTCAGGGGATAGACTTGGCCATTGCATAACATTCCACTTTTTAGCCTTAAAAAACTCTTTGGTTGCTTTTGCAGTATGCTTCGGGTCATTGTCCATCTGCACTGTGCAGCGCCGTCCAATGAGTTCTGAAGCATTTGACTGAATATGAGCATATAATATTGCCCAAAACACTTCAGAATTCATTCTGCTGCTTTTGTCAGCAGTCACATCATCAATAAATACAAGGGAACCAGTTCCATTGGCAGCCATACATGTCCACGCCATGACACTACCACCACCATGCTTCACTGATGAGGTGGTATGTTTTGGATCATGAGCAGTTTGTCACGGCCAGGGTATTTCAGCATGGCGCTAGGCGAGTGTTACCTGTGAGGTCATTGTGGCACGAGCTGTTTGGTGACGGAGCTGGTGTCTGGCGGGGGGCTTTGGCTGCGCGCGTTGTTGTGCGGGCCTGTTGTCACTCTGCGCTGGTAAGGCCTGGTGGCGTCTCCATTCCGTTTGGCATGGGCGCCGCCATCTTGCCTTCTGGCCAGGTGATCCGGCTGGCCAATCCTGGTGAATCACATGTTCCCTCCGGCCAGTAACAGCACGGCATGGGGTATTTAGGAAGGGTCAGTGCCTTCCCTCTTTGCCAGTGCAACGTGTATCTCAGCCTAGCTGAGAGGGAGTTCTCTGTGCTTTCCTGTTCCTGTAAATTCGCTGTCTGCCAGTCTGCCTGTCAGCTCCTAGCTCCCACTGGACTACCCTGCTTCCTCCATCACCCTTGCCCATACCTGAGCCTGCTGACATCCTGTGCTTCAGTTCACTACTTGTATACCTGGCTTGTTTATTTTCAGTTCACTCCCTGCATACCTGATTTGATTATTTTCAGTTTCACTACCTGCACACCTGGACAGCTCTAATTGTTTCTACTTGGACATTAACCCTTTTACTCCCACCACAGAACTCTTGTGCACATTTATATATTCCTGGACTTTTATTTACTGCCATTATATGTCTACTCAAGCACTTACTAAAAATCCTAGTTTTATTTTCAAATCTGCTTCTGTGATCGCTCCTGCTACCACCCCGGGTCCACAAACAACCCAGAACATCACAGTTTGCACTGGCCCCATGGAGCTGGCCACGGATCAGGAGTCAGGAGTGGATTTGATCCGGTGCATTTCTGGTCGTTTAGAAAATCTGGAAAACATGCAGCATCAGATGGCTCAATTTCTGCAAGAGATGTCCAAGTGACAGGATAGTTTGCAAACTTCCTTTTCTACCCCTGAAGTACCAGCATCTACATCCGCATCAGCGTCTGGGAATACAGGAGGCAGATCATCTCCCCGCTTACATCTTCCTTTACCAAATAAATTTGACGGCAATCCTAAACTCTGCCGAGGTTTCCTAAATCAGTGTGACATACATTTTACCCTGCAGCCTGACAACTTTCTAACTGCAAGAACTAAAGTGGCTTATATAGTCTCTCTGTTATCCGGCTAGGCCTTGGAATGGGCTTCCCCACTCTGGGAGCGCTCAGATCCGCTGCTGGATAATTACGCAGGCTTTGTGTCATCCTTCAGGAGGATTTTCGATGAACCTGGGCGTACTGTATCAGCATCATCAAACATCATGACACTGAGACAAGGGGTCCGTCCTGTCAGTCAATATGCCGTGCAATTTCAAATTTTAGCATCAGAGCTCAAATGGAATGAGGAAGCCCTCACCTCGGCCTTCTGGCATGGGTTGTCAGACCGACTAAAGGATGATCTAGTCACTCGAGAGCTTCCTACTAATCTGAACGACATGATTTCGTTGTGTATCAAAGTTGACCTACGCTTCAGGGAACGTCAGGCTGAAAAAAACAGAACTGACCGGCAAAGGTCATTTACCCCTTCCATTTCTACCCATCCCATTCCTTCTCCTACTGAAGAGGAGCCTATGCAGGTGAATCATACACACCTCTCCAAAGAAGAACGTCAGAGAAGAATGCAAAAGAACCTCTGTCTGTACTGCGGAGAGTCCGGTCACCTGCTGATCTCCTGCCCCTGTAAACCGGGAAATGCCAAATCTTAACTGACCCTGGAGACATCAAGTTAGGAGTTATGAACCCGTCTCCAAAAATTAAAGATTTCACGATTACCCTAGCCTTGGATCTTAAACCCAAACCTGTCTTTGCTACTGCTCTACTCGACTCAGGAGCAGCCGGAAATTTCATAACGTCTAGTTTCATAGATAAATTTCAGATTCCTTGTTTGTCTCTCAACCATGCTATCTCTCTGACCTCAATAGACGGATGCCCTCTAACTAACGGGATAGTCACCAAAGAGACTCAACCAGTATTGGTCCGAATTGGGGCACTTCATTCTGAGTCTTTAAAATTCCTTGTGATATCAAAGGCCTCTCAAGAAATTGTTCTTGGTCTACCCTGGTTACGTCAACATAATGCCAGGATTGATTGGAGTTCTATGCAGATTCTGTCATGGGGTATGGACTGTCAGAAATCCTGTCTTCCAAAAATTCGACCTGTGAGAAAGACAGTTCCATTAGTTTCTTCTGCCATTCCCAAGGAATATCAGATGTTCGCCGACGTTTTCTCTGAACAACAAGCAAATATCTTACCCCCTCATAGGGAATGGGACTGTCCAATTGAATTGATACCTGATAAGATACCACCTCGCGGTCGTACCTATCCACTGTCCTTGCCTGAGACTCAAGCCATGACCGAGTACATCCGGGACAACCTGGCAAAGGGGTTCATTCGCCCCTCTACTTCACCTGCCGGAGCTGGGTTTTTCTTCGTTGGCAAGAAGGACGGTGGTCTAAGACCATGTATCGATTATCGAGGCCTTAATGACATTACTGTAAAGAATCGATACCCTCTTCCCCTGATTACTGAGTTGTTTGATAGGGTCAAGGGCTCTGTCATTTTTTCTAAATTAGATCTAAGAGGGGCTTACAACCTCATTCGTATCCGAGCTGGCGATGAATGGAAGACCGCTTTTAATACCAGAGATGGACATTTCGAGTATTTAGTAATGCCTTTTGGATTGTGTAACGCCCCTGCTGTCTTTCAAAGTTTCGTTAATGAGATTTTCCGGGATCTGTTATATGTTTCGGTTGTTGTCTATCTGGATGACATACTGATTTTTTCACCCTCTGTGGCTAAACATCAAGAACATGTTAAAGAAGTTCTGACCCGTTTGAGAGAAAACCACCTTTACTGCAAACTGGAGAAGTGCGTCTTTGGAGTGCCCAGTGTACCTTTTCTCGGCTATGTAATATCTGGCTCCAGTTTAGAAATGGACCCCAAGAAGGTACAAGCAATTCTGGATTGGACCCGACCTCAGACACTGAAGGCCATCCAGAGATTGTTGGGCTTCGCCAATTATTATAGACGCTTCATTAAGGGATTTTATACACTGCTGGCCCCCATTACAGCCTTGACCCGCAAAGGTGCTAATCCTGCCCAATGGTCACCTGAGGCAGAGTCTGCCTTTCATCTTCTAAAACAGGCCTTCATCTCAGCACCAGTTCTTCGACAACCAGATCTGGACAGGCCTTTTTTGTTGGAAGTAGATGCATCATCTGAAGCTGTGGGGGCAGTCTTGTCTCAACGTTATGAGGACAACCGAGTCCATCCGTGTGGGTTCTTTTCTAAAAAATTCTCACCTGCCGAAAGGAACTACACCATAGGTGAGCAAGAACTACTAGCTGTAAAGTTGGCGTTGAAGGAATGGAGATATTTGCTAGAAGGCGCCAAGTTTCCATTTACTTCTCCTCCTGGAGAGTGTTCTTGATTTGGCCAACTGTTGTGAAGGGGTTTTTCTTCACCAGGGAAATAATTTTTCTGTCATCCACCACAGTTGTTTTCCGTGCTCATCCGGGCCTTTTGGTGTGGCTGAGCTCTCCGGTGCGTTCTTTCTTTTTAAGAATGTTCCAAATAGTTAATTTGGCCACACCTAATGTTTTTGCTATCTCTCTGTTGGGTTTGTTTTGATTTTTCATTCTAATGATGGCTTGCTTCACTGATAGTGACAGCTCTTTGGATCTCATATTGAGAGTCGACAGCAACTGATTCCAAATGCAAATGTCACACCTAGAATCAACTCCAGACCTTTTACCTGCTTAATAGATAATGAAATAACGAGAGAATAGCCCACACATGACCATGAAATAGCTTTTGAGTTGATAGTCCCATTACTTTTGGCCCCTTAAAAAGTGGGAGGCACACCGTTGTAATTCCTACACCATTCACCTGATTTGGATGTAATTACCCTCAAATTAAAATTGAAAGTCTGCAATTAAAGCACATCTTGTTTGTTTCATTTCAAAGCCATTGTGGTGGTGAATAGAGGCCAAAATATGAAAATTATGTCAATGTCCCAATATTTATGCACCTGACTATATATATATATATATATATATATATACACACACACACACACATACATACACACACAGGTTGAGTCTCCCATATCCAAATATTCCGAAATACGGAATAATTTTGCCATGACTGAGAATGAAACCTTTGATTTTTGCTGGTTCAATGTACACAAACTTTATCTAAGGCACAAATTATTAAAAATATTATAAAATTACCTTCAGGCTGTGTGTATAAGGTGTATATGAAACTTTGGTAGAATAATACTACGTATAGTGAAATAATTCTCATTCCAAAGCAGAAAGTTGTACACTAGAAATGTCTTGGCCTTGCTGAGCAAAATAAAGCATGCTTCTGATATGTTGTCACAAATCCACAAGGGTGTAGCTGATGCAACTCACCCATGGTGCACAGAGTCTAGCGTGGTACAAGTATTCACCAGGGACCCCTCCCCACAAGGTGGTATATTGAATTTGCTGCTGACACCACGCCTAGACAGTTTCCTATATTCAGCATTTACAGATCTGATTGACGGGATTTATTTGTAATGTGTTACGATAACTGATTGAAGTCTTCCATGCAAGTAAGGCTGGGTACACACCATATATTAGACAATTTGTTGTTTTGAGGTGAATCAGAATGACAAAACGTCCACATCGTCCAGTGTGTATGCACTATTATGTGCTCCCATTAGTCATTCATCGTATCTTCAGATCTGCCTACAGGCCAATCTGAGGATCCGGTGGATGACACCATGCTTCTGGATGCGGCGGGGGAAAGATATATCGGGCTGTCACATCTGCCGTCGCTGGGTACACACATCATCTAGGGCCTGATTCAGACCCGCTTGCAAGCGCTATGCGCTCGCGAGCGGGTTGATGTTTAGCCACTACGCATGCGCACGCCGGAGCCAGCTCCGACGTGCGCATGCGTGACACCCGGCTAGCGACGGGTGCTCCGTCGCTCCGGGTCTCGCACCAAAAGGGGGCGGCTGTCAATTTTGATTGACAGCTTGCACAGTTTTGGAGGCGAGCAGGGGCGATGGCTGACAAACTGAGGTGTTTCCGACGGAACGCCTGCCGTTTGGGGGGCGGCCCCACTGACATCACGAGTAATGTCAGTGGTGAGCTTCCGGCTCTATTAAGAGCCAGAAGCTCACTGGGGCATGCGGGAACGAGACCCTACCGCAAGGGTCTCGTCGCAAGCCCCGATTGTCGTGATGGTCGAGACCATCGCGACCATCACCTGGCCGCTCGCAATAGCTGCGAGCAGCACAAAGGCCGCACCAAGAAAAAAAAAAAAACGCCTTGATTCAGAGCGAGCGCTCTTTCAGAGCGTCCAGCTCTGAATCAGGGCCCTAGTGTGTACCCACAGTGGCGTCACTAGGGGGGTGCGGCCCGCACTGGGTGTCACCCTTCAAGGGGGTGACTCCAAGAAGAGCAGCATGTCACACCCGCGGGCCGCACACCCACGGCACCACCGCCGACCATGCTGCTGGAGCCGGAGGAGACACTTTTTAATGTGTATGCAGGTCAGTCCTGCCACACGCTGGTCCTCTCTGCTCTGCCCGCCGCTGCCGGGGTGAGCTGCACATTCTCTCACCGCGGCCGGCGTCCAGAGCCACACACAGACACAGAGAATCTCTCTGTGCCTGTGTGTGGTTATGGACGCCGGCCGCGATGACGTCATCGCGCACGCTGGCTCCGCTTGTTCTTCTGGGAGCCGCTCAGCCTGATGGAGAAGGAGGAGGGACTAGGTGCCTCTGAGCGTGCTGCCTGTCAAGAACAAAAGAAGGACTCAAGACAAGTGAGCACCCCACCCGGACACACCCAGAGGTAAGTACTGACTCACTGCACAGAGGGGGCACAGCATAAGGGGGATTACTGGGGACCGGGGCCACTGCATAAGGGGCGCTGGAAGCACAGCTTAAGGGACATTGCTGGGGGCACTGTATAAGGGCACTACTGGGAGCACACCCGGCACTGCATAAGAGGCGCTACTGGGGGCACAGCTTAAGGGGCATTGCTGAGGGCACAGCCACTGCATAAGAGAGGCAATACAGAAGGCACTGTATAAGGGCACTACTGGGGGCACAGCTTAAGGAGCATTGCTGGGGGCACTGCATAAGGGAGGCAATACTGGGGGCACTGTATAAGGGCACTACTGGGGGCACAGCTTAAGGGGCATTGCTGGGGGCACTGTATAAGGGCACTACTGGGGGCACACCAGGTACAGCTTAAGGGGCACTGCATAAGGTGCTACTGGGGCAACAGCTGAAGGGGCATTTCTGGGGGCACTGCATAAGAGAGGCAATACTGTGGGCACTGTATAAGGGCACTACTGGGGGCACAGCTTAAGGGGCATTGCTGGGGCACTGCATAAGAGGCGCTACTGGGGGCACAGCATAAGGGGCATTGCTGGGCGTACTGCATTAGAGGCGCTTCTGGGGGCACTGTATAAGGAGAAATGTATAAGACGCACTACTGGGGATGCTGTATAAGGGGCACTACTGGGGGCACAACATAAGGGGCATTACTGGGCCCACTGAATAAGGAGTGCTACTGGTGGTAAAGTATAATGAGCGCTACTGGGGGAACTGTGTAAGGGGCACTACTGGGGGTACAGCATATGGGGCTCTACTGGGGGTACAGCATATTGGGCACATCTACAGAAGGCATTGCATAAAGGGGCACTACTACAGGGGGAACTGCATAATGGGCACAACTATAGGGGCATTGCATAAGGGGCACTACTACTGGGGGAATTGAATAAGGGGCATTCCATAGAGGTAATGCGAGTGCTTGTCCATCTGCAAATGGAAACTCTTGCTGCCCATAGATTTAACATATATTTAGTGATAGTACAAAAACAGCACTAAGGATTCCGTGTGGTGTGATACAAGGCCCATGTGGGGGGGGGTGACACCATGAGCTACAACACCGGGTGACACCAACCATAGTGACGCCTCTGTGTACCCAGCTTAAGAGTGGACTTCCACCTGCATGGCAAGCCATGAATTGTCACATGATGATGTCATGGGAATTCTTATTACATAGCATTTCAGTACTGAGCACACTTCATTCATGTTTTATGCCATGTGTAATGATCATGGGACTCTGGGCCTGATTCAGACCCGGTTGCGAGTGCTATGCGCTCGCAACCGGGTCGATGGTGAGCCAGTGCACATGCGCACGACAGAGCCGGCTCCGTCGTGCGCATGTGCGAGACCCGGATAGCGATGGGCACTCCGTCGCTCCGGGTCTCGCAACAAAGGGGGCATGCTGTCGATGTTGAGTGACAGCACGCCCCCTTTGGTGGGCGGGCCGGGGGTGTGGCTGCCCAAACGGAGGCATTCCCATGTGAACGCCTCCGTCTGGGGCTGGCCCCACTGACATCACGAGTGATGTCAGTGGGAGAGATTTTGGCTGTTAGAGCTGAAATCTCTCTGGGGCTTGCGGCAACGAGACCCTACCACAAGGGTCTCGTCGCAAGCCCGATGGTCGCGATGGTCTTGACCATCACGACCATCTTCCTGGCCGCTCGCTATAGCTGTGGGTGGTCACCCACAGCTATGCGAGCGGCCAGGAGGCCGTTAAAAAAAAATAGCCCGGCCCTGATTCAGAGCGAGCGGCTCTTAATCAGGGTCTCTGTGTGACCTCCTTCCTGGCCTGTCATTGACAACAGAGGTCAGACATATAGGTGGTCTTGTCAGTACACAAACACTGTTATAATGCCCAACTGCCCTGCTCATAGAGGTCGGGATGCATGACGTATGCATGCCGGCGTTTATTACGCTGGTATGCATGAAGAAAATGACAATGGACAGCTCTTCTGGAAAAAGCTCTAGTTTGCGAATGAGGGACTTCCGGGCCTGGTGTCATTCTGCGCATGTACAGAAGGACACATGCGCCGTAGGGGATGCTGGGAGGGATCCGATTGGATCCCTCTCGCAGCACTCTCCGAATAGAAGCCCATAGGCTTCCATAGTGTAACGCTATCAGAAGATGATGTTACCAAAGTCCCGGAATACATTGCATATGAGAAATGCAGGTAAACCTGCATTTTCGGGGTGTGACTGCATTTCTCTCGTTGCTGCATCCCACCCGGAATGAGTAACTGTGCAACCACTGTTTGGCACCTAAATTATCTAACTGTATGTAATAAGCAACTATTTAATGATTTGATCAGGGTAAAAAAATTAAAGCAATAACATCTTAATGTACATATAACTTTATGAATATGCCATGGTGTCATCTAGAGATCACTATCAAATGTTCCCAAATTGACATAACATACACAATGAATATACGACAGCTGTCACTTCAAAGCATTGTAACATTCCTTTTTGAATTAGTATGGTATGAAACATGAAGTCCACTCAATTGTCATGTTCTCCATTGACTCTTGTAACCTCTTTTATTACCATCCTGACATCATACTGAGCCACACGTCCCCATTCTAATCTATACAGTATCATACTGACAGATTCAATGCGGGGATGCATCAAAGCAGATTTTGTGATCAAACCTCTGAAAATTACTTTTTCAGAGGTTTGGTTGCTTATCGCATATGCACCAATTTTCAAAATATGATATATAGAGGCATGTGCAGAAGGACTCCCGGGTCCTAAACGCGGAAATGCTTCTATAGCTAAGGAAAGCTCTTACCGGGAGATCTGTCCTTTGTGATTTTTTTCAAGCATGCACCAGGAGGATGAGGAGGATATTTACATAGTTGGCGATAACAAGGATGATGAGGATGTTGATGATAACGTTGCTGCGGAAGATGTTTGTGTACAAACTGTAAATCGGACAACAGTTGTTGCCCATGGTGGGAAAAATCCCATTGTTGCCATGTCTGGGCAAAGGACCAAAAATCCACTTCCATTGTGTGGAATTATTTCCACCCAAATTTGGACCTTTGCCAAGCCATTTGTAAAGCCAAAGTTAGCAGAGGAAGGGATGTTAACCATCTAGACACCTCCTCCCTGTTACATCATTTGCAGCGAGTTCATGCAATTTGGTTAACAAAATTATAATACTTTGTTAATTAATAACAAGCAGTCCAGAATCAGCTACCAGCAGTTTGGACCAACACATGCAATCTCCACCACTAATTGAAGGTAGTCCTTCCAAAAAATGTTTTGTGAAGGCTCAAAGAAACCAAGGAGTTCAGCCACGAAAGTGTCAGTCCTAGTCGTTAAAGTGCTTAGTTTGTTAAACTGTACATGTCCTTTTTAAATATCTGTGCATGTCCTTTTCAATATCCCACATAAGAGTGGGTGGGAGGGACAATTCCATCTTGCACGATTTGGGGCATTGCCGACTGACATTATTATAGTTTATTAAACTGTCATCCTGTCTGCCATGTGGCAATGTTTCATAGATGTCCTATATTTTTTTAAACTGCAGTGCGTTTGTGCCGCTGCTTTGTTGCTTACTTTAGCCTGCCAGCTCGCTGCAGCCTTTGACCTATATTGGTGAAAAATTGTGAAATCAATATTGTGAGCTGTGAGGTGGTTAAAAATGCAAAGGAAATGCCTGAAAATGATTGTTATTAAGGTTAATAATACTGTAGGAACAAAAATAGGCCCAAATTATGTGGATTTAGCTGTTTATATCATTTTTGGGAAAAAATACAGTTCCAAAACCTAAAAACAAAAACACCAAGGAAAAAGATCCAGATCCAAAACCAGGGGAGATACAGATCCAAAAACAAAACCAAAACATGGGGCTTGGCGCACATCTCTAATATTACACAGGTTAAGTCTCCCATATCCAAATATTCCGAAATACGGAATTATTAAAAATACAGAGTTTTTTTTAGCATGACTGAGATAGTGAAACCTTTGCTTTACATATTATGCTGGCTTGACAAAAGCTCGCATTAAAGCACTGAAACATTGCACTATGAGCTATAGTGACTGGAGTCTTTCTTACTACGGAGTGCCGCCTTGTGGAGTTTATTTACAGATTACCTCAGCAGTGAGGTTTACTGTGGAGGGCACCCGGCTGATTTATGCTGCGACCTCATGAGTGCCAGATCATGGCTCTTTATATATATTAGTCTTATATATAAACTCATTGGTCTGTTTGTCTGTCTGGTTATGCATTCGGACAACCCCCAGCAATGATTGGGATGAAACCAACGCGAGGTGGTCCAGTTGGACCCTGGACAAGTTTTAGGGGGGGGGGGGGGTTAGGGTCCCGGTCAGATCTTCTGCTGGTGTACGCTGGGCAGACTTTTGACCCAGGGAGCCTGTTCTGGGCCTTCCACTGGATGGATTTGCATGAAAACTTCACCGAGTGGTAACACTGGGTCCACGAAGACATAATACTAGGAGGTTGAGGCCCCGGTCAGACTTCCCATTGGTTTACGCTGGGCAGAACTTTGACCCGGGGAGCCTGTTCACAGAGGAGTGGCAATTGGTCTGGGATGCCTAATGGAGTGTTTGGGGTCTGGTCGGACCACACGGCAGGGTGCGCTGGACAGAACTGTGACCCAGGGAGCCTGTTCTGGGCTTTCAACTGGATGAATTTGGATGACATCACATAATAAAATTTTACTTCTTAAAGATTTAAAGCCAGGCAACACCGGTTACTTCAGCTAGAATATTATATATATAAACAAATCGAGAACGTTTTATTTTTTATTTTATTTAGTATGTGAATTACTACCCATAACACACATTTCTGTCTTTCTGTGATAAAAATGAATATTGTCTATAGAATGTCTCCAGTGTTTTCATTTTCTAAGTAGGCCACTGAAGAGGCTGTACAGATGCAATGTCAGACTATATGCACCGATTTAAACATGTCAGCCAGAACATAGGTTTCATCCCAGAGGATCCCAGGTCTCTTGATCTGCTTCTCTAAGCTTCTTGCAGACTCCTTTAAATCCACAAGGGTACGTCTCAGCTCAGGAATACAGCGACAAAACAGGATTTCGTTCACTTCATCCTCAATGTTTTGTGTATAAATCAAAGGGAAAACCTCATGAATATCATTTATCACCTTTCCCTTCAACACAGGGTCACGACACACCAAGTTCAGAATGAAGACTCCTGGAAGAACAATGAGACAGAATGAAAACACAAGTTTATATAAGGTCATGGACTGCATCTAGACAAATATCCCAATGATCACAGTACCAGCAGCAGAATCCCGACGGTATTAGGGTTAGGCTGCCGAAGGTTAGGGTTAGAAAATTCACCAAAATTCATCTGCATTTTGTCAGTTGGGTACCGCTGCTGGTACTGTGACCGTCGGGATGGTCACCGCCAGGATATCGTATAGCCACTATATTTGTCAGCTTCTCTTCTATTTATAGAATATTTTTTAGTTTATTTATAGTGCTCACAGTGATGTGTACTGATTCTCTTTGGCCGGATATTTTAGAGATGTATATGGCCAGTAATTGTTGTAGATCAGTAAGCAATGATGAGTGAAGTGGAGCCTGAAAAGTTGAGAACTTGTGACGAATGGACTCTACCTTGGAGGTAATGTGGGTGGCAAAGTCAAGTGCACAGATGAAAGAGGGGGGCACTGAGGTGGGAGAGGTAGCAAAGAGGAGACATGGGTTAGAGACCTGGTGAAGGATGAGGGCCTTGAAATAGGACTGTTCTGCAAATGAGAGCAGGACAATAGGATAAGAGAATGAACTTGAAGTGGAGGACATCGTCGTCTTGACTATTTTCCACGTTAGAACTTAGCTAAGGCACACTCCACGCCATCTATTAATCTGTCCTTTTTTAAATTTGCCCCCCCCTGCAGTGCACCATGGTTTTTCAAAGGAACAAAATTGCACATTCTAGATGGATCTTCTCAATTATAAATTAGGCCTATTATATATGTCACCACTGAAGAGAAAATATGGAAACTGTCCCATTACCACAAACATATGGTTATGACATGGTTATGCTCCTGATAAAGTTACTTGTGATTAGAAAGGAATACACCCCCCCCTGCACCACCATAGGCAGCCTCCCCCCACCCCCACCCAAACATGTGAATCGGCTGCTATGGGCTGTTCATTGTAAACAAAACATACAAATTGTCACAGCGCCTTAGACCCCTTAGAGGTGTACTGCCTGATGGCAGCGCCCTATGCACAGAATCATTAAGCCCCTGTTTTCGACCAAGTCTGTCAGACAAACCATTGTGCCTAAAGGAAAAAGCACGCCCAGGTGAATGGTGGGTAGTGAAAAAGTCACAACATCTGGTAGAGCTGCTTTAAAAGAGAATCACAGCTACACAGATATTAGGCTCCTTACCATCATCTTTTAGGATCTTCCTGACATTTTGAAGAAATGTTTTCTCTACAAAAGCTGGGGGTGGGCAGCTCATGCCAAGGCTAAGGTCTTTGCTGTCCACATCGAACATCACCACATCATATGAAGCACCTCCTGGGAAGAAGAGTAATAATACACTTAGAGATCAAGTTTGGGCTCTAATATGAGCTGTAATATAAAATTCACAAATGGGAGGTGACAGAATAGCACTCACATTTTAATAAAGTTGTTGGCATCCTATAAACTTTATATTGTTATTTAATCTTTATTTGCAAGCTACAATTAAATGTATACATTTGTAACACTATGGGAGAGATGTACTAAGCCTTGGAGAGAGATAAAGTGGATGGAGATAAAGTACTATCCAAACAGCTCCTAACTGTCCGTTTACAGGCTGTGTTTGAAAAATGAGTTAGGAGCTGATTGGTTGGTACTTTGGCCCTCATTCAGAGCCGTTCGCAAAAAGCGAGTGCTCGCTCTGAATGAGGGCGGACGCTTTTTCTTTTTTAAAAGCCGGCCTCCTGGCCGCTCGCTAAGCTGTGGGTGACCACCCACAGCTTTTGCGAGCGGCCAGGTGATGGTCGCGACCATCGGGCTTGCGACAAGACCCTTGTGGTAGGGTCTCGTCTTCCGCAAGCTCCAGTGAGCTTCCGGCTCTAACAGAGCCAGAAGCTCACTACTGACATCACTGGTGATGTCAGTAGGGCCGCCCACAAACGGCAGGAGTTCCTTAAGGAACGCCTCCGTTTGTCCAGCCACCCCGCCTACAAAACGGGATGAGCTGTCGCCGTCCCGTTTGTAGCGAACCCCAGAGCGAGTGAATGTCTCACTCGCTACGGGGCTTGCACATGCGCGACCATCGACCCGCTTGCGAGCGCATAGTGCTTGCAAGCGGGTTTGAATGAGGGCCTTTATCTCTCTCCAAGGCTTAGTACATCTACCTCTACATGTTTTAATACAAAAAAAAAAAAAAAAGCGTTATGGTAGATTTAACTTTGGCAACTCTACTTCTATTTCTTCGAAGTCCATAGGATCCACAGGGATACCATGGGGTGTGTGTGGTTGGAGGGATCCAGGCACCAAACAATTAAGCTTTAGGTCCCAGGATGCATTGGTCCTCCTCCACATATACCCCGCCCCCAGCCACAGGTAGACAGTTTTGTAAACAAGCCTATGGTAGGAGCTGGAAAGAGAAGGAAGAACATTACTCTCAAGAAACACTCTCCCTGAAGATGAAGGAATCAGTGATCAAGAGAGAAAAATACCCATTGAAGCCAGGTGTGTCACCCTGTGGATCCTATGGACTTTGAAGAAATAGAGTTAACAAAGGTAAGTCTACTATAACTCTTAATTTCTTATTCAGGGTCCATAGGAGGATCCCCAGAGATACCATGGGGATGTCCCATAGCAGTTTCCCTAAGGGTGGGGACGCTTCTGAGCAGAAAGGAGAATATGACGCCCAAAGGAAGCATCCAGAGAGGCAAAGGAATCAAAGGCGTAAAACCTGAAAAAGGTGTGGACGGAAGACCACGTGGCCGCCTTGCACAATTGCTCAGCAGAGGCGCCACGTCGAACCACCCACGAGTGTCCCACAGACCGAGTAGAATGAGCTGTAACCCTGTTTGGAACAGGAAGATCAACTTGCATGTAGGCCTGAAAGATTGTCATACGAAGCCATCGAGTGTATACAAAAGATGGTTCTGAAGTCTGCGCAATCGACGCTGCAGTCACTGATACCTATAGAGACTCCCTACACGCCTCTTAATAACAGACAATACACAAGAATATATAGGATTTCAGTCCAGCGCTGTCAGAAAACGTAAAGGAAAGACTCTTACATCAAATAACTCTGATGAGGTATTCAAAACATGAGGTATTCCCAAGGTTCAATATAATTCAATTTCTTATCTTCATCACTTCATAGTTAGACTCTCAAAGAAAGAAGGAACAAAAAATAGTGCAATATGTTCCACATATAAAACACAATTTTTATTCCAAATAAATGCACTCACATATGACAAATACAATACAATCATATGGCATCACCTATTGGATGCAATCTCAGGGTCAGTTGTGAGTGAAATACCGGTAGGATCCTTAGATGGAATGAGATGCAGTGTTAGCGGTTCCGGATACCGAACACTGCTTTACAGGATACACCGTTCTCCCAATCTCAACGTCCCTCTGGTCACCGTCCCACTTGCTTAACGCGTTTCGGATATAGATATCCTTCGTCAGAAGCATCATATTGCACTATTTTTTGTTCCTTCTTTCTTTGAGAGTCTAACTATGAAGTGATGAAGATAAGAAATTGAAATATATTGAACCTTGGGAATACCTCATGTTTTGAATACCTCATCAGAGTTTTTTGATGTAAGAGTCTTTCCTTTACGTTTTCTGACAGCGCTAGACTGAAATCCTATATATTCTTGTGTATTATACGAAGCCATCGAGCCAGAGTCCATTTATTAGCTGTCCAGCTTCGCTTGTGAAAGCTATACAACAAAAAAAGAGAATCTGATTTCTTCAAGGAATTCGTACGATCCACGTAGATCTGAAGAGCATGAACCACATCCAAGGAAGGTTCACCTTCAGAAAGATCCGAGGACTGGAAGGCCGGAACCACAATCTCTTCATTCAAATTGAACCGGGATACCACTTTAGGGAGTTATCCAGCCCTGGTACGGAAGACAGCTCTGTCTGGATGAAAGAACAAAAATGGGGAGCGACAGGAGAGCGCTGCTAAATCAGACAGAGCCCTGTAGAGTCCTGAGAACAAAAGGACAAATCACCGGGAGCTAACGGAGAGACAAAAATAACAAAGAAGGTTGAATGCGGAGGACACCCTGAAAGAATGTTTTCACATCAGGTAGTGGAGCAATCCTTTGCTGGAACCAGATTGACGGAGCAGAAACCTGAACTCTAAGGGAGGCCAGACGGAGATCAAGGCCTAACCCAGCCTGGAGAAAGGCAAGCACCTGGGAGACCCTAAAAACTGCAGGCTCTGGGGGAGCACCAATGAAAGTAAGAGTGTAATAGATACAGGCTGAGGCAGGCTTACGTGCCCTGAGCATTGTCTGGACCACAGAGTGAGAGAAACCTTTGGCTCTTAAGAGGCATGACTCAAGAACCACACCATCAAAGACAGAAGAGGTAGGTTCAGGTGCCAGCAAGGACCCTGTGCTAGTAGATCCTGCCGTAGAGGCAGTGGAAACTGAGTGCCTATGGAGAGACTCCGTAGGTCGGCGAACCAATATTGCCTGGGCCAGACCTGGGGCTATTAGTATCACCGTACCACCTTCTTGCTTGAACTTTCAAAGCACCCTCAGAAGCAGGGAGATCAGAGGAAAGAGGTATGCAAGATTCAAGTCCCACCTCACTGCGAGAGCGTCCACGGAGGTGGCTGAGGGGTCTCTGGTCCTGGACTCATACCTGGGGACCTTGTGGTTGTGACGTGAGGCCATGAGGTCTACATCTGGCAGGCCCCATTTATCCACCAGGAGTTGAAAGACATCCGGGTGGAGAGCCCACTCACCGGCGTTAATGTCCTGACAGCTTAGTAAGTCCGCTTCCCAGTTGAGGACTCCTGGAATGAATACTGCCGAGATTGCTGGGAGATGACCTTCGGCCCAGACAAGAATGTTTGCCACTTCCCACATGGCTGTTCGACTTTGCGTGCCTCCCTGATGGTTGAGGTAGGCTTCTGCAGTTGCGTTGTTGGACTGGATCTGGACTGGCCTGCCGTGGAGGAGATCCTGCGCCTGAGTGAGTGCTCTGTACACTGCTGTCCACTGTCCCTGAAAGGAATGACAACAGACTACCGCGACCCATCCGCGAAGGCTGGCATTTGTCGTTTGAAGTTCCCAATCTGGAATCCAGTAGGGGTGTCTGTAGCCACCATGAGAGGGAAAGCTGAACCTCCGGAGAGGAGGATCGTCTGGGACCAGATCAAATGATGCTGTTCGTTCCACCGAGAGAGAATCAGTTGTTGCAGAGGCCTGGAGTGGAACTGGGTGTATTCCATCTTATCGAATGAGTGAATGGATACCCTCCAATTGTGGAACAAGCTGCGCACACGCAAATTGTAGGTTTCAAAATCTTGTCTGCTGGTAGAAAGATCCTCTGTATTCGAGAATCTAGGAGTGCCCCCAGATGTATCATACGCTGTGTCGGAGAAAAGGAGGACTTTTTTCAATTAATGATATAGCCGTGTATTTGCAGGCAGTCCACGGTCAGCTGTAGATTGTATAGTAACATAACCGGTGAGTGTGCCAAGATTAAGAGGTTGTCTAGGTATGGCAGGATTCTTTGAGGTGTGCTGCCATAACCACCATTATTTTGATTATGACCCAAGGGGCTGTTGACAGACCAAAGGGTAGTGCCCGAAACTGGTAATGTTGCTGCAGAACAGCAAACCATAGGAACCGCAGGTGGGTTGGAGTAATAGGTACCGTATATACTCGAGTATAAGCCGAGTTTTTCAGCACAAAAAATGTGCTGAAAAAGTACCCCCTCGGCTTATACTCGAGTCAAGTGTAGCGCTGACCGGACGGAGTTCGGTCAGCGCTACACACTGCCAAACACACAGCCGCCGGAGCCGGCAGCTGCGTGTTTGGTGTAATCAGCAGCCGCTGAGAGTCTGTCAGACTCTCAGCGGCAGCTGCTGCTCCCACTGCGGGAGCCATCTTCCGGCTCCCGCAGTGGGTGATGGGAGACACGTCGTCATGACGACGTCTCTCCCATGCAAAGCGGCCGGAGGAGCGTACAGCGGCGGGACCAGGAGCGGGAGTTTAAGGTAAGTGTTTATTTTTTATTTATTCTTTTCACGTCTCTCTCTACTAGGGGGGGGGGGGACTACAGGGGGCACTACCAGGGGGCGGTGACTACAGGGGGCACTACCAGGGGGCATTATCAGGGGGCACTAAAAGGGGGGATTACCACTGGGGGAACTACAAGGGGGGGATTACTACAGGGGGCACTACCAGGGGGGGATTACTACAGAGGGCACTAAAAGGGGGGATTACTACAGGGGGCACTAAAAGGGGGGATTACCACTGGGGGAACTACCAGGGGAGGATTACTACAGAGGGCACTACCAGTGGGGGATTACTACAGGGGGCACTAAAAGGGGGGATTACTACTGGGGCTACTACCAGGGGGGGATTACTACTGGAGGCACTGAAAGGGGGGATTACCACTGGGGGCACTACCAGGAGGGATTACTACAGAGGGCACTAAAAGGGGGGATTACTACAGGGGGCACTAAAAGGGGGGATTACCACTGGGGGAACTACCAGGGGAGGATTACTACAGAGGGCACTACCAGTGGGGGATTACTACAGGGGGCACTAAAAGGGGGGATTACTACTGGGGCTACTACCAGGGGGGGATTACTACTGGAGGCACTGAAAGGGGGGATTACCACTGGGGGCACTACCAGGAGGGATTACTACTGGGGGCACAACCAGGGGGAATTACTACTGGGGGCACAACCAGGGGGAATTACTACTGGGGGCACAACCAGGGGGAATTACTACTGGGGGCACTACCAGCTGCTGCCATTTCCCACACTAGGCTTATACTCGAGTCAGTAAGTTTTCCCAGTTTTGTTGGGTAAAAGTAGGTACCTTGGCTTATATTCGGGTCGACTTATACTCGAGTATATACGGTACATGCAGGCATGCATCCTGAATGTCCAGAGAAACCATGAAATCCTGAGGCTCCATTGCCAGGACAATTGATCGTAAAGTTTCCATGCAAAACTTGGGCACTCTGATAAATTTGTTGAGGGGTTTGAGATTCAGAATAGACTGATCAGACCCATCGGCTTCTGAATCAAAAAGAGAGTGGAATAAAAACCAGTTCCTCTCTGAGCCGAAGGAACCGGTATTAATCACCCCTGAATGCAGCAGGGAGTGACTGGCCTCCTGGAAGGCCAGGGCTTTGGACAGGGTCTGATGGGAGACCTGTACAAAAAAATTGCTAGGGAGGACGCCTCAAGAAAGTGAGGGCGTACCCGAGAGACCACTTCTTGGACCCAGGCGTCTGTTGTTGTTTGACACCAAGAGTCGGAATATTGAAGAAGTCGGCCTCCCATCGTGGGATCCCCCAGAGGTTTGTCGTCAGGCTTAGAAACTGGACGTCTGGCCGACCAAGGCTGCTTGACTCACGGTTTGGTGGTCTTGGACAGCCTGGGAAAAGACTGTCCTCTTGCTTTACCCTGGGGGTGAAAGGACCGATAATAGGACAGCCTAGTCTTAGAGACAATTGCTGATGGCAGAAAGGCAGATGTAGAGGATGCCACTGTAGCCACAATCTTGTCCAATTTTTCACCGAACGGCATGTCTCCAGAGAAGGGTAAGGATTCGAGTGCCTTCTTGGATCCCAGGTCCGCCTTCCAGGACCGTAGCCAAAGGACCCGGCGTGCGACTACCGAAGCCGCAGATGCCTGAGAGGCAAAGAGGTCCAGTATCCAACACAGCTTCTCCCAAATAAGAGCCGCTTCCTGAATACGGGAGATATAGGCCAGTTGTTCCCTGGTAGCGTCTAATGGCAGGCTCTCTTCCAGTGCCCCTGCCCATCCTACCTTAGCCACCCAAGCCGCAGCCATAGCTGGCCTAGTGATAGCGCCAGAAAGTGAGTAGACTGACATTCTAACTTTCTATACGTGGTTTCCTTAAGAGAGGATGTAGACGGTAATGGTAGCGTAGAGTTTATAACTAAGCGTGCAACATGCGAATCAACAGTGGGAGGGACTTACAACTTATTACACACCTTAGGCCCTCATTCAGAGCCGCACGTTAACAACAGTACGCTCGTTGCGTTCCGATGTTGACTAACCGCGCATGCGTCGGTGTTACACTGCGCATGTGCGTACGGCAGATTGCGAGTTTTTTTTCTCTCGTTCCTAAAATAGCGTACAGGAAGTGACATGTCAAATGTGATTGACAGAACAGGGCGTTTTTGGGTGTTGACGGGGGTGGAGATGAAAAAACGCAGGCGTGGCGAGGCGTTTTTGGGGCGTACATACATTAGCAGATGCGAACGTCAAATGTGTTCGGACCGTCTCATACGTCACTGGAACATCCGCTTTCCCTTCAAAATGCTCGCACAGCTTAGGGTCAGGATTAGTCGACCACATTGGCGATGGCCTTCTCCTCCGTCCCGGGACTCAACGATGGTGCTGCGATTAATCGCGGCTGGTCAGTAAAGTAATTAGTGTTGGATTGAAAACCGGCTTGGTATGTGTTTGGAAAGCAGTTTATTGGGATAGCACAAAAGCGTACGCAGGTGGAAATCAGAGCTGCTAATGTCATGATTACACAATCAATTAGCGTACATTTTTGGGGTTTTATTTTGGCCACAATTTGTTGGTTATGGCCTATTGTAACAATAATGTCATCATCTTTTAATTAGCTCCCCTTTTTTTTGGTTTACTGTGGAATTTGCATCGCTATGTGATTTTTTAAACGTTCCTTAAAGAGGCCTTTTTTTTTTTTTAAGAGGGTCAGTTTTTGCCTTTAGGGCCAGGATTAAATGTAACCCATTTGTACAATAATGTCACAATACAATCTCATTTTTTTGTTTTTAATTTATTGTTTAAACACAAACAAATTGGCCTAATATTTTGTTGCCTTTTTTTGTGGCAAAGATATTTGTTCAAAAAAAAAAAAAACCATAACTGCTAACATAAGCGTAAATACAAAATGTAAAAACATTTCACAAGAAAGGAGAGGGAAGTTTTGACCAGAAAGGAATATGAGCCAAGCACAGAAGGAGTGTGGGAAAAGTCGCCATTGCTGTCACCGTTTTCTCGCCCGTTTGGCTGGGTGAGGGTGGGCGCCAGACCGGGTCCGGGATGCCATCGGGCTGGCCTGTCCAGAGGCAGATGTTGTGGCCTCTGGACTAGGCACAGGGCTAGGCACATTTGGAGGATTGGCTGATGTTGTGCCAGAGGTGGAGGATCCGGATGTTCCGGCAGGAAGGGAGGTCGGCTCCACCATGTGCTGGCGAACGAGCTGCTCCAGGGCATCGGCGATGCGGATGTTGGCCCTGGTATTTTCCGCCAGGGCCTGACCAATGGTCACGTTGGCCGCAGCATTTTGCTCCAGGGCCTCAGCCACCCGTATCAGACTGGCGTCCATCCTCTGCAGAATCTCCGTATGGCAATCCGATTTAAAATTGAGTTCTGTGAGGAGGCCCACTGCCTGCGAGGGGGCACGCCCTGGACTGGCTTCTGCAGGGTCCTCAGCCGGATGTACTGGTTCCTCCCCTGCAGAGCCAGCAGAAATTCTGCGGCCAAGGCTCCCCTCTGGAGCAGACTCATCCGCCTCTGTCTCTGTTAGGAAAATTGCGAAAAGACTCACATTAGAATCTACATATTGGCACAATAGCATTTCAGAGTTGGTGACATCACAAGACTTACCTTGGCCAACATGAGGAGCCGCAAAGTCTGGCATGTCCGTATCCATGTTGGACACGCCAAACACCTCCACAGCCTGCACACACCCCTGTGCCAGCTCTTCTAAGTCTGTCAACTCCAATGACACAGGGGTGGGACCCCCACCTGTCCCCCTTGCATGCCTAGCCCTGTCGGCAAGTTTTTGCTTGAGACGATATTTGAAGTCTGCCCATCTGTGGAATGAAATTGGAACCATTATCCTTTTTTTTACAATGGGGTTTGTTTATAGGATGGGAAAGTGTTTACTTACCGCCGTTTGACATCCCGGGCTAGACGGACATAATCACCCACCCTATTGACAGCAACGGCGACCTCCTCCCACATTCTCCACTTCTGGCTTTGGCTCATATTCCTGGCTGCCTGGGGCAGGATGTCAACGCACTTCTGGATCAAAACCTCCATCTCCTTGCTTGTGAAATGTGGCTGCCTTTTTTTTTTGGCAGCTTTGGCGGGTTGACTGGGGCCAGCAGTCTCTTCCATGTCATCCTCCTCACCTATTTGGGTAAATATGCAGATTTAGCCACTTCACAACTTGACCAATATATTTGTTTTAAAATAATCATGGAGACAAAATGCATGAAGGCCTTACCGCCGGATTTTTGGCCATTGTTTCCCTGGTCTGAAGCCATGTTTCTGCTTCCAGAATGAAATCAACCAGAAATTCAATGTGATTTCGTGACGTATTTATACATGCGTCCTTTGTTTGCGGCCGCATCATTGATTGTGCGTCCCTATGATTCATCCTTAATTTGTGCGGGAAAATAAACACTATTTATGGCTTGGTGTGTGTGGAGTCGAGGTGGGGTTGTTGGATTGTTGGCGGTTAAGTTGTTTGGATTTGGTTGTTTGCGGTTGGAGGATTTGGCAGAGTTGGTTTTTTGTTTGGTTTTGCTACAGTTCTTTTGTTTTTCCGTTCGCATTTTTTTCCTTTTTTCCACATCCTTTCCTGATTTGGTAAGTTTTGTGCAGTCTAATTTGTGGCCAATTGGTGTCTACTTCTGTTTTTTGGTTAGCTAATTTTTTTAACACTAATTTCATCTTTTTTAGTTTGTTTTGGCTTTCGGACCCAAAGACCTTTTTTTTGGAAATCTTATATATTCGAGTTGGGTAAGTCCATTTTTTGTCTTGCATTTGCGAACTAATTACCGCATTTTTGACTGTTGGTGTAGTGACTTGCATTTGCGAATTAATTACCGCATTTTTGACTGTTGGTGTAGTGACTTGCATTTGCGAATTAATTACCGCATTTTTGACTGTTGGTGTAGTGACTTGCATTTGCGAATTAATTACCGCATTTTTGACTGTTGGTGTAGTGACTTGCATTTGCGAATTAATTACCGCATTTTTGACTGTTGGTGTAGTGACTTGCATTTGCGAATTAATTACCGCATTTTTGACTGTTGGTGTAGTGACTTGCATTTGCGAATTAATTACCGCATTTTTGACTGTTGGTGTAGTGACTTGCATTTGCGAACTAATTAACGCATTTTTGGCGGCTTATTCATCATGTAAACCAGTTTTGCTTTTCCCTTTTCCATTTTTGGGGTCCATTTGAACCCTATTTGATGTACGGTGTGCAATGTCGTTTTCATCGATGGCCAAATGTGTGTTTCGGCTATTTTCTGTGTTGGCTTGCAACAATTTGAAAAACAAAAATTCACCCTCTAAATTTTTGATGTCTCATTTTTGGCTTTTTTACAGTTTATACGTATCATGACAATACCCCGGCATGTAAGCAGCTATGGATGGTATCAGAAAGCTAAGTTGTTTTTTGTTACTTTTGGGGTGGCTCAAAAGCCTTACATTGTAAACTTTGAATTTCAGGTAGATCTGGGGCGAATTGTTCTGGCCCTGCTCCCGGAAGACGACCAACCTCAAACTCGTCCCAGGCGTAGGCATCGTAGGCATGCAAGGCCCCAGATATTTCGAACACGTGTCACCCTTTTTGGAATGCCCGATGATGAGGTTTTAAGACGCCACCGTCTACCTCCCAAAATCATCATAGACACTCTCTCATTAATAGAAAGTGATCTTGAGCGGCAAATTGACAGTCCAACAGCAATACCACCACTGACGCAATTTATGGCGGTGTTACATTTCTGTGCCTCAGGATCGTTTCAAACAACGGTGGGAATAGTGGCGGGCATCTCCCAATCCTCCTTTTCCCGGATCCTGAGGGCAGTGATGGAGGCACTTTTCAAGCACCTCCATCATTTTATTAAAATGCCTTTGGATATGGGTGCCCTTAGTGTGGCCAAGGCCAATTTTTACCAAATAGCTGGCTTCCCACACATCATAGGGGTTGTGGATGGTACTCACATACCACTTCAGCCTCCAGCACGGCTGGAGGCAATATTTAGAAACAGGAAACACTATCACTCCCTGAATGTAATGGTGGTATGTGATGCCTCCCTCCAGATCCTGTCCCTGAATGCAAAATTACCAGGAAGTGCACATGACTCCTTCGTCATCCGGCAATCAGGGATATGGCACAAATTAACCAACCTACAAGCTGGTGATGCGTGGCTTCTGGGTAAGTGGAGACCTTTAGTACATAACAATGTTAAGCTTCATACACAGTGTTCCTGATGTGGTCTATTTTTGTTCACAGGAGACAGTGGATACCCTTGCATGTCCTGGCTGCTCACTCCTTATTTGGCTCCCACACCAGGGCCACAAAGTGCGTATAATTCCGCACTTACAGCCACCAGGCAAGTGGTGGAGCGCTGTATCGGCCTTTTAAAAGGCCGATTCAGATGCCTCCACCGCTCTGGTGGCGAGCTCATGTATGTGCCGGATATGGTGTCTAAAATTGTGGTCCTGTGTGGGATATTTCACAACATTGCCATAAGGAGTGGTGTCCCAATGCAGCCAGAGGATGCCTTACCTCAGGATGGCCCCCCCGAGGTTGGTCGAAGGTCAGTATGTGGGGGGGCCATACGCGATGATGTGGTGGCCAGATTTTTTAGGTAAGTTTGAACAAAACTCCAGTGTTTATACCTAATGTGTTTGTGTTTGTTTGCGAACATCTAATTTATTTATTTTTTCTCACCATCTTCTGTTTGTTCACATAATCTTTGGCACTCCAACGCTCACTACTTCCTGCTACCCTTACCAAACCTGGATCTGGTCCTTTTGGGCATATAGTCTGGAACCCATATCGCAACGCCATGTTTGTGGAATCATGTTGGCATGGTCCTTCGTCAACCAGTTCTTGATTTTGTGTTTTTATTTAATTATTTCTTGGTATGTGTTGTATTTGAATTTATCACTGTGTTTTTTTTTTGGGAGTGACCACTTTGTTTTCTCTGTTATGTTGTGAATAAATGTTTGGAGAGTGAAATGGTCTTCCTTTTTTGGGACGTTAACAGCAAGTGTAACCAGGTTAACACAAGTTACATTTGACTAAGGGGTAAACCAGTACTGACGCCAGTTGAGCTAAACTGAAATATGTTTTCAGCTTCCCAATCCACACCAAAAGGAAGCCTGGCCCAACCTTGGGATTTGTAAGATTGGCCTAAGCAGCTTGCGCACCAAGTAGGAACCTGGAAAATGTAGAAATATGTAATTGACACTACACCCAAAAAGGGAAATGACATTGTTACTGTTATGTGTTTCTTGTGTCTGTTTGACATACAAAGACAAAACACAATCTAACTTTTAAAAAAGGGAAATCCTTGCAGGAACAGTCTACTTATGTCATGCTAAACTATCTTGGTTTGGGTTTTTAAAAATGAGCCACAACGTATATTTGTCTTAATAAATTTAATTGGAAAATATAACAAAAATAAAAAAACTACTGCCGAAGGAGGCCAGACAGCCGGTCGAGGGCCACCAGAATGCCGATGACATGTTGGCGCATCTGCCCCACAACATCCGCCACCTCTTGCCGACGCCTCTGTTCCTCTGTGGGTGAGAAAAGTGTGTGGGTTAATACAACAATAGGGAATCCACATAAAAAAAAAAAAACACAACCAAATCACTCCTAAACCCAAACCAAAAAAAAAAAAGGGGG
This sequence comes from Taudactylus pleione, assembly GCA_031769625.1. Lineage (NCBI taxonomy): Eukaryota > Metazoa > Chordata > Amphibia > Anura > Myobatrachidae > Taudactylus > Taudactylus pleione. The sequence continues at coordinate 9,107,527 of JAUIMM010000016.1, read as the reverse complement.
GGCTGGCAAAAATACAAGGCCTAGGTACAAATTCCCACAGGTATGATATGTGTATGTTTAAATCACCAGGAAGAGGTAAAGGCAAACCTTCACAATCACCAAAAGTCAAGCCACAAAAACACGAAGAAAGGCACGACACATGATTACATACAAACAGTTTGTGCTTTAAAAAAAAAAAAAAAAAAAACATACCGGGAGACAAAACGGGAGCTCCGGGAAAACCTCCATGATCCTCCTCGGAGGATCCGTCATTACCCAAAGAATGGGGAGGAGTTATGATGGACTCCGGGGAGGGGGTAATTGGAAGAGGGGTGGGTGGAGGAGAGGGGGAAGTGGGACGGAGGGGAAGGAGGCCCGACATTTCCGGGAGAGGGTCTGGGAAGGATGGGGAGGAGTGGGGAATAGGGGAAAGATTTGGGGTGGAGTGTTGGCTGGGGGTTGGGGATAGTGGCCGGGAACGCCGTCTGGACGGACGGTGACGGCGGAGTCTTGCCTGTCCCCCTAAAATATGTCAAAGAAATTGCGTTTAGTTTATGGACAAATCCGGGCAACCAAACTAAAAAAAAATAAAAAAAAACAACAAATAAGCCAAATAGCAGTAGAATTAATAAATCAGAAATAGAGGGGAAACATGCACACGCAGATATGAGTACAAATAATAAATAGAACAGACAGGAAAACATGCACACGCAGATATGAGTACAAATAATAAATAGAACAGACAGGAAAACATGCACACGCAGATATGAGTACAAATAATAAATAGAACAGACAGGAAAACATGCATACGCAGATATGAGTACAAATAATAAATAGAACAGACAGGAAAACATGCACACGCAGATGAGTACAAATAATAAATAGAACAGACAGGAAAACATGCACACGCAGTTTGCCCCACAAACACAAACATTAAAACCACAATACATAACACTTACTTGCCAGGATCTGCATGCGAAAGCATGCCAGCAAGCGGGGCGTTCGCCGTTGCAGGTCGGACCACCTGCGCTCCAGCTGCCCGATGTTGCGGCGTGAGCCGAAGGACCGCAGGCGGGACCGTGCCTCCGCATACGCGGAGCGCTTCTGCCGGTTGGTCATGGGTTGAGGCTGGCTGGTGATCCGGCGATCCATGACCTCCGTAAGCACCAGCAGCTCGCGCCTGGTGAATGCGGAGGCTCTCATGATGGCAATGGTGTTTTTCTTAAAAATCATTTTTGATAAAGTGTGTAAAAATTTTCTGATTGGCTAATGTATTTTGGAAATTAACAGGAGCAATTTTATTGGTTAGTGTATGAGTCATGTGTTCGACAGGGCCAGAAATCTCTGGAGAGTTATGATAGGCTTGATGCAGTGACATGCGTAAGCAAATTTAAATAAAGAAATGAACCCAGGGAAATATGCGGGGATCCACAGCAATAGTACAATTGTTTAATTGTGGTTCACATGTTTTTTGAACAATAAAAGCGAATGTTTCATCCGTACGTATTCTGCGGGTAAACACAAACACGGACAAGAGTAAAGTTTCTTGCATTGTGTTGAAAAAAACAAACAATTAAGCTAATTGATACATTGATTGGCATGATACGATTGATGGAGGTAGGCAGAATAAAGGAGCAGGTAATCGACATCTGACAAGGCCACTTCCTGTTTATACTTGTGCGTGCGTTCCTTTCAAGCCATTTCGGGGATGTACGCTCGCTATTTCGTACGCTCGTTAGTTAGAGGAGGGGTCGTCAGAGTTTTGGGAGGAATTTTAGATGCGAACGAAAATACGAGCGAGCCATTGAATTTAAATATTTTTGTACGTACGCCTAACGTACGTGCGCCCGCTTGCGAGTGGGTCTGAATGAGGGCCTTAGTGTCACGGATGTGGATTCTTGAGACTGTGTTCCCGGGCTGGGTCTTGAACTAATTCTATTCAACTCAGATGCTCTCTGGAGGAGACTAGGTTTGATAAAGTTCCTATGCATGAAAAGGTATACTAGGCCAGAAGGAACTACGGGAGAGTGAGGATAGTAAATAGAGAATCTTAACAGCACAGGATTGTGCAGATGTTGTCGCGATGGTGCTGAGGAAAAGATGGCAACTTAGGAACCGCTGAGTGCAATTAGGATGCCAGGAGAAGGACGATGGAGGTACTCGGTGCAGCTGGGAACCGTAGGGTGATTGGTGGTAGCACGGGAGCTACTTGATGCGGCTAGGAGCCGTACGGTGGACAGTGGCTTGATGCGGCTATGAGCTGTGAGGTTGAACGATGGTAGCACGGAAGCTATTCGGAGCCGCTAGGGAGCCGTGAGGTGAACGACGGTAGCACGGAAGCTACTTGGAGCGGCTAGGGAGCCGTGAGGTGAACGACGTTAGCACGGAAGCTACTTGGAGCGGCTAGAGAGCCGTGAACGATGGTAGCACAGAAGCTACTCGGAGTGGCTGGGAGCCGTGAGGTGAACGATGGTAGCACGGAGGCTACTTGGAGCGGCTAGGGAGCCGTGAGGTGAACGATGGTAGCATGGAGGCTACTTGGAGCGGGCTAGGGAGCAGTTTAGAGCAATAGTCACTAGAAGGTAGAAATTACCTTTAGGGAGCACAATGAGGAGACTCACTAGTTAAACTAAGAGACTTATTGCACTGGCAACTAGTGAGAGCAGTGGAGATCCTTTTATAGGAAGTGCAGGGAGAGGAGGAGAAGCAAGTTCATTGGAGGAGATCGAGTCACATGGGCAATCCAAGATGGCAGCGCCCATGGACCGGAGACCCGCGGCTGAACCCACGTGTGAGACGCCGGACTAGCGACCACGGGCAGAATGCAGGAGCCAGCGGGGAGCGGAGGGAGAGACCAGAGAAGCAGAGTACCACGCCGCAGCGTCCTGAGCGGTAAGTGCCGGGGTCTGATTCTGGGGTCTCTATTACGGGTTGTGACACTTAGTAGGGAGAGGGTAAAAAGATGCTAGTCTTTTTGGGACATGGAATCGCTTGGAGTACCCCAAGCTTCTCCCATGACCTCAGTGAGCTGTTCGGATTGAGGGAATTCAGCCTTAACTACCTTCTGAAGTTTAAACTACGGGGTTTTAGGTTTAGGGGCCGGTTCATCATCCTCTATATTCAGGATTGATTTAACAGCCCTCACTAAAGCAGTAACAGAGAGAACCTAGTGCGTCATCTGCCTCCTCAGATGATTTGTCCGAATCCGAAAGCTGGGTGGACTGAGAGGAAAATAGAGTCCGCCTATGTGCTTTGGTGGCTAATGGTCTGCCCGCCTGTAACTTTTGCTTAGAGGCGGCAGATGTTTGAGCCATATTCAGATGGGCATAAACATCCATCCAAGGAGACTGCACAGGGTGTACAGACATTATAGGTTGTAACAGCTATGCATACCCCATAGTAGGAGGCAGCATGGGAGTTGATAAACGATCCACTAGCTGCCTCGTAACCTGGGATAAGGACGACACCCAGGGTGGCTCATATACCGGGGCTGGTAATGTGAACTGGTGAGTAAATCTATAACAATTAGTATACAAACCATCCTGTATAGAATCCTGAAGGGACAAGCCAGTAAGACAGGATTTGCATGAAATCAGCACAGGGGCCTCAGCCTCATGTTTATCCTTATATACAGAAGACATAGGCAGTACATAGCACACAATAAGTGTAAAGCTAACAATGCAAAGTGACAGCCTTCACAAGTACAAGCAAATGTGAAGTACTATTGAACCCCTACACACCTGGTATTTGAGGATTAAGGAGAAACACCAGTGGTAGGAATAACGGACAGTCAGAAAGTTAAAGTGTATCACCACAGCAGAGCTAGCACAAGTCACATACAATGCATATAAATATAATTACAATGGGCTCTGAATCAACTACACAAGCACATAGGTTGGTAGGATTTGAGCACTATATAACCTGGCCCCTGGGGAGAGGCATACAGGGAGACTGGACCCAAACCCTCTAAGACCAGCAGCTTCAGCAGAGCTGCACACCTACACAAGAAGCTATGCCAATCTTCTCTCTATCAAATCAGAACAAATAAATGGTGTGAGGTGGCGCTCATCAGACACAAGGAAATAAGGATTAATAACCTATTTTAATCACAATAAAAATACAAAATACACATATCCTAAAAAAACATTCACATGTACAGATTAAATATCCAAACAGTAAAATGAATCTCAGCAGGGGCCTAAAAGATGGCCTATATATCCTGATTCCACACGGTACTAAACAAATAGGTGCCTGTGTTGTTTCAAATTATGGAAAGTTGATATTTATGTAGCCACAATGATTCTATATTGTAGCAGACAATGTTGCAGCAGTTAATACGTTACTGTATTAAAGATCTAGTGATATTCTATAAAAAGGATCTTTTAGAAGTGTGTCCTGAGTGGATTTCATATAATCACAATCCTGGATTAGTATAATACAGGAAATGATCCAGCTCCTCACTAATTAGGCTGTATGTGTGAGTGAGCTGACGCGTCCAGATCATCCGTACGCACCAGACAAACTGTGCACCTCTCTGTCAGGAGACCCAGCGTATTCCAGCAGTTGCCCAGTGTCTCCAACAAAGTAATGAGAGCAGGGTCCATATTCGCAATAAATTGCAGTGGAACAACAATGTTCTTAATACAGCGACTGGGTATTCGCTCTCAGATACACAGCATGCACCCTCTAATAATGGCTTCCATAATAATTGTAATCAGGTGAGGGGCAAACAGAGCAGCGGAGTCCCAAGTCTGGCACTTGTATTCTCACCCTCAAATGGAATGTCTGCACTTTCTGTGGTTTAAATCCAAGGTGCAATAAGAAACAGGTTGATTCTCAGGTTCAGTGTATATCTTAGACAAACATGGAGGCTCTCTCTGCCTTTTTGAGAAAGCCACCATGTGAGGAGAAACATGTTAAGGATACAGAAGGAGTTTGTCTAAGATATACACACTGGACCTGAGAATCAACCTATTTCTTATTGCACCTTGGATTTAAACCACAGAAAGTATAAAGATATACCTATACCTGCATCTCCGCTGCAGTCCTGGGTCCCCTGTGGCGCCGCCGAAATCACTGGACCAGTTACCAATGTGGCAGCGCAGGCGGATGTAGATGGAGCAGCAGCACAGGCGTCCAGTAGGACGCCTAGCGCTGCTTGCGCTGTAGTAAAAATAAAATAAGTCATAAAATTAAAAGCCTGGGACTGCTAAAGAGGTCCTCCTGTTATCAAAGGTGCGACTGATCCTATTCAGCACTAAAAGCTTAACTGTTTGGTGCCTGGATCACTCCAACCACACACACCCCATGGTATCCATGAGGATCCTCCTATGGACCCTGAAGAAGAAAAATTATATTAAAAAGAAAACAGTCTAAATTTTAAGTAAAGTATAAGCAGAGTTACGTCCACCTCCATGTAACACTAAACCACGCCTCAGTTATACAGACGACAATATTTACAGCTTCATATTGATGCTGGAAAGGAGAGTAGAAGTTTGCACAGTGACAGACTTGCAATAAATGTAATGCTAGTAAACTGATGCAAACAGAAACCTTTCCAGAATAACAGAATACTTACCTTTGTCCGCCAGGTCATTTATATGAACTAGGCCATCAGCAAGGTGTACCTTCATGCGCTCATCTTGAAAGAAGCCAAACCAAAGACATGCCACGTCCAATACAGAGGGATCAATTTCAACAGCTTCCACTTGTGAGCCCAGAAAATAGTCATGGATGAAGAGTGATAAACTGCCTCCACCCAGCCCTACTATCAAAACCGATATGCGGTGGCCTGTAATAGAATATAATCATTAATGAAAGACTGAACATTAACAAAAATATTTGGAACATATTAAAACTCCCAAATAGAGACATACTATATATGCCACATTTGTGTTATACTGCTCTTCTTCTAGTTCCCTACTACCACAATATGGTGTTAAACATTTATATTAAAGAGAACAGTATTGATTGACACAAAGTAAGATAAATGGTGAACTCTGTCCTCCGCTTATTCAAAATAAGTGTACACGGAGGGTGATCCAGAGCTGACCATATGCCTATTTGCGCATCATAAATTACATATGCTCGGTGTATAGCCACAAACAAAAGCTGTATGCCTATGTTTGTATTCAGATTTGGTAGTTGCGCTTGAAGAGGAGGACATGCAAATGCAGATGCAGTACATTGTACACAGTAATGCAGGCATGCTGATAGAGGCAGAGGCCCTGATTCAGAGCCGGACGCTCTGACAGAGCGCTCGCTCTGAATCAGGACCGGGCTATTTTTTTTTTAGAACGGCCTCCTGGCCGCTCGCATAGCTGTGGGTGACCACCCACAGCTATAGCGAGCGGCCAGGAAGATAATCGCGATGGTCAAGACCATCCCGACCATCGGGCTTGCGACGAGACCCTTGTGGTAGGGTCTCGGTGCCGCAAGCCCCAGAGAGATTTCGGCTCTAACAGAACCGAAATCTCTCCCACTGACATCACTTGTGATGTCAGTGGGGCCGCCCCCAAACGGAGGCGTTCACATGGTAACACCTCCGTTTGGGCAGTCACTCCCCCGGCCCGCCCACCAAAGGGGGCGTGCTGTCACTCAACATCGACAGCACGCCCCCTTTTGTACGAGACCCGGAGCGACGGATTGCCCGTCGCTATTTGGGTATCGCGCATGCGCTCTGGGCCACCATCGACCCTACTGCAAGCGCTCAGCGCTTGCGACCGGGTCTGAATCAGGCCCAGAACCAGCATAGAAACAAATATATTCCCATCAGTAGCCTTATCACTTGCATGGGGGCTAATGCAAATCCATGCTGATGATGAATGTCACTCACATTAGATACCTGATTGGCTACCTAGAATTCAGCGCTGAGGCCAATAGGTGCTTTTGTCACTGATCACGCATGTAATCGGAGGATTTTGCGTGCATATTTACAAACTTTCATTCATCCAAGTGAAGGAACAATATAGAGCAGTGGTTACCAAACTTGGTCCTCAAGGCACCCCAACCGTCCAGGTTTTAAGGATATCCATGCTTGAACACAGTTGGTTAAATCAAAGTGAATGAGGTACTAATTAAGCCACCTGTGCTCAAGCATAGATATCCCGAATACCTGGACTGTAAGGCTGCCTTGAGGTCTGAGTTTGGGAACCACTGCTATAGAGGTTGCTATTTTTGTTGCAATCAAACCGAATAGCGAATTCGTTTTTCGCTACCAAAACAAATGTTAACAAAAAATTTTCTTGTGTTTTTGACAGGTTGGGTGTAATGTTACCCAGGTGCATGCCTGACATAAACCTAGCTCATAGCCAACTGCAGCAGAGTTTAAATAGGTAGCAGGAGGGAACCCTGAAAACAGCTTTATTTTCACCTACACATAATTGCAATGTAGGACAGTCTTCTCATAATTAACACAAACATCACTAATTTCAGGCCACTTGGTTTTACCATAGGGTACTTGTGCTAAGAAATGTGAACGTACTACCTGGGAGTACTCCTGGTTGGTGAAGTAGCGCTAGTCCTGAAATCATTACTTTATGATGTTCACAGCACAAGTAGCTCTTGTCAATCACATGTGTGCTTGGAGGCTCCACTCTGCCATCCGACTTTTCCTGCTGTCTCTTCCGGTCTTTTTTCTTCTTTTTCTGTCCTAATATAAAAGAAAACTGTAACTTAAAAAGTGTCCATAAGGGTGTACAATTGTAAAAGCTGTGTATATTCCCCATGCCTTGCCAAGCCACACAGTACACAACTAGGGCATGTACAGATTCTGCATAAACGGTGTTAAAAATGCATAAATTACTTTTTTTTACAGAGAGAGAAATTGTCAACAAAGACCGTCTCATATTAGTTCTACATCTGATTCCCCACCCTCACTGGAATTTCAGCTCCCCAGGTTCCTTATGTTTTGTCCACATTTATATTATAGACACCATAATGTCCACATTCATATTACAGACACCATAATGTCCACAATCATATTATAGACACCATAATGTCCACATTAATACAGGCGCCATAATGTCCACATTCATATTATAGACACCATAATGTCCACATTCATAATACAGGTGCCATAATGTCCACATTCATATTATAGACACCATAATGTCCACATTCATAATACAGGCGCCATAATGTCGACATTCATAGTACAGACACCATAATGTCCACATTCACAGTACAGACACCATAATGTCCACATTCATAATACAGATGCCATAATGTCCACATTCATATTATAGACACCATAATGTCCACATTCATTATATAGATGCCATAATGCCCACATTCATAATACAGACGCCATAATGTCCACATTCATTATATAGATGCCATAATGTAGTCAGGTACATAGTGTCGCCACCCAATTTCAGCTTAACCCTAAAATTTCTATTGTCAACATTTTGACTGTGGTAACATTTCAACCATGTTGACATTACGGCAGTCAACATTATATTGTCGACCTTTTGACTGTTGACAACGACTGCATATCGAGCTCCCCTTACTAGCTTTCTGAAAGTGTCAGTGTCGTATATGATGACAGTACAGAACATTATGGGAAAACAAAGCAGTCACCTCTACTAAAGCCCCATGGGTGACGTTCCAGGTAAGGTATTTAATCTTTTACAGCTTCCTTCTATTTGCTTACACCCAGTATTTGCTGTTCATTGTGCACTAATTTCTATATTTAAATTATTTGTTACTTCACTTTACAATGCTAACCACCATAGTTTTTAATAGACAGGACCTTTATCTCCTCTGTATATGGAGAGGAAGTAATGGCCCTCATCTGGTCCTCCCCCCTTGACCCTATCCCTTCAGGTCTCCTCCGCTACCTCTCTCCTAGTGCCTGTTCCCATCTTGCCCACCTCCACAATCTCTCCCTCTCATCTGGCACTGTCCCTTCTGCATTTAAACATGCCCTTGTCTCCCCCATTCTTAAAAAACCTACCCTTGATCCTAACACTCTCGCCAACTACAGACCCATCTCTCTCCTCCCTTTTGCCTCCAAACTTCTTGAGCATATTGTTTACAACCGCCTTGCCACCTTTCTTTCCTCCCACTCCCTCCTTCACCCTTTTCAGTCTGGCCTACGTTCTCTCCACTCCACTGAAACTGCCCTCATGAAAGTCAGCAACAACCTCCTTGCTGTCAATTCCAAGTGCCACTACTATTCTCTGCTCCTTAACCTCTCTGCTGCTTTCGAAACCGTGGACCGCCCTCTCCTGCTGCAAATCCTTCACTCCCTTGGTCTACGTGACACTGCCCTCTCCTGGCTGTCCTCCTGCCTTCTCTGACCGATCCTTCTCTATCTCCTCTCATGACTCCTCTTCCCCACCACATCCTCTTACAGTATGTGTTCCACAAGGTTCTGTTTTTGGACCACTCCTATTCTCCCTCTATACATCCTCTCTAGGTGAACTCATCACCTCTTTTGACCTCCATTATCATCTCTATGCTGATGATACTCAGATCTACCTTTCCTCCCCTGACTTCTTCCCCTCTCTCCTCACTCGTATCTCCAACTGTCTCTCTGCTATCTCTTCCTGGATGTCCCAGCGATTTCTTAAACTTAATATGTTTAAGACTGAGCTGATCATCTTCCCACTCTCCCACATAACCTCCCTTCCCACTATTTCTTTATCAATTGATGGCACAACTATCTCCTCTAGCTCCAAAGTGCACTGTCTTGGCGTTATCCTGGACTCCATCCTCTCCTTCAAACCACATATCCAGAGCCTCTCAGTCCTGTCATTTCCATCTCAAAAATATTTCCAGGATCAGACCCCTTTCTCACCCAGGATGCTACTAAGACCCTAATACACTCACTGGTCATCTCCAGATTGGACTACTGTAACCTCCTCCTATCTGGCCTCCCCAACTCCCATCTCTCTCCTCTCCAGTCTGTCCTCAATGCTGCTGCTCGACTCATCTTTCTCTCCAAATGCTCTACATCTGCCTCCCCTCTCCTACAATCCCTCCACTGGCTCACCTTCCCCTTCAGAACACAATTCAAGGTTATCACACTCGCTTGCAAAGCCCTCACCCATTCCTCTCCCATTTACGTCTCTGACCACATCTCACTTCACTCTCCTGTCCACCCTCTTCATTCAACAATGCACACCCCCTCTCATGCCAACTGATTACTTCCTTCCACCTCCAAGATTTTGCCCGTGTTGCTCCCCACCTTTGGAACTCCCCATCAGACTCTCCACCTCTCTATAATCCTTCAAACGGACTCTGAAGACCCACTACTTCATCAAAGCCTTCCAGTTCTCATCCTAACTTGCTGCTACATGCTCCTTCCTCCCTGTCTACCCCATCTGTCAAACCTGTTTGTCTGCTCCTCCCCTTTAGAATGTAAACTCTTGCGGGCAGGGCCCTCTACCCTCTTGTGCTTCTCCTTACTTTATTTTCATCTACTTCTTACTCCCCACTAGGGCACCTAACACTTGGTTGCTTATGCTCTGTTGCTTATTTGGGTGTTATGGTCACCAATGTAGCAATGTATATTATACATGTCCTTGTCCTGTATTCTATTGTACTGTAAGTCACTTTTTTGTTTATGTACTTTGTAAGGCGCTGCAGAACACTTGTGGCGCAATATAAATAAACGATGATAACAATAAAGAGGTGCCCTAACATTAACCATATGTATAAAAGAAAATATATGGATATATGGCAGGTGGGCGCTTGTAGAGCACCATATTAATACGGTACTCAGCATACTATAAAAAAACAGACAAATGAACACTTTTATAAAGAATGAAAGCGCTGATGAAACCGCTAAAATGAAACGCATCGGGTGGCCTCCCATGCGCCACCTGTCATTGGTTGGTGAATGTAATAAGGCTTATCATGGCGATTTGCACCTGGGACAGCGTTTGCTGGAGGCCAATCCTAGAGAGGTTTTGCTGATTTGGCATTGTTTGATAAGCTCATCAACTGCTTGTCTATGGTGAGCAGATTATTAGATATGTAATAAAATTTAAACATTTTTAAAAATGTATTGCACTAGTGGAGCATTTCTTTCTTCGTTATTATTAACTAAGCGGACACCAGGGATTTGGTTGACTGCTCATGTGAGAGAGCAACAAGATACACAAACCCGGAGAGTTCAGATAACCGATTTATAAAAGTTAAGTGCGCATTTGGCTGTTTTTTTAAAGTATTCTAAGAACCATATTAATGTGGGGCCTGATTCACTATGGAACACTATTGCGATCCCAGCTACGATTACGCACGCAGACCTGCTGTGAAAATATGCTGTTTGCAATCGCAAAGCCAGCACAGAGACACCCAATACCGCTTTTGCACATTCGTAAGGCCTCTCAGACCTGCGTACACATCGGTACCATCGAGTAAAATCTGCCCCTCACTCACAAATACAACAGGTCTGGCTAATTTATGCACGCCCAGAAAACAGCGTTCAAACGGACAGGCACGTCTGCGTTTCTCCAACCACTCCCCCGTCACCACCCCCATCACTCTGCGACGGCTTTCTATCTATGTAGGCGATCGCAATGCCAACTCACGCAGGCGCACTGCGGTGCATACGCATGAGCAGTACACATCTGCTGATCAGCCGATCTGTGTACGCTGTTGCTATCCGTGATGAATCAGGCCCGTGGTGCACTATGAGCACCCACCTGTCTTTGTTTTAAGGATAATGTTTAATTTAAACCTCTGGCTGGTGAGGACTTGGACAAGGAGCAGCTGCCACTGATGGGAATTTACACTTTGACTATAAGCAGCCATGGAAAGACCCAAAGTGATGGATAGATTTGATCTAATATATGCTGGTCACAATAATTTGCCCCCGCTAACCAATTTATTTTGAAGCAAAGTTGCATATAGACAGGTTACATGTACAAAATATGTAATAAATACTGCAGATGGGCACTCTATGGAAAGGGTATATAGAGCCGTACTGTATAAGGTTTGGACAGTACAATTTCCTCTTTACTTAACGTAACAAAATATATATTTTAGCTGTCCTTCTCCAAATATAATTTTATCACCTATTCGTTTCATAGTAACAGATTTCTGCTTATTCAGATTACTTCTAAGCCAATTGTATTCAACTACAGAATTGTTCTTCACCTGTCTGTTATCAGTGCGGACTCAGCAACCCTACCCTATAATGTCTCCAGGATCCAGACACTCATGTCCCGTCTCTCAGCTCTTACCACTGTGTGTGGTACTCGGCAGTAGCCTGGCCTCAGACTGTACTACATTTTGGTTACTGAGGAATATTAGACGCCTGAAGTAGCTGGTCCCATCTCCACGTACATCCTCCACTACATATTCCCCACTCAGTTCACTCCTGCCACGATTCTGGATTGTCCGAGTCCCAATGTCTCCACCGGCTGATAAAAATGGAATCTGTGGAAAGACAATTATCCATCTTAATACGCTAAATAACACAAAAAAACTAATTTTACCTTTCAAAGAAAGAATGCTAGAGCTTTACTATAGCATGGACCTGCAAGAGGTAATACTGAGTAGGCATCAAAAAACCGGAAGTCTTTTCCCTCAGCCTTACCCAGATCTGGCAACTTGTGCTAATACTGTCGAGATCCCTAAACCTCCCCTGATGTCACATTCTGATGTGCTAATATTAGTTACTGAAACAGATTTCATCAGACTGGTCTGTGATTGGGCTGTCTGGCTTCAGCTACCAGTGGCTCTTGGAAACACATTCAAGGTAAAACACAAAACTTTTTGTTTGGGAGGGGGAGTAGGAAATTATGGTTGTGCTACATAAAGTGGACATTGAGAATGTCGAAATATCAAATGTTGACATTCACGACATCAACACTGACATAATGTCGACATTATGAATTTCGACAGTCAGCATATTGACAATGCGGGTTACCATACACCTAACTAACCCTAACCCAAAATCTGCTGTTGACATTCTGACCACGTCGACATCATGAATGAACATCAGCATTTACTCCCTGCCAAATCTCAATATTCATTACAATCACCCAGGTGGTGCGTCAGCAGCAGGGTACACAGTGCTGAAGAGGACATCCAAAAATTGGACGTACAGCTCTTCAGGTTCAGCCTAACAGATTGCTATCCATCTCCGTTCAGATCACATTGTTTACATACATAATACTACACACTATAGACAGTTTGGGGTATTTATTTGGAGAACATGTTGAGTATACTGTAAAGGTCCAATGTGGGATTCTCTATAATGTCTAGTCCAAACCAAGAATAGTATTGGATTTCACTCTTACCTGCTTGTTATCTGGTAACCCCGGGGGTGCTAGTTCTAAAACTTTGGCAGACAACTCTGATTGAATAGTCTCCATACTTTCATACTGTTGGTCTCTATGCAAGGCCACAATTATTAGACGACGGAATCCAACACTTCCTGCCAACTGCCTCCGTCCCGGCTCAAACCCAAAAAGCCATTCTGTTTCTCTACCTTGAGGGACTGAAAAATAGAATTAAAATGTGAAATAGGAAATGAAGAGAACTAATGACAACAGGTTATTCTGGCAAAAAAAAGGGATTTTAAAAATTTGGTCATGTAACTCACTGCAATTGTTTATTGCTAAATGCTTTCCCTTATGATGAATGAGAATATCCTATCATGTGTTATAAGCAAAACAGCTGACTACTAGCTTTCACTGCATTGTACAAGATTAAAACCAGGAATCAAATCTGTTTTCCACCTCCGTATGACTTTAAATTTTTAACATGCATATTACCTTTTGTAGCTTTTACTAAATATATTTATATCTAAAATATACACAGTAGAATGGCTTTATATTTATATCTAATATTTACAGTATATTTATATCTAATATATACACAGTAGAACACCAATCTTTAAAAGAAATTGGGAGCTAGGCTAATTAGGATAATCTGTTTGTTGAGATAATTGGGCATCTGACTATGTATGTACAGTCAGGTCCATAAATATTGGGACATTTACAGAATTTTCAGATTTTGGCATCTATTCACCACCACAATGGTTTTGAAATGAAACAAACAAGATGTGCTTTAACTGCAGACTTTCAGATTTAATTTGAGGGTAATTACATCAAAATCGGGTGAACGGTGTAGGAATTACAACAGTTTCAATATGTGCCTCCCACTTTTTAAGGGGCCAAAAGTAATGGGACTATCAACTCAAAAGCTATTTCATGGACAGGTGTGGGCTATTCCCTCGTTATTTCATTATCAATTAAGCAGGTAAAAGGTCTGGAGTTGATTCTAGGTGTGACATTTGCATTTTGAATCAGATGCTGTCGACTCTCAATATGAGATCCAAAGAGCTGTCACTATCAGTGAAGCAAGCAATCATTAGGCTGAAAAATCAAAACAAACCCATCAGAGAGATAGCAAAAACATTAGGTGTGGCCAAATCTACTGTTTGGAACATTCTTAAAAAGAAAGAACGCAACGGAGAGCTCAGCAACACCAAAAGACCCGGAAGACCACGGAAAACAACTGTGGTAGATGACAAAATAATTATTTCCCTTTGTGAAGAAAAACCACTTCACAACAGTTGGCCAAATCAAGAACACTCTCCAGGAGGTAGATGTATATGTGTCAAAGTCAACAATCAAGAGAAGACTTCACAAGAGTGAATATAGAGGGTTCACCCCACAAGATGTAAACCATTGGTGAGCCACAAAAACAGGAAGACCAGATTAGAGTTTGCCAAACAACATCTAAAAAAGCCATTACAGTTCTGGAACAACATCCTATGGACAGAGGAGACAAAGATCAACTTGTACCAGAGTGATGGGAAGAGAAGAGAAGGAAAGGAACTGCTCATGATCCAAAACATACCACCTCATCAGTGAAGCATGGTGGTGGTAGTGTCATGGCGTGGGCATGTATGGCTGCCAATGGAACTGGTTCCCTTGTATTTATTGATGATGTGACTGCTGACAAAAGCAGCAGAATGAATTCTGAAGTGTTTCAGGCAATATTATATGCTAATATTCAGTCAAATGCTTCAGAACTCATTGGACGGCGCTTCACAGTGCAGATGGACAAAGCATACTGCAAAAGCAACCAAAGAGTTTTTTAAGGCTAAAAAGTGGAATGTTACGCAATGGCCAAGTCAACCCCCTGACCTGAATGCGATTGAGCATGCATTTCACTTGATGAAGACAAAACTGAAGGGAAAATGCCCCAAGAACAAGCAGGAACTGAAGACATTTGCAGTAGAGGCCTGGCAGAGCATCACCAGGGATGAAACCCAGCATCTGGTGATGTCTATGCGTTCCAGACTTCAGGCTGTAATTGCCTGCAAAGGATTTGCAACAAAGTATTAAAAAGTGAAAGTTAGATTTAGTTTGTTTAGTTTGTCCCATTACTTTTGGCCCCTTAAAAAGTGGGAGGCACATATAGAAACTGTTGTAATTCCTACACCGTTCACCTGATTTGGATGTAATTACCCTCAAATTAAATCTGAAAGTCTGCAGTTAAAGCACATCTTGTTTGTTTCATTTCAAAGCCATTGTGGTGGTGAATAGTGGCCAAAATATGAAAATTCTGTCAATGTCCCAATATTTATGGACCTGACTGTACATATGTTTTTTCCATAACTTTACAGTGCCAGTATGCCATCATATACAGGAGACAAAAAAAAATTATATGATGGCATACTGGCATTGTAAAGTTATCTACTGGCATATTGTCTATTTACCATCCCCTAGTATATAACACAGTCACTGACTATTTATTACACTCATATCAAGAGAACAGTGTGGTGTCATATTCTAAGGCTCTGGAAAATACATCTGTCTTATGAGACAAATCTGAAAAGGAACGTACTAAAGTAAAAGTTGCAAGAAAGTAGGGGGTAAATTTACTTAAGTGAGAGTTTCTAGAAGAGAGTTTCAGAAGAGATGTTACCCATAGCAACCAATCAGATTATACTGAACATTTAACTACCTTCTAGAAGATAATAGCTAGAATCTGAGTGGTTGCTATAGGCAACATCTCTTCTAAAACCTCTCACTTTAGTAAATTTACCCCTAAGTGTCAAGTCCATATATAAAGCTTTCTGCAGTTGGCAAACACCTCCATCTGACCACCAAACTTGAAAAGGAGAGAGTTTATTAATACTGCATCTAGCAAAGGGGCCCTGCCATAAACAGACAGAAATTCTAGAGCAGGACAAAAGATACTCACTGATGAATATAGCAAAGTGATTGGAGTGAGAAAGTCGGATTGTTGGACAGTCCACCACGTGAAATGTGTAACGGGTTTTCCCCGTGTCTCCTTCGCACAAGTCCAGTGACACCTCCTGAGAAGTTTGGTTCTGGTTTAGGCGGTTTCGCATTAAAGCATAACGCTGACGTTCCTTAACAGATTCCATTAGTTCACTAGGACTTCCGCAGCGTACAGTCTTTACACCCTCCTCATCTGGCATAATTTCTAAGACCTGGGGGAAACCTGGCATCTCTCGGACTTTGGTCATCACAAACACAAACACTGGCAGAGGAAACTGGCTGCCAGACTCCTTACTGCTGCCTTCTGAGACCTGGTGAATCCGCATCATCCACCCACCTTGCGAAAATTGTGTGACCAGCTTCTCCAACACATGAGCTTGGGCCAGGGAGACACAAACATAGCGTCCACCAACCTGCAGGACACGACCGATTTCAACCAACAGTTTTCTAGCGGTTTCCACAGTGCCTTCATCGGTATCAGTTAGTATTGCATCCAATGTTCCCTTATCTAGCACCGCCTGAAAGTGAGAATCGGGGAAAGTAGTCTGTGTAGCATCCATCAGTTGGTATGTCATATTGGACCGTTGATTGAGATTACGCTCATTCATCTGACGAATTACCACCTCACTCACATCAATATTTGTTATGTTTTGGCATCCAGCATCATAAAGACGTTCACTCAGTTCGGAGTTACCACAGCCCACCACTAGTACCTGTAAAAAAATAAAGATAACTATTGGCATTAATATTATATCAATAGTTATTACTGAGCTAAAGACATTCATTTAAAAAAAAAAAAACAACATCATTCTATCGCCCATACTTCTTGTTAGGAAGGACAGGTTGCATCCAAGTGACCGCTTTAGTGAAATGACCATTTTGGTAGAATTAGCTTTCTGTGGTGCTGAAATAGATTAAGATAACTAACAATATTTCACCTCTCCATGTTCCATAAAGGAAATTTTCAATTTTGGAGTCTAGTAGTTCCTTAAAAACACAATTCCACCTAGGGAACAATTTCCTAAGAGCCATTTGTCAGGTCCTCACAAAACTGGTTGAGAATCAGAGAAGGGGAGGGTGGAGGGGAGTGTAAAAGACTGCAGCTTACGAATAAAAGGGAGGGAGGACTCCAGTGCAAAGCATTATTGTAGAAAGAAGTAAAAGGTAAACAGGCGATAAAGTGGATCACCTCTGTTCTCACGACTCTCTAAAGAAAGAAAAGGATTAGACTACATGCTACAATGCACGGAGTACCACATATTCCCTGCACCTAGGAGAGAGAGATCCCAGTCAAGAGAGATAGAGATAGAGATCCCAGTGGAGAGAGATCGAGATCCCAGTGGAGAGAGAGAGATATCCCAGTGGAGAGAGAGAGATATCCCAGTGGAGAGAGAGAGATATCCCAGTGGAGAGAGAGAGATATCCCAGTGGAGAGAGAGAGAGAGATCCCAGTGGAGAGAGAGAGATCCCAGTGGAGAGAGAGAGAGATCCCAGTGGAGAGAGAGAGAGATCCCAGTGGAGAGAGAGAGAGAGATCCCAGTGGAGACAGAGAGAGAGAGATCCCAGTGGAGAGAGAGAGATCCCAGTGGAGAGAGAGAGATCCCAGTGGAGAGAGAGAGATCCCAGTGGAGAGAGAGAGATCCCAGTGGAGAGAGAGATCCCAGTGGAGAGAGAGAGAGATCCCAGTCATGGAGCAGGAAGATACATCCCTTTCAGGGAGCATAGAAGAGAGATCCCAGTCAGGGAGCAGAGAGAGAGATCCCAGTCAGGGAGCATAAAGAGAGATCCCAGTCAGGGAGCATAAAGAGAGATCCCAGTCAGGGAGCATAAAGAGAGATCCCAGTCAGGGAGCATAAAGAGAGATCCCAGTCAGGGAGCATAAAGAGAGATCCCAGTCAGGGAGCAGAGAGAGAGATCCCAGTCAGGGAGCATAAAGAGAGATCCCAGTCAGGGAGCATAAAGAGAGATCCCAGTCAGGGAGCAGAGAGAGAGATCCCAGTCAGGGAGCATAAAGAGAGATCCCAGTCAGGGAGCAGAGAGAGAGATCCCAGTCAGGGAGCAGAGAGAGAGATCCCAGTCAGGGAGCAGAGAGAGAGATCCCAGTCAGGGAGCATAAAGAGAGATCCCAGTCAGGAAGCAGAGAGAGAGAGATCCCAGCCAGGGAGCAAAGAGAAAGAGGTCGCAGGCAGAGCAGGGGTTCTGCATGTCACACTACTCACCTTGTCTTTCGGCTTAATATATTTATGCAGCACTGCGCACAGCTCCAGGTAGCCTCCATACCACTCAAAGGCCTGCTCGCCCCGGCGCCGGAAGAACTGCTCCCAGTACTCGCTGGAGGAGAACTCCTTACTGCTCCTGGGCAACAGACTCATCATCACCCGGCAGCCACCCTGTCCCTGTCCCTGTCACAACAACACGTGGGGCCCAGCTCAGGCACTTCCGGGGGGAACTGAAGGCGTGATCCGCAGATCTCATTCTGATTGGTCCAAGGTTTCCCAGCGACGCTTCTCATTGGTGAGGGAGCTGGTAATAGAGGCATGCAGTACCTGTGGGTGGCCCTATGCTGCTTATGGGTGAGAGACAGATACAGTGAAGCTGAGGAATAAGGTACTTGGGTCAGGGAGAAGTTATGTTGCTCATTACTCTGCCATTCCCACTCGTCTTCCCCATAAATATTACACCTTCTATTAAAACGGATATTGTAACTTATGGAAACAGCAACATCACTTAATCAAACAAAAAAAATAACTCATATTGAAATGTGTAAATGGGTAAATGTTTCCTCGCTGCACATTGTAATCCGCAATCCAGAGCAAATCTAATTCCTATCTGCAATACCTTACACTATACAATGCCGAGCACTGTTTTACTGTAATAATCATTTTTGCAGATAACATAATTACTCTTAGTACTTGACCAAGATGCTTGCTGCAGAGAGGGGTGCATGAGTGGGTGCTGCTACCCTTTAACAACCAGTAGGACTAGTAGTCTATACTATGGAGCACTGACTGTGTAATAAGTAGTTCTTATTTTTTTCTGTATATCTTAAATTACTCTTGGGATCACCTCCACCAACATATTTAATTATATTACATGCAGAGATAATCCATCAGATCACATATCTCTTTAACTAGGTGGGTTTTATTTAAAAACTATAGCAATTGTTATCCCGTGTAATAAGACTCTACCTTCTGTGCTTAGACTCGATCCTACCCCTTCTACTTTTTGCTGTGCTAGAGAATTGAAATGCATAATATTTCTGTTGGCCATGGTTACAGTACCTGTGCTCCCATCGCACCATTCTGAATGACCTGCAGCTTCTGTAAAGGTTTTTGCATTCCACAGTGCAGGGAAGTGTATTATTGTCTCGGTGTAACGGCGCCACCTGGCGGCAATCTGAGATCACTACAGATCATTTCTGCATATGTCCTGCTGCCTCCCAGCCACACTGCTTCCGAGTCATCAGGAGACTAGTCAGAGGAGCGTCCGCAGCCTGATTGGTGCTAGGATGGTTCGTGTTGGGCTGGGGGCGGTGGTAGAGCCTGACTGAAACCGGCTCCATGCTCTCTTTCCTGGTGTAGAACACGAGAAGGATCTGACATGGCTGCAGCGAGCAACAGGAGCATCGTGTTTGTGACGGGGAACGCCAAGAAGCTGGAAGAGGTAGAGCGCTGCCCCGCCTCAGCTGCTAGTTATGGGAGGACATGGGACTTGGCTGAGCAACTATTGTGGAACTATAAGTCCCAACAACAGCAGAGCAACAATTTTTATGCTAGGGTTGCTATACTATCCCTTTAATCAGGGACACCTATAAATTACACAGGCTGGCTGACTTCAAGTCTGCATTTCAACTGGTTTTAATCAGCAACAGGACCTGTGTTATACCCCTTTCACACTACAAGCAATAACCCAGGATATTGCACTGGAACGTGCAGCAACCCCGGTACTGTGCAGTGTGAAAGGGACAGGTTGAAATAAGCTGGGTGGAGATACCGTATTTCAAACCTTGTCACGAGAAGGGTTGAACGCGTCTTCAACTCGGCACGCAAGACAGTGTGAACGGGTAACCCAGGTCCCGTTCTCTGCATAGGAAGAACTGGCGCTTGGAGATGATGTCTTCTCTAAGGGCTGGCTCACCACGTGATGGTGGTGGCGTCATCGATCTGGCATTCGTGCCTGGTTGGGCCACCAGTCTCGGCTGGGTCACACCTGGGATGGGCGTGTGAACAAAGTCCCGGGTGCCACCCGGCATACCAATGTGAAAGGGGTATAATTTATAGTTAACTGTGATTCCAAAGCAGGTCAGACCTGGGCAGACCCCTTTAACACTGTGGCACCAACCCGGGTTATGGCGTCGTTCACACTGCACCCATGTGCAGCGGAACTCTTCTGCCGGTGCTTGGAGGTTACATCATCTCCAAGTGCTGGGAAATCCAGATCTCCCCGTTCTGGAAATGAAACCCGGGTCAAATGACCCTGGTTATACCGATTATACTGCAGGGTTACACGGGTTGTTCCTGACCCTGCTCTCTACCCAGGTTGGATTGCCAGGTTACTCGACCCGGGAATCCAACTCTGGTCCCTTTTACACTGAGCCGTGACCTGGGTTGACACTGTAATAACCCGGGTCGAACCGGCGGTGTAAAAGGATTATAACACAGGTGACTGCTAGCATTAATTAAGTGGAAAGAAGGTGCTGGATGACAACTTTTTCATTAGAATAAATGTTTATCAGTAATAAAATGTAACCAGTGTGCTGGCACTAATAACAAAAATTAAATCTCTGCTTCCACGCAAGAAGATGGTATCAGCAAACCTATTACATATTTATCAAATACAAAATAATTTTGATTAATAAAAGTATTCTATTAATATAATAATGAGTGACTTGAAAATGGGATCCAGTCAAGATGCCGGCTGACGGGATGCCGGATGTCAGGATACATCCCGACCGCCGGCATCTCGAAGGTAAGTCTGTGTATAAGGGTTAGGTCAGGGATGGGGGGGGTTAGGTTTAGGAGCCTGGGTGGGTTAGGCACCAACCGGGGAGGGTTAGGCTGCGGGGAAGGGGGGGGGGGGGGGGGGTTAGGGTTTGGGAAGAAGGGGGGTTAGGGTTAGGCACCATTAGGGCGGGGAGGATTAGGCTACTTACCGGCCCCTGTTGGGATAATCACCATTGGGATGCCACTGCTGGTCTTCTGACCGCCGGCATCCCGTCTGCCGGTTAATCATACTGATTCCCTTGAAAATATGCCACAATTGTGTAAACATTCACCATTATTTACAGTTGAAATATCTTAGCAGCAAAACGAAACCCCAACGTGCCCTGTTTATGCCATCAGACACCTCTGCGTGCCCCTTTAATGCCATCAGACACCCACAGTAGTTCTCACGTTAGTGCTTCTATACTGGAACTCCTTGCCGCTCATTTTTTTTTTTTTTTTTTTTACATAAAAAATCATAATATATTAAAATACAGAGCATAAACTTACCAAGATTTATATTTCTCCATTGCTGTTTTTTTTTTTTACTTTAAGTTGGGCTTTTCTCCTGCTCTGACATATTAGAATATTAATGAATATGGGAGCCTCCTATAACGAATGAGGCTCCTATAATATATTATTTTGCTGGGGGGAGGGATATGGTGGACGTGAGTGGATGGTAGGTACACTCTGGGGGGCACTAAACGATAGTCGTTATCTACAGTGCAGCCCTGTCACATTTCCCACTACACAGCAGCAGCTTGTCAGTTATGGGGTGTCTCATGTTGGAGGTCCTCCAGTAAACCATTAATTTGTAGCATAATCCTTATTAATTGGAAGGGTTGGGTACGGGATCCCGGCAGTCAGAATACTGACAGCGGCATCCTGACCCCCAGAGTTAGTGGAGATATGTAAGAACAATAAAAAAAACTACATACCAATAATTATAACGCATTGTCGTGATTGATGTACTGGAAATTGTTCATAACAGTGGTTTCATCACTTCTATTTTGATATTTCTTCTGTATAGCACCCTCTGTTTTTTGTATGTGTATTATTGTATGATTCCTACTAACGGGTGCAGCTTTCTACAGTTGTCTAGTTTAGCGCAAGATAAAGGCATTGCTTTTTCACGTATATATTATAGAGAGCGATAGATAGATGAGCTGGCACTCCACATTGATGCAACACAATTACTTGCCTTGGTGCCTTCCTGGAAGTTCAACAGAACACCCGCTTACATAAACAGAAAAAGAGAGGCGGCACTCACAGGTCTGGTGAAATGAAAGAATCACACTGACAACTTTGAACAAGGCAGACAAAGTTGTCAGTCTGATTCTTTCATTTTACCAGACCTGTGAGCGGCACGCTCTCTCTCTCTTTATCTCTCTCTTTATCTCTCACTATAGAGAGATAGATATATATATATATATATATATATATATATATATATATTATACTATTTTTGCTTTGTATTGTCTTTTCTTTCAAGCAACTGCATAACTAGTGTATTTTTGTTTTACATTTGTCTTACACAGGTCATTCAAATCCTTGGTGATAAATTCCCATGTAAAATAGTTGCTAAGAAAATCGACTGTAAGTATTTTTCTAATCTGTCATTTTAGTACGAGGTTGCATGGTGCCTGCCTGTCACAGTGTGTTTCCTTCTCTTTCCCATTCAGTGCCAGAATACCAGGGAGAACCTGATGACATTTCAATTCAGAAGTGTAAGGAAGCCGCCACACAGGTATACAAAGGAATGATACGTTTGTAATGCAGCAAAACAATGGTATTAGGAAATAACAGTCACCATAGCAACCTATTTGCTTTTATTAACGGTCATTTACTAGCCACAAAAATAGTGGACCTGTGCTAGCTACAGTATTCACCAACATTCATTTCTCACTACACAGCAGCAGCTTGTCAGCTAAGCCCACCACTTCCTGGACTATGGTACTGTCTGGGAAAATGAAAGTGTATCTAGGTTTATGGATCTGCCATAAAATACTTTAGGACGTCCGTCCCCATCACCATCCCTTTTCATTCATTAAAATGTTATAATAATCTAAAAAACACGCTACAGTATTTCCTCCAATGTAATACAACCCTACAAAAGTGCACTGTTTTTTTAATATATGTATAATGTTTGCCTGACGATGGTAATACTTATTACATATTTAAAAATAGTTATAATATGAGGTAAAGTATTGCATCAAATAAAGCTCATTGAAGTGTATTCGAAAGACCTGCAGAGAAACACAAGTCTACAGACTTGTCAGATCATTGCTGTGACGGCAGGTTTGAGGTGTAGATGGGGGAAGTATACATAAAACAGTTGGACATTATGGTGTGATAGGTATCATGAAAAGGGTCTGGAGTTTTCACTTGGGGAATGCTATTTGCAGAATCCTAAGTTTTCATATATACTGATTTTTTTTTTTTCTTCTATTCCTAGATTAAAGGTCCAGTTATAGTTGAAGACACATGTTTGTGCTTTAATGCTCTGGGTGGTCTTCCTGGCCCTTATATGTAAGTGTTGAATAAAATTACATTTTGGTTAATGATTGTATAAAGATTACAATGTAAGTGGCAGCAGGACAAGTTTCATTTAAGTTTTATGATTTCAGTTTTATATAGTTCCCTTTAAATATTTTGTGCGATATGTATTAAAAGCTTGTTGAGGTAAAACTTCTGAAAAATGGCAGTTATCTGAAATATTACCACATCTATATACTTCCCCATATGCTTGAAAAAGATCCGCAGCAGACCCATGGCTAAGCCGTCCCCATATAGGTTTCTGTGAGTCTGCGATGTGGCCGCGTGTATCAGGCTCCAGAAAACGTCACTTTCCAGAGCTTGTGCCCACGAACAAATGCTATCAATAGACGGTGTTAGCTATAGCCCTGTGGGCTACTTTATGCTAAACTTTCCCGGGGAGGGTTCCATTGGATTACTGGTCCTTTGCTCACATGCGCATTTCAGCTCCAGGTCAGAAAAACTGATGTAACGGCATCACCAGGACAGCTGGATATCGCAAAGCTGCCCAGGCAAAAAGAAGATGGAGCATATCAGTGGACGTTTTCGCAGTTATGTATGGAATCAGGGCCATAACTAGGGCTGTGTGAGTGGTTCTGCCGCACAGAGTGCAGGGCTTTGTGGACTGCACCATCGCTGCCCCACTGCCAGGCACGCACCATGAAATCTGTGTAGCTGCTTTGAGCGTTTTCAGGACACTGTGGGAAGTGCTGCACTTCCCATTTCTGGCGGCCCAGCCCCCACTGCACAACGTCATAATGTCATGTGCAGAAGCAGCGTTAGATCACCTGCGTGAATATCTGTTATCTGAATAACCCTGTGGTTACTCGGGATGATGGGAATTCATGTTGCTGAAGCCAATGAAGCTGCATCCGAAGATGCAGCCATTGGCTTCTGCATGCCCCTGTTTTCTGGAATGCTGCATGTTGCCTCACTCAAATGACTGCACCATGTCCATCAGGCTGCGGCGTCCAGGGCACTGTGAGCGATCTTGAACAAGATCTGCGCATGCACATATGTCACACCATTGGAGATGTACGTAAACCATTGGGTTTGTGTACATCTCTGAATTACGCCACTTGTTGGCATTGGAGAACTTTTATCTATACTTGTGTATGAGAAATACTTGGTGCGGCTGTAAGGCACTACAGATTGGGTGGCCACCTTGCCTGACTTGGGAATACAGAAAGCAGCCGGAGCACATTCTGGTAATATACGCTACATTTGCTAATCTGGAACAGTGCATTTACAAGCAAACTGTATAATCTTTTGGGGAACACCATCATTATATAAGTAACTTGAATTTCTAGCCCATTTATGCCATTATAGGGACTTTGTGGATAATATTCTAACCTGCATATGTACAAATAACCATCTGCTGTGTGCTAAATTTAGAGACCTTATTAATTATTACAGTTGTTATTCATAAAATTAATAACTATTGTGATCATTGTGTATTTCAAATTTTTTTTTTTTTTATATGTAATTTGTATACATTGAATTTTTAAAACATGTCTATACAATATTTTCCTACCGTGTGTGTGTGTGTGTGTGTGTGTGTGTGCTAGTTATATTTTTATTAGCGCAGTTCCTTGTTTGTTTTTTATCGGTTGGATTACTTCGGTTGGTCTTTTTTCACAGGCCTTCATTGAAACTACAGATGTGTCCACATACATCTATCCCCCGTGTGCTACAAGCCACATTACACATAATGTGTTAGCGCCGTGCGACTCTGTAGCACCAACATCTTTTCATGCAAACTTTTCCCTTGAAATGCATCTTATTCGCAAAGTAATGTGAATAGGACACACAAACAGCTTATGCTGATTTGAAATGATATGCGGCATGCCTATATTCTGTGTGCGACTGTATTTACATACAAAATTCTACGTTATAGTGTCAACGACTGTGACACTAGCGTAGCATTTCGCATGCAGATACACCCGCGGTCACACATAGAATATAGGCATGCAACATATCATTTCATAAACTGTTTGTGCGTCCTATTAATATTGCTTTGAAAATAAGATGCATTTTAAGGTAAAAGTCACATGAAAAGACGCTCTGCGCTACCGAGTCATGTCATGGTGCGACTAGAAGGGCTATTTAATGCTCAAGGAGGCTAGATGTATGTGGACACATCTGTAGTTGCTATATTCACATATCTTAAATTAAGTATTTAATTTATTTTTTGTAATATATATATATATATATATATATATATATATATATATATATATTGTTTTTATTAACATTTGTCGACATATACTGAGAAGGTAGTATTTTTGCTAGAGGCCCATGGTGGCACAGATGCACTTGGATGATATTTACAGTATTTTCCCCTTTAGAGAGGATGCAGCATGTATGCTTATCGCATGAAAAACGAAAATTCATGCAAATAAATAAATTGATTTATATATTATAATCACACAAACATATTGTACATACATACATACATTCTCAAGAGAACAAATAAATGAGCGCTCAAAAGAAGAAAAAGTGGAGCAGAATTGTATTACCAGCAGTAGAAGTGTGCTTGTGTACATCATCTATCTATCTGATTAGTGCACATAAATAAGTCTGCACCAACAATAATTAGACTCATCTGTAAATGTAACTTTCATGGACTAGGTGATTGTCTGCTTCATATAAGAGACAGCAGTGTAATTTATCTAAACAATTTTATTTAACACCACAAAGCAGACAAATACTAATGGGTACATCAGAATAGAACGAAAACAGATTATCTGTTAGAAAACAAGTCTGACAAGTTTATAGAGGTGTTCAGCCACTCGTTCCAATTCATTTCGCCCTGTCAAGACTTCATCAGGGGGATGGATATCTGCACAATGAGAGGGGCTTACAGTATATATCCTGTATAACTATAGTTGTGGAAATGGGGTTAAAACCATCCACTCATGTATGGCAAGAACCGAAAATAATTATGCTTTCATACACGGTTTTCATTGTTCATCACTATGGCATCAATTAAAAAAAAAGTGATGGTACAATTTCTACATGGTTCAACTTGTCGACAGGCACCAGATCAGCATCCTCCGAATGTGAAATGTTGACGTTCTCAGAATGCCAACGGTTAGGTGGCACAGGAAGGGTTAGAGTTAGGCTGCAGTGGTAGGTTAAGCTGCAGGAGTGGGGTGGGTAAGGGTTGGTTAAGGCACTAGAGGAGGGTCAGGGGTATGGATTAGGGATAGGGCAGGTATACTTGCCACCATGCTGGTACATCAGATATCGCCACAGGAAATTACTTTCACATAACCACTGGGACCCAGAAGAAGACACTGGACACGCTACTGCTACCGGGACCAGGTAAGTAACTGCTGGGCCAACAGGGACATGTAGGCATGATGAATGTCATTGGGGATAGGCTAAGCATGTTGACCTAATGTAGGTCGACATGAGAACGGTCGACCTAACATACCACAGTTCTCTGTGCAATTAGTGTTTTTAGGATGTGCTTTACTACAAATGGTTTACCTGACTGAGGGCCCCTGTGAATGATGCATATTAAAGGGAGAGATTACTTGTTCGCTGTTTCATCACCAAAATCTTCTGCATATTTTTGGTCGTTTAAAAAAATAAATAATTCTGAATTACTTTGGGTATTGGCTAATATGTTTACATTTGCTACTTTATTTCTTTTTCTTCTCTGTTGCAGAAAATGGTTTCTTGATAAAATAAAACCGGAAGGTACCGTATGCTTATTTTGATATTTAAAAGCTTAACACCATTAGCAGTCAATGTATTGAGATGCTGTTTCCTGTTTATTACCAAATACAATGATACAATATTTTCTTTAATGTCAAAATGTTAATTTCTTAGTTGCTTATGTTATTAGGGATAAAATTAAATAAAACGGTAATTGACTATAAAAGATCTCAGGAGTGGGATTGTAATCCCCTGTTGTGCTGTTAACATCCTGATCATAAAAGAACAAAGTAACAAAGAGGTCTGTGTGGCTCTCTAAACAAAGTAGGGGTGTGCACCGGCCACTTTTCTTGTTTTGTGTTTTGGATCTGAATCTTTCTTCATGTTTTTGGATCTGGATTGGTTTTGCCAAAACCACCCTTCCGTGTTTTGGGTTCTGGGATTTGAATCCGTATTTTGTTTGGAAAAAAGCATAAAAACAGCTAAAATCAAAGAATTTGTGGGTTTTTCTGTTCCTATGCTATTATTAACCTCAATAACATTAATTTCCACTCATTTCCAGTCTATTCTGAACACCTCACAATATTGTTTTTAGGCCAAAAGGTTGCACCGAGGTAGCTGGATGACTATGCTAAGCGATACGAGATGGGCCACGTGTTTGTGCCGCCCACTAGGAGTGACACTGCAGTGGCAGACAGGATGGCAGTTTGAAAAAGTAGGCCCCAAACAGTACATAATGCAAAGAAAAAAAGAGGTGCAAGATGGAATTGTCCTTGGGCCCTCCGACCCACTCTTATGTTGTATAAACAGGACATGCACACTTTAACAAACCATTCATTTCAGCGCCAGGGTCTGCCACACGACTGTAGCTGAAATGATTGGTTCGTTTGGGCCCCCACAAAACAAGCTGGCAATTAATCTGTCCCTGCACAAACTGGTCCTCTACGGAGGCAAGATGTTGTCCTCATCCACCGATTCCTCACCCTCTTCAGTGTTGTGTACATCCTCATCCTCACAGAGTATTAATTTGTCCCCGCTGGAATCCACCACCACAGGTCCCTCTGTACGTTCTGGAGGCTGGTCTCCCTGGAAGAATTGATAATTCATTTTGATGAACATCATCTTCTCCACATTTTGTGGAAGCAACCTCCTACACCTTTCGCTGACAAGGTTCACAGGAGCACTAAACACTCTTTCGGAGTACACACTGGAGGGGGGGCAACTCCACTACAATAGAGCCAGTTTGTACAGGAGCCTCCAAATTGCCTCTTTTTCCTGCCAGTACAGGTACGGAATGTCTGACATGCCTACTTGGATGCTGTCACCGATGTAATCCTTCACCATTCTGTCAGTGGTGACAGTATCATTTACAGTGACAGTAGACATGTCAGAAATTGTTGCCAGGTCCTTCAGTCCGGACCAGATGTCCAAACTTGATCCTGCCTGCCCTGCATCACCACCAGCGGGTTGCTTAGGATACCCAAGTTTTTTCCTGGCAGCCCCAGTTGCGGGAGAAAATGAAGAAGGAGCTGCTGATGTGTCACGTTCCGCTTCAGCTGACAGTGTTTTCACCAGCAGGTCTTTGCACCTCTGCAGGCTTGTATCGGCCGGAAAGAGAGACACCACATAGGCTTTAAACCTAGGATCGAGCTCGGTGGCCAAAATGTAGTGGTCTGATTTCAACAGATTGACCACCCTGGAATCCTGGAAAAGCGAATGAAGGGCTTCATCCACAAGTCCCACATGCCGAGCGGAATCGCTCCGTCTTGGCTCCTCCTTCACTTTCTCCAGCTGCTTCTGCAAAAGCCTGATGAGGGGAATGACCTGACTCAAGCTGGCAGTGTCTGAACTGACTTCACGTGTGGCAAGTTCGAAGGGCTGGAGAACCTTGCACAACATGGAAATCATTCTCAACTGCATACCCCCTCCTTTGCCTATGTCATAGGTGGATGTATAGGCTTGTATGGCCTTTTGCTGCTCCTCCATCCTCTGAAGCATATAGAGGGTTGAGTTCCACCGCGTCACAACCTCTTGTTTCAGGTGATGGCGGGGCAGGTTCAAGAGTGTTTGCTGGCGCTCCAGTCTTCGGCACGCAGTCGCTGAATGGCGAAAGTGGCCGGAAATTTTTCGGGCCACCCAAAGCGTCTCCTGCACGCCCCTGTCGCTTTTCAGAAAATTCTGCACCACCAAGTTTATTGTGTGAGCAAAACATGGGACGTGCTGGAATTTGCCCAGATGTAATGCCCGCACAATATTGGTGGCGTTGTCAGATATCACAAATCCCCAGGAGAGTCTAAGTGGGGTAAGCCATTGGGCGATGATTTCCCTCAGTTTCTCTAAGAGGCTGTCGGCAGTGTGCCTCTTACTGAAACCGGTGATACACAGCGTAGCCTGCCTTGGAACGAGCTGGCGGTTCTGAGCTGCTGCTGTTGTTGCTGCGTAAGGTGATACATCTACCCAGTGGGCTGTCACAGTCATATAGTCCTTAGTCTGCCCTGTTTCACTTGTCCACATGTCTGTGGTTAAGTGGACATTGGGTACAACCGCATTTTTTAGGACACTTTTTCTGACGTCTCTGTACAGTCTCAGTATCGCCTGCCTAGTCAAGTGGAATCTAGACGGGATTTGGTACCGGGGACACTACCTCCATCAATTGGCTAAATCCCACTGCACTAATGGCGGATACCAGACGCACGTCTACACCAACATAGCAGTCAAGGCCTCAGTTATATGTTTTACTTCAGGATGACTGCTGTCGTACTTCATCCTCCTCGCTAAGTACTGTTGGAGGGTCAATTGTTTAGTAAAAGTAGTGGTGTTCCTACTTCGTCTCTGGGATGATGAACGACTCCCAGCAGCAGCGGCAGCAGTAGGCGTAGCAATGCAGGATCCTCCGGAGGAATCCCGGATTGGAGAGTTAGTCATGCCAGTGACATGGCCTGCAGGACTACTTCCGATCCCGACTAAGGAGAAAATTGACAAGGAGGGAGTTGACGGTGTGGTTTGCAGGTGCTTGGATACAACAGGACAAAGGGATTTAGGTGTCCCTGGACTGCTTACGGTCTTAGCCAAAGTTTCTTAACTTGACAGTAACTTTTTATGAACGCGCTGCAGGTGACGTTTAAGGGAGGATGTTCCTAGGTGGTTAACGTCCCTACCCCTACTTATTCCACCTTTACATATGGTACATATGGCAAGACCGTTGTTGTCCGGATTTGGATAGAAATATTGCCAGACCAAAGAGGTGGAATGTTTGGTCTTCTGCCCAGGCATGACCGTGATGGTCTTTTTCATCCCACGGACAACAACTGTCTCCCCCGGAGCCTGATTTAAACAAACCACATCACCATCAGAATCCTCCTAGTCAACTTCCTCCTCCAGCGCCAGCTACACCAGTATCCTCATCCTGTTGTACTTCAACAGTGACATCTTCAATTTGAATATCAGCAAGTGGACTGTGGGTGCTCCTTCCAGCACTTGCAGAGGGCGTGCAAATGGTGGAAAGAGCCACCTCTTCCTGTCAAGTGTTGGGAAGGGCAGGCATCACAACCGCCGCCACACTTGGACTCTCCTTGGGGATTTGTGATATCTTCTTGGAACGCACAGTTCTTTGCTGTGCTTTTGCCAGCTTAACTCATTTGATTTTTGTAGCGGGAGGAGGGCTTCCATCATCATGTGAAGCTGAACCACTAGTCATGAACATAGGGAAAGACCTTAGCCGTTCCTTGCCACTCCGTTTAGTAAATGGCATATTGGCAAGTTTTACGTTTCTCCTCAGATGATTTAAATTGTTTTTTTTAAGGTCATTTTCCTGAACTTTGTCATTTGGGATTTCATATGCCCTCTACTATGACATTGGGCATTGGCCTTGGCAGATGACGTTGATGGCATTTTATCGTCTGTTATGACTAATGGCAGCAGCTTCAGCACTAGGAGGAAGTGGTTCTTGATCTTTCCCTATTTTATATACGTGCGGCTAAGGCGCACACAAACACAGAAAAGAAGAATTGTTTATTTTTTGTGGAGCGCACTTTGGGGGTTACACCACCCTTTAACAGACGAGCCAGCCGGCCCTTGATTTATGACACAGGCGCACACTTGGCGCGGCTCCTTTGTTGATGCACGTGCGGCTACAGAGTACACAATTCAAAACACAGAAAATAATTTTTTTAACATTTTTTTTTAAGTGCACTTTGGGGGTTACACAGACGAGCCATGCTGCCCTTTACATATGACACAGGCGCACACTTGGAGCTGCTCCTTTGTTGATGCACGTGCAGCTACAGTGCACACAATTCACAAACACAGAAATAAATTTTTTTTTGCACTTGGGTGGAGCACCCCTGATGGACAGATCACCCCCTGGACAACACTACAGCACCCCTTTAGGACTATAGCCTTTATGGGACACTGCACAACACAGCCCAGCCAGCCCCTATAGACTTTTGGAGTGGACACAGCCCCTATGGATAACTGACTGCACAACACAGTCCTGCCAGCCCCTATGGACAACAGCAGCACAACACAGCCCAGCCAGCCCATATGGACTTTGGAGTGGACACAGCCCAGCAGCACAACACAGCCCAGCCCAGCCAGCCCTAACTCCCACTCTACTGTCCACAGCCGGAGTGAGAAATGGCACCGACGCGGGGACCTTTTATAGGATCCAAAACCCGCGAGATCCGGAAGGCGGGATGATGACGTTTTGCCTCGATTTCAGTTCCTAGGGGCTCGGATTTCTGAAATCCGAACCCGCTCATCCCTAAAACATAGTAAGGGGTATATTTACTAAAGGTCGATTTTAATCAATTTAAAATTGAGCAACATCGATGCTAAAGCCTCAATCAAATATAGACTCTTTTTTTTTTTTTTTTAAGAATTAGTAAATGTGTGATCTAGCACCAGAAACACACAGATTTTAATGAATTTAAAAAAAAATCGATCTTTTGTAAATATAATATGTCGTGAATTAATGTTTATCCAGGATAAATGAGTATAGTATCCCAATAAGGTAAAATTGTCACACACACAGGGGGTTGGATGCATTGTACAAATCCGAGGATGTGCAGACAAAGATGCGCCATCCATCGGATATCAGCCACACCTTCGGAATTAGAGCAACATGACCGCCTGTGCCAGTGGAACTGCAACTTATGAGGCAGTCCCTTACAGCGACACGTCCGATGCTGTTGGGCCTAATTCCCCCACCTCTCCGTCATGCCTCCCCCGGTCACTGCCAAGGAACTCCTAACAAAACTGTGTTGATCTCCAAGCTTATAATATGAAACAGCAGTTCACTGACTTCCCTGAGAAAGTTACATGGTGATGAAACTCGTTGGGACACTTCTACCAACAACTAAGTTTGTTCATTGAACTGCTGTATACTATTATAAGCTTGTGTAAATTACCTGTAGCCAGTATATACATTTTTAGAATCCGTAAACCAATTTTTTCTAATTACAATTGGTGTAATCAATCCCCTTCCACCAACTCGCTCCCACCATAGAAGTGAACGAGGAAGCATTGAGACCAATAAAAGAACTGGACCACATTGGCCTAGTAAATTTCTTCTCATCTTTCCCTTTAGAGCAGGGGTTCCCAACCACTGTTCTCAAGGCACACCAACAGTCCAGGTTTTAAGGATAGCCATACTTGAGCACAAGTGTCTTAATTAGTACTGCAGTTATTTTGATTTGACTATCTGTGTTCAAGCATGGATATCACTAAAACCTAGACTGTTAGTGTGCCTTGAGGACCGAGTTTGGGAAACACTGCCTTAAAGGAAAGCTGATTCTGTTTTGTTCTCCCATGAGGTGCTGTGATTTCACGTGTGGGGCATATCTTCATGTGCTGAGGTGGAGTGTTTACAGTGGAGCAAAGGGTGCACACACCAAAGCAGGAACACAGTGAAGTTTTTACAATAGACATTTTGCAACAGATTATCCAGTACAGACATATACAGAGATGAGCGGATAAGCAGGACTTTGGAAAAGAGACTGGGAATTATACATTTTGGGGCACTACACTCCTCTATTCTGGATAAACGCATATCAAGGGCATACTATTTCCCACATGTGCACCATTGGGGCTATATAAGCCAAGGGACACTTGCTCTGTTTAGAGCACCACTTAGACTTTTTTGGTATATTTATAGGGCTGTTTACATTTAAAATATTACTTTTCAGGATGTCCAGTTTTAGCAAATTAGTAATCCTTTTACCTGAGGACAGCACAATTTAAATGTAGCTAAGCATTACCCCATGTAGCTCACAGCCCAGGAGAACTGAATTTTTTACTGCCAATTCAATAAACCAGAATAAAAGTGCTTGCACATAGCAGAATGCATTGGTTCCCAGCTTCAGGTGCGTTTCATGAGTTTGTGAAACGTACGTCGGCGTTTTGCAGCTCCTGCTGCTGATAGTGTCCTATGTTGTGTCTCCACTGTGTGTATAAGCAAATGTGATTATCACAGTGAAGAAAATGGCATGCATTAACATGCTTTCCTAGTACTTATACTATGTTATAGTGTTACTCTGAGCAAATAGTGTGAATATATATAATCTACTCCAATACTACTACTTAAACCTTGCAGCCGGGCATGAGGAACCCACATTAGACACTCAGTAATGTTAGTCTGAGTGATTAACAGTTTATTAAACCAATTTTGCAGCCATATAGAGGGAGCTACAACAATAGCACTGTATTGTATTAGGTATAATTAAAACCAACAGGGGGTGCCACATTCTGAGCACAAACCAAACATAGTAACTTACTGCACAAATAAACCCTATAGCTATACAAGAGAACTCTTATATTTGTTGATATTATTGCTTATGATATTAAGCAATAATATCAACTAGGGCACTAAGATGTCCGCATATTAATTAGTTAAAATTTTATAACATTTCTATCAGTAAATTATGATGCAATCCAATAGAGGGAGCTGTAATAAATCAATTCTATCAGCAAAGTGTGATGTAATCCAATAGGGGGAGCTATAATAAGTGATTTCAACCAGCTAAATGTGATGCAATTCAATAGAACCCAATAGGGGGAGCTGTAAGATACAACCCTTATTAATCAAGCTGATTATGTTATATACTAGTTATTATAGCTTCCTTCGAGTCACTGATAGTTTATATATCATTTGAATTAGCATTATAACTCATTAATGTATTTTGCAGCCCCATAAGAGGAGTTAATATAATATAAATATAATCTTTATAACCCTTATGGGAGACACCACAATAGAGGTATAACATACTTACATATAAATTTAAGTTTAATATGTGATGTACACCATTTAGTACAATTGTTAATGCTTTTTGATTGATATGTTATTAACACTTCTCAATATAACACTTCTTAGATACTATCAAACCTATTAATTTATATGATTGCTGCAGTTGATTGTTCATTTCTTAACCCAATAGGGGACACTAAGATTTGTATCAGGAACTGGATACATGTTCCCATGTGACAATATTCCATGAATACAAATATGTGGCCCTCATAGAGGACATTGTGCATAATATAGCACCCATTAAATCAACCTGGTTTCTTTTCTATATTTAACAAATAAAGGTGTAATGGCATACCATAATCAATAGATGGCAGCATAATATCACCAATGGAATTTATATCTTGGTTTAGTTTCAACACAGTATATATAGCTACAATTGTGGGTGGTACATGCAGGGCTAATTGATTTCAACTATATAAATATATGTTACGATTAATGACACTGGAGACAACAACATTTAATAGAATCTTCACTCAGAAACATAACTGAAAGGGACACAGACAAATGAATTATTAATAATTTAATATCAATTGATGACACATTTGTTTCAATGTTTTTATTATATTTTTTCTTGGAATATTTCACTAATAAGATGGAAAACTTTTTAAAATAATTTATTTAATAAAGTTATATTTTATATATAATTATCCTCTATGTGTGCCAACAAAGAGACAATACCCTTTTCTTCTCTTTTTTTTTGTAAACTCCTACTTATTGTCCTTGGCAGCACCCCCATAGAATGATTTCATATGTACCACAAATTGTCTAATTGGGGCCATTACACAAGTATATATATTTTTCTTAAACCTAGTGCAGAAGTGCTTCCCCAGCCCCCTACCCCTAGTTTAATTATCATGTACTAAACCTGAGATCTTAAATACAGTCGCTTCATTACATAATTAATAATGAATAAACCTTGAATATTAACCTTACTGCTAGGGAACCTTTTTATGTAAGTGTGTAAGTGTAAGAATATTGCGTAGTTTCGCTAATGTGTGGTACGTTTGTGTTTTCATGCAGCGGAAAAAGGTGCGCTGTGTGTTTCTATTTATAATTGCAACTGTATATCGATGTGTGCACGCATTGTGGATACCCATGTGATTGTTTAACTGTACATATACACATATATACATACATACACGCATTCACATACATACATCCTCAAACTGGTCATTATTTCTTTTACTTCTGTCTGGACTAAAGGAATGACGGACAATGGAGTTTTGACCTGCTCATGGATGGAGCAAGCCTTGGAAAACAATCTGATAATTTTAACAAAAGGCTCTCCTCATACAACTAAAATACATCAGCATTGGATATTTGTTAACAATAGCTACACGTCTGGCAATTGTTTATTAATCTACATTAGGACACTTCAATTGTGCATATCAGTGTCTGTGTTAAATTTCAATTGCCACAGACATACTGTGTATATATTTGAAGTAAACACTCACAGTATCTTTGTGTATTCTTGATTATTTGTCACAGACATGTCTACAAGACAAGTCTGTCATCGCTGAATATGAAGTCTTTAAATATATATATTTATATGTGTATCCGTGCGTATGGGGTATGATAGGGTTTTAAACACTATGCAGTGGTAATGCGATTGCACGATGTTAATAATAGCATATTCGAATCACACACCATGATTTCATGCTGACTACGCAAGATGGCGTCGTCAGAGGCAACCTAAAATGACGTCACTCGATATTAATTTTAAGATCTGCCAATCATCCGGCTTCAACAAGTTCTATTCATTTTACAACTCATTTGATAAATAAAAGTCAGTTTTCATGTAAAACACGAAATAGTCTGGGTGACCCCAAACTTTTGAACAGTAGTGTGTATAAAAAGGGGAAGTTTGTGCTGTCAAAAAGTGGACAAAGACCTATAAGTTTTGCAAATCAGAAAGTGTATTTGGAAATGTAGGAAAGTGAAGACCTCAATGTTTTACACCTTCTGTATAATTCCTTGTACAGGCTTGCATCAGATGCTGGCAGGATTTGAGGATAAGTCTGCATATGCCCTCTGCACATTTGCTTATAGCACTGGACATCCAGATGAGCCTGTACTTCTGTTTAGAGGCAAAACCCAGGTATGTGTAATGTCTGTTATTCTCATGTACTGTAGTTAAAGGAAATCTCCAAAAAAAATAAAAATAATTAAAGCATTTTGTATATTGCATAATTTTTTGATGGTTCTCTAGACATGCCATATTTTATTCTGCAGTATTCAATGAGCTCAGTCACTATGATTGGTCTATAAGAGTCGTGCCCATAGTGAACACTGCAATACCCAGCTCTCAGATTTGGGATAATTGATATGTATGTAAAATTTGTTCATTGTACACACAAGTTCTCATGATGAATGTTGTGTAGGCAATGGATTGGCGATTATGCTTTGTCCATCGCCTGTCCCACATTTGGTTTGATTTCTTTTTGCATGTACTATGGGAGTATTTATTAGAGGCGATCAGTGATCAACTTCCAAGTGCCAGTCGTGCAGTAAAAGCTGCTCTGGTGTAGTGGTCCATATGCCCCAGTATACATACTGTTATAGCATTTCACGCTGTACTGCTAAGCACTGGTGATACAAGTGACTCAAAGATGGCAATGCGACCCAGGCACTTGATTGGGAAGACAAGCTCATTGTGAGGTCTCTGAGAGTCAAAGCCTAAACTCAGAGTGTATCCCAAGACTTTTGGGTTAAGTCACACAGACAGGAGACAGATAAAGATACTACATTATCTTTATTAGAGATTTACTTAATACAAGTTATCTAAATCAGCAAGAGGGTGGTCTTGGGAAAAGGTCTCACCTGATTGGTAGAGTTTAATGAGGGGATGTACAAGAGAGTAGTCATGTCTCAGGGACAAGATGAGTTCTCCTTCTGCTGTTTTCATGGCACCGTATTTGACTCAATACTAGGGGAGAACAATGGGATCTTGATGTAATTAATTTCTTGGTGATGGTGGGTGATAGCCAGTCACTCGCTGTTTAAACCTTTTCTAGTCATGTGTGACATCTGAAGGGGCTCCTGTCCTCCCAAAGGGACTCCACCTACCTGTCCTTAGGGGTCTATTTAATAAGCAGTGTTAGGAGACAGAGTTAAAAGTGATAAGGTGCCAGCCAATCAGCTCCCACCTGTCATTTTTCAAACACTGCCTGTGAGATGACAGTTGGGAGCTGATTAACTGGCACCTTATCACTTTCTTATCACTTTTCACTGTCTCCTAACACTGCTTACTAAATAGACCCCATATTCTCTTTACAGGAAGTGACTGGCCCAGAAAAAAAAAATCATCATCACATCTGGCCCTGTTTGAGAACAGTAGCTGACTCTGGGTGACTGCTGGAAACAGGGCCGGCTCTAGGGGTGTTCGACCAGTGCGGTCGCACAAGGGCGCCACCCCTAGAGGGCGGCACCCTTCCCCAGCATCCCGATTTCAGCGGGACAGTACTGTCCCGCTGCTCCATCCGCGGGCCGAAGTGGCCCGCGGGTGGTCTAATTGGGAGGTCGGGGACCCCCACCGCCGCAGCTGTGCGGCGGTGCCGGACCCCCGGAGTGTGAATGGATGCCGCGCGCATGCGCGCGCCATCCATTCACTGACGGAAGAGGGCTGGGGGAAGCCCAGCCAGTGACGGATTGCTGGGCTTTACCCCCAGCCTGACGTTATTTGGAGGCGTGCCATGCGGGCACGCCTCCAAATAACGTCACATAGGGGGTGTGGCCTATGATAATTGGGCCACGCCCCCAAATTCAGTTGCGCGCGATGAGAGGGAGCCATATGATGGGCCGCACAGGGTGCTCTGACCCCTAGAGCCGGCCCTGGCTGTAAAATAGCAATCTTGGTCACATCCATTACTCGGGAGTCCAGGTGGTCCTCTTAAAAACACTGGCAGAAAAGGCCTGGACAGTCCACTCTGTTGGACTCACACTTTAAATAAAGGAAATGGTTCATCCAAACACTAATATATTGTGAATAAAATGGAACTGCTTACACTTCAGTTTCCTGCGTGCAGAGGTGCCAAGAAGGGGGAGTGGGTACTAATTGCCCAGACTTGATGGAGGGGTCTTGGTCCGCGCCCCTCCCTTACCTGTCAATGGCCTGCAGTGTCACTCCACAGTCCAGCACACGCATAATGCAGTACAATTCTTATAGCCTTCATATCAAACAGATGTTTACTTTACGCACATAACCAAACCTGAACGGTCTTTATTGGTTATAAATTGTTTCTGGAATTTGAAACTAGCTTCTGTGTGGTCATGGCAAATATGTTGTCACTTACAGGGGCACATAGTATCTCCACGAGGGCCACGGGACTTTGGATGGGACCCATGTTTCCAGCCAGATGGTTTTGAACAGACGTAAGTAATCCTGTTCGTGAGCAGCTACATTGTGTAGTATTCACTGTGGCCACATTATGTCACTGTTTTACTATGTATCATGTGTGTGGGAGAGAGAGCCTCAAACTGTGACAATGTTTTTTCTCTGTAAATTCTTAAACATAAGCATTGATCAATGCACTGAAGGTTAAAATCAAATGCCATTTTTTGTGTTTACAGTGAATAGACAGTTTTCCAATTTAATCTTACAGTGCTGAGGAAATTACACACCTGGAGAGTTATTTGGGTATCTAATCTTTATTTCAGAAAACGTAGTGTCCAGAGGGAATTTTAAATGGACCATGAGTGCAAGCCTACATGCTTTATTCAAGGCCTAGCCAACCTTCTATCTAAATGCCCCACTGACACTTTCCCTGTGGGTTCAATGGTCCAGATTTGCAGTGATGGATCAGCTTCTTTGATCGGGTCTATGTTCCGTAGGTTCAGGGAGAAGTAATGGGACAAACTAAACAATCCTAAATCTAACTTTCACTTTTTAATACTTTGTTGCAAATCCTTTGCAGGCAATTACAGCCTGAAGTCTGGAACGCATAGACATCACCATGCTCAATCGCATTCAGGTCAGGGGGTTGACTTGGCCATTGCATAACATTCCACTTTTTAGCCTTAAAAAACTCTTTGGTTGCTTTTGCAGTATGCTTCGGGTCATTGTTCATCTGCACTGTGAAGCGCCGTCCAATGAGTTCTGAAGTATTTGACTGAATATGAGCATATAATATTGCCCGAAACACTTCATAATTCATTCTGCTGCTTTTGTCAGCAGTCACATCATCAATAAATACAAGGGAACCAGTTCCATTGTATTTATTGATGATGGCAGCCATACATGCCCACGCCATGACACTACCACCACGCTTCACTGATGAGGTGGTATGTTTTGGATCATGAGCAGTTCCTTTACTTCTCTTCTCTTCCCATCACTCTGGTACAAGTTGATCTTTGTCTCATCTGTCCATAGGATGTTGTTCCAGAACTGTAATGGCTTTTTTAGATGTTGTTTGGCAAACTCTAATCTGCTCTTCCTGTTTTTGTGGCTCACCAAT
Organism: Taudactylus pleione; assembly: GCA_031769625.1. Classification (NCBI taxonomy): domain Eukaryota; kingdom Metazoa; phylum Chordata; class Amphibia; order Anura; family Myobatrachidae; genus Taudactylus; species Taudactylus pleione. Next base: position 9,067,392 of record JAUIMM010000016.1, on the reverse strand, counting down.
GGTTTGCATCTTGTGGTGAACCCTCTATATTCACTCTTGTGAAGTCTTCTCTTGATTGTTGACTTTGACACATATACATCTACCTCCTGGAGAGTGTTCTTGATTTGGCCAACTGTTGTGAAGGGGTTTTTCTTCACCAGGGAAATAATTCTTTTGTCATCCACCACAGTTGTTTTCCGTGGTCTTCCGGGTCTTTTGGTGTTGCTGAGCTCTCCGGTGCGCTCTTTCTTTTTAAGAATGTTCCAAACAGTTGATTTGGCCACACCTAATGTTTTTGCTATCTCTCTGATGGGTTTGTTTTGATTTTTCAGCCTAATGATGGCTTGCTTCACTGATAGTGACAGCTCTTTGGATCTCATATTGAGAGTCAACAGCAACTGATTCCAAATGCAAATGTCACACCTAGAATCAACTCCAGACCTTTTACCTGCTTAATTGATAATGAAATAACGAGGGAATAGCTCACACCTGTCCATGAAATAGCTTTTGAGTTGATAGTCCCATTACTTTTGGTCCCTTAAAAAGTGGGAGGCACATATTGAAACTGTTGTAATTCCTACACCGTTCACCTGATTTGGATGTAATTACCCTCAAATTAAATCTGAAAGTCTGCAATTAAAGCACATCCTGTTCGTTTCATTTCAAAGCCATTGTGGTGGTGAATAGAGGCCAAAATCTGAAAATCCTGTTAATGTCCCAATATTTATGGACCTGACTGTGTATATGTGTGTGTGTATATGTATATATATATAATATATATAATTTGAATATACTGTACATCTGGTGCAAGCACCTACTTCCGGTAATACAACTTACCATTTGGTTTGTCTCCATCAACTTTCATCATTCCTAGCAGGCATAAGGATTAACATACAGTATCTTACGTCTTTTGAAAATTACATTCCTTTAATATTAAATAAACATTTAATAGGAATTGGTAGTACAGTATATGAATGTATTTCGTGTCCGTTTGGAATTTGCTGTGTATGCCACAATAAATGAATCTTTTTGTACAGGTATGCAGAGCTTCCAAAGGAAGTGAAGAATAGTATTTCTCATCGGTACAGAGCCCTGAAAGAATTGTCCGACTACTTCATCCAGAATGGTACTACTAAAGTCTGAGAGGCCAGAACCGGAGGTGTGATTCATATCTGTCCTGTAATCTAAGGAGTATATAGGTGGTCAGTAAATTGGTTGCAGATTAATAAGGCAGGCACCACTGCAATTGAACTGTGACTTCATACCCGAGTAGCTAGGTATGAACTCTATAGACAATTAGTATCTGTCTTGGATCTGATATTAGAGACCTGGAGCTTTAGAACATGTAATTGTAGTGATATTTTTGTCTGTATTAAGTATATTTATGTGTTTTATAGTACATTTTTAGTTTCTGTTCATGAGTGTTACCATATTAAAATTGTTACATCCATGTTATTGTTTTATCATTTGTATATACATTAATTGTGCAGCATTTTTATGTACATGTGGTTTTCTTTTTTTCTCCTCTCCAGACTGAAGTCCATGATGACCTGGTATTTAAAACAATTGGTCCCATCCCCCTATGATCTGTTCTTGATGTTTACAAAATTCTAAATAAATATGTATTTTATATAATTTTTTTATATATTTTTAAAAATAAACTTTTAGTGTTTGTTTGAATAGGACCAGAAGAGGCTATTCAATTTGGTCCTCATCTCATGCACAATGTTGCTAATCTATTAAGAGATCAGATTATTCGCAGCAGAAAGAAAGTGAAATAAGAGGTGATTGTGCTTTACTTGTGGCAGGTAGAGCCTGGGATAGGCAGTGTTCATATCCTGGGGGGAGGAATGGGGCAAATGAGAGGTTACAAACTGATCAGCTTTGCCTTTAACATTTTTGTTGCTTTAAATCTATAGCCTTAATCACAAAGATCATGCCATGGTTCATGGAACTTGCCTCCAAGTACATATACTACTGTATAAGGAGCATAGTGATGTGAGGCTCCTGATAAACTGATGCAGGAAGGTTGTGGTGTCAACAGGGGCGCAAGACGGGGACGGGGGAGCGGGTACTAATTACTCGGGCTTATTGGTGGGGGCCCCGGTCCAATGTCGCCCCCCCCCCCCTCCTTCTTACCTGTCAGCAGCCCACCACAGGGAAACTGACTGTGGGGGGGGGGAGAACAATCACAATGAGAGCGCCACCCCCTGAATTAGCGCCTGCAAAGGGACTCTCAGCGCCCCACTTTTTAATTTTTTTTTTTAAAAGACAGCTCCTTCAGAGATGTACAGGAGACTTCTTTCCCACTGTGTGTGTTTTCTCTCTATCTATCTATCATATATATATATATATATATATATATATATAATATATAATTTTATTTCATTTACGCATTAATTTTCAAATACTCCACCAGTTATATTTTTAAAACTGTTGTTTTTGTGTAGCTATTGATATAGTTTTTCCTAATTAAACAGCAGGCTCTATTACACATTACAATATTTCATATTTTAATAGAAACCTATGGCGGCTGCTTTTGCGAATGAAAGCAAAGGGACCACAGCAGGTATCTTCGATTTATGCCGCAGCCCCCCCCCTTTTATATTTATATATATATATATATATATATATATATATATAGATATATATATATTTATATATATATATATATATATATATATATATATATATATATATATGGGATAATTAATTTTGTGGGTATTCTTTTAGAATGTAAGCTCTTACGAGCATGGCCCTCTAATCTCTTGTGCTTCTCCCTACTTTACTTTCATCTACTTCTCACCACTAGGGCACCTAACACTTGGTAGCTTATGCTCGGCTGCTTATCTGGGTGTTATGGTTGCTAATGTAACAATGTATATTATCCATGTCCTAGTCCTGCATTGTATTGTATTGTCACCTATTTGTTTATGTACATTGTAAGGCGCTGCAGAACTCTTGTGGGGCCATATAAATAAATGATGATAATAATTACAGGCCCTGATTCAGAGCCGGACGCTCTGACAGAGCGCTCACTCTGAATCAGGGCCGTCCCTCTGAATTTAAGAGTGGCCTCCTAAGCATAGCTGTGGGTGACCACCCACAGCTATAGAGAGAGGCCAAAATAATGCTCGCGATGGTCAAGACCATTGCGACCATCGGGCTTGCGACGAGACCCTGCGGTAGGGTCTCGCTGCCACAAGCCCAGGAGTGCTTTTGGCTCTATCAGAGCCAAAAGCACTCCCACTGACATCACTAGTGATGTCAGTGGGGCTGGCCCAGACGGTAGGCGTTCCCATGGGAACGCCTCGTCTGGGCAGCCACGCCCCCGGCACGCCCACCAAAGGGGGCGTGCTGTCAATCACCATCGACAGCATGCCCCCTTTGGTGCGAGACCCATAACGACGGCTTGGCCGTCATTATTCGGGTCTCGCGCATGTGCACGATGGAGCCGCCTCCATCGTGCACATGCGCACTTGGCCAACATCGACCCGCTTGCCAGCGGGTCTGAATCAGGCCCACAGTCTTTGCTCTCTGGGCCTGATTCAGCAAGGAACACAAATGTGCGCATACACTCGGCAGCTGCATGTGTCTCTGCATACGCACGGCAACTGCAGCACAGGATGCAGACACCCAGAAAAACATAGTGCCGCCCACCTCCCATTTCTCACAGCCTAAGTAGTCCACAAGATAAGCGGAAACATCGCGAACCATCGGACCCATACGCGGAATAGTGGTTGATCTGACCCTCCCGCAGACTTTGCTACATCTCCTGCACGCAGTGAGAGCTCAGGCTGCAGAGGGTCTCGCAATGGCTAATTTATGCACGCCTCTGCAACAGCGTTGCAACGCACTGGCACACCTGCGTTCGCACGACCACAAACGGCACTTCTTGTCAATCACTGTTAGAGGGTTCTGCGTGCATGCTGCGCCTGCTCTGCGTACCTTTTCCTGATCGCGCTGGTTGGTACGCGCACGCGCAGTGTGATGCATGTGAGACCATTGACCGAGTGCGTGAGCACATTTGCATTCCCTGCTGAATTAGGCCCTCTGTACACAGTTCAGGGTAGAGTAAAACATCTGTACATAACGAAGTGTACGCCTTTAACCATTTGTTATGTTGGAGGGTATGAATACATATCCAGTATCCACATGACACATACACCACTATATAAAAAGAATTGTTGCCTTGTGACAGCACTGTTCAAAATCTACCTCCCCACAGTTTCTAAATTGCATGTATACAAACATTAACATCTAAAGCTAATGAATAGGTGGAGAAATACGGTGCCCAGGATCGAATAATGATGAAGACTGCTTCTTTCCTATTTGGTATCCATTTGCAACTGTTTTGATGTGACCCTATGGCTCTTTTTTTTTTTTTTTTTACAATTCCAATAAACAAATTCCATGTTTAAAAGACTAGAATGGGTTATACTGTAAATCCCACATATTTCCCCAGAACCTGTCACTGATTAAGTAAATGTGTGTAAGTCCAATTAGATCTAGACTTTTTGGACCAACAGTCTATCACCTGCGCCCACACAAGGACCAGGAGAGGGACCAAGTTATTGTTATCTTGTAGTTTAGTACTACTGGTAGTTTTCTCATTGTACAGTAGAATCAGCAGAGCTATAAGAAGTTGGGAGAGTTAATATATATTGGTCCCAGTTAAACACTGGAGTGAATTGGAATTGCTAAAGCGGTCAGTCTGCAATATTTGCAATGTGATTGTAAACCGATTACTCATTAGCAGTAGGAAGTGGGTGGCCTGCTGTCTGCCTAAGCTGACTGGCAGGAGTGAGAAGTGGGGGATCATAGGATGTGCAGTTAGCAATGTGCCTTATACCAGTTCGCAGTGGAGTTTACAATCTATATACCCTAACACATGTACAGCCATGGCCAATAGTTTTAAGAATGACACAAGTATTGGTTTTCACAAAGTTTGCTGCTTCAGTGTTTTTAGACCTTTTTGTCAGGTGTTACTATGGTATACTGAAGTAAAATTACAGGCATTTCATAAGTGTCAAAGGCTTTTATTGACAATTGCATTACGTTTATGCAAAGAGTCAATATTTGCAATGTTGACCCTTCTTTTTCAAGACCTCTATAATTCGCCCTGGCATGCTGTCAATCAACTTCTGGGCCACATACTGACTGATGGCCGCCCATTCTTGCCTAATCAATGCTTGGAGTTTGTCAGAATTTCTGGGTATTTGTCTACCCGCCTCTTGAGGATTGACAACTAGTTCTCAGTGAGATTAAGGTCTGGGGAGTTTCCTTGCCATGGACTCAAAATTTCTACGTTTTGTTCCCCAAGCCACTTGGAGCACCTTGCCATAAGGGGTTGCTTCTTAGCCAAGGGAGTGGGCTCACTCACAATTTTGCCTAAGAACACAGCCAAGAATAAAAAATGGTTTCAAATCATCCTCCAAGAGCAACTTCTCCCAACCATCCAAGAACAGTTTGGTTACTAACAATGCCTTTTCCAGCATGATGGAGCACCTTGCCATAAGGCAAAAGTGATAACTAAGTTGCTCGGGGAACAACATGGAAATTTTGGGTCCATGGCCAGGAAACTCACCAGACCTTAATCCCATTGAGAACTTGTGGTCAAACAAAAACCCACAAATTCTCACAAACTCCAAGCATTGATTAGGCAAGAATGGGCGGCCATCAGTCAGTATATGGCCCAGAAGTTGATTGACAGCATGCCAGGGTGAATTGCAGAGGTCTTGAAAAAAAAGGGTCAACACTGCAAATATTGACTCTTTGCATAAACTTAATGTAATTGTCCATAAAAGCCGTTGACACTTATGAAATGCTTGTAATTTTACTTCAGTATACCATAGTGACATCTGACAAAAAGGTCTAAAAACACTAAAGTAGCAAACTTTTGTAAAAACCAATACTTGTCATTCTCAAATCTTTTGGCCATGGCTGTACACACACTAGGGAGACCATTCACCTACCAGTATATTTTTGGAATGTGGGAGGAAGCCAGAGTTACAAGAGGAAATTATACAAACACGGGAAGAACATACAAACTTACAGAATAGGGACCATGGTATGAATCGAACCAAAGACATCAGTGTTGTGAGGCAGTTATGCTAAACATTACACCATACGTTTTGCTATGAGGATAAAAAGGACCAATACAACTATTTTACCAAAGGTTGTATCTAAATTACATATCAACCCAGGGCCTGATTATCCATCATTTTACCCACAATCTGTGGGTAGTAAAGAGCAGAAACTGCATGTTTTATTTTTAACAAAAAGTCTTAAGAATAGATAAACATTATTTGTGATTCCGGTAGGACCCTGGTAAGATTATGCCACTTTTAAACAAGCCATTTATATATGAATTAGAGAAGTTCTCATACAGGTTTGCAATAAAAGAAGACATAAAGTGCCAGAATTAGCAAGTGCCCACTTTACATGAGCAATGGCAACTTGTTGGGCAAAGAGGGCGCAGGCCTTGATAACAGAACTTTGCAAGGCAGCTGGATGGACTTTAATTCGGATACTTCTCTACTCATGTTCTCCACAGAGCCACTTAAATAAATGTTTGATTAGGCAGCATATGTGGCTTAATTTATTTATTTTTCTTCATTGTAAAGGCTGCCATGATGTATTTAAAGAGTAACTGCTCTATGACACCTCAGGTTTCCCACCATGTTTCAGAGGTTATATATTTTTTTTTTTTCAAAGACCACTTGAGAAGTCACTGTAAGAAACGGGAAGAGAAAGATGCATTATAGCTACCTGTCTATACTTAATTATTTAAACCATTCTAAGGGCTGCCATGGAGTACGAAGAAGAAAAAATATTATAAAGCATTATAATTAGCTGTTTTTACCAAAGTTAAAGTGATCAATTGTAATTATTGTGAGATTTCAAGGGACATTGCAGGCCCCATACCAAATGTGGGGGACAAACTCCATGGAGGATAACTGGAACTTCACTGCATGTGCCAGATCCAGTAGCGGGCTGGCCGGGGGCATGCTGGGACTCTGGCTGCACCGCGCGTGTAGCGCTGACCGGATGGAGTTCGGTCAGCGCTACACAGTGACTAACACACAGCCGCCGGCAGCTGTGTGTTTGTTTTGAGTGGCACTACAAGGGGTGGGGACTACTACTGGGGGCACTACAAGGGGTAAACCACTACTGGGGGCACTAAAAGGGGTAAACCACTACTGGGGGCACTAAAAGGGGGGGCTACTACTGGGGGAACTACAAGGGGGTGGGCTACTACTGGAGGCACTACAAGGGGGTGGGCTACTACTGGGGGCACTACAAGGGGCCGGACTACTACTGGGAGCACTACAAGGGGGGGACTACTGGGGGCACAAGGAGCACTGCACAGGTGGTACCACTACTGGGGCCACTATATAAGGGGCTTACTACTGGGGACACAAGGGGCACTGCACAGGGGGGACCACTACTGGGGACACTATAAGGGGCACTGCATAGGAGGATCACTACTGGGGTCACTACTGGAGGCCTGCATAAGGGGGTCCTCTCCTGGGGCACTGCATATGGGCACCACTACAAGGAGCTGCCCCTAATCTTTATTTTTACTTTATATTAATTCCATATGGACCCTCCTCCCTGGAACACTTGAGAGGGGGGGGCGCTGTAGCACGCACGTGCCGCGGACACTCTGGCTACACGCTGCTCCTCTGCCAGGGCCACCTGCATGCATTTGCCCCCCAGGCTAAAAGTTGCCAGCCAGCCCTTGGCCGGATCTGCACCTGTGCGGTGAAACACCAATCTTGGAGAATAGCAAGTGTGAGCAAAAATGAGCAAAGATAATGGTTTTGTAGTGCCTTTAATCAGCCCTTCCATGGCCATTGCACATAATTAAATGATCCCCTTATGTCACAGTACGTAAATGCATTGCTTTTACAGGTAAAGCTTACACGCAGTAATCTTAATGGAGCTGCGTACATTCAGTGGCCAATTTTTATTAGGTACACTTGTATACCTTGTGGTAGGGGTATCTGGCTGTGTTGTCCTTAAGTGCTTTTATATATTGTAGCCTGCAGTTTATACTTATTTTTGTTGTAAACTGGTGGCAGTCTTCTACTGCGGCAGGAACTATTCTGAGTAAATACAGTTAAATGTAGCACTAGTGGCATTCCGCTAGATATGAAGTCTTTAGCTGCATACACACACAACGATTTTGTTACCAACGATTTTATAAACAATTTTCTGTCAGATTTTTTTAAAGTGTAATGAACGATTTTTTGAACTACAAACGATTTTTGCATATTCCCTTAATGAAAATCGTTGAGTTAACAAGTCTGACTGTACTACAAACGTGAACGCGCATGAACAATTATCGTTCATCGTTTGACTCAGAAAGTTCAAAAAATCGTTGTGTGTGTATGCAGCTTTTCTGGTAAGGCCTCCGGCTCCGTATTCTTCACTGCTCTAGGATGAAATTCCTCTGCTTCCAGCCTTCAGCCTTCTTCCTCACCCGGTTTCAACCCCAGTGTGGTACTGGTTGGTATGCTATGCAGCAGGATCGCCGATGTGCAGAAATGAATTTCAGAACATCATGAGATTTCCTCCACTGTATTTAAGCAGCAGACCAACCAACGCATTTCACCCCACTCAATAGACGGTCTTATACAGTGTTGGAAATTATGTTCAGAGATTTCTTTCTGCATATCTGTGATCCTGCTGCCTAGCCTATACAGTAGATCAGCTACAGGAGCAACCTCGCAAACACCGGACCGGTGCTACACTGGGATTCAAACCGGGGGAGGAAGAGAGCTGGAGGCAGGGAATAGACATCATGGTTAGATGTTTTCTGTATACCACTGTTGTAATTCATGGATGTTTCAGTTTCAGAGGTGGATGCCAATGCAGCTGTGTCTTTGTGGAGTTGCAGCAGTGTTAATATGGGAATGTGTACTAGCATGCACCTGAATGTGCAAGTGGCCACTTTCAGAGGTGCTGCACATTGCAACATCACCAGTTATTCACTCCACCATCTGCGCAGCATCACATGCACATTCAGCACGTGCTCATGCCTATGGCAGGTGCAATGTCTCCATCTGAGCTCCTTCTAAACCTGGCCTCTGTGGCTTTGCATCTTGAGTACACAGCTGCTTTCACTCACACCCCCCATAACATGCCCACGTGACTTTTTTGTTTTCCGTTCACTTCAGGCCACAACCTAGGAATGCCCATGGTTTTTCCTCACCAGTGTTGTTACCAGTGGCACCTTACGTAACTGCATTTGTGCGTACACTGTGTGTAATGTTTGTGTTTTGGGGGTTTTATGAACTTTTTGGGGCGTGCGTAGTAGCAAATAATCACTCAACTACATGATCATCAGCATTGCATGCAGTTAGCGTCCATCTCTGAATCAGGTTGTTACCTTCCTGTTAGCTTGAACCAATCTGTCCACTATCCTCTGTCATTAAAAATATGTTTTTGCGTACAGGACTGACACTCGCTGGATATTTTTTGTTTTGCACACCATTCTCTGTAAACTCTAAAGACTGTTGTGCATGAAAATCTCAGGAGATCAGCAGTATCTGAGATACAAAATTTACCCCGTCTGATACAAACAATCATTCCATGGTGAGCCAATTGGATAACATCTCTTCCACATTCTGGTATTATGATTGGTTGATTAGATATTTACATTAATGAACAGGTATGTAGAAGTGCTGTTGCTAAGTAAACACTATATGGGATAATCTCAAAACAAATTTATTTGTGCTCAAGAATATTAGAATTTATATACATATATTGTGACACAGTCGGGATAGGGGTCCCTCTCATGTGGTAGATGGACTCCCTCTTTACACACACAGCAGCCGTAGAAACAGGATACAAGTCTGGGATTCTCGTACAAACTGGTCAGCGCCAGTATTTATTGTGCAAAGCATAAACAAAACATAAACATAAAAGTCCTAGCCCAGCTGGGCACTAGCTACACAGCAGATTCCCTCTATAATAATGGTAGGGCCTATTGCCCTCACCATCAACAAAACACGTGCACAGTACTTACAAGGATTATCACCAAGTGTCTCTGAACAGGCTAGTCTGCCTGCTCTCCCAGGTGTGAGCCACAAACAAACCCAGCTTATATTAGCCATTTCCAGCTGCAAGCCCTAATGAGCCTGTTACCAAGCTGAAAGGCCCAAAACCTGGAATGGCCTGAGGATGGAGCCCTCCCTCTCCTCACATCCACACCCCCAGGACCCAAACCGGCTTTTCTCTAAAGCCAACATTTCTAGTCTGTTTTTCCCAAACAGACTAACTATATATATATATATATATATATATATATATATAATAATTCTTTGTGGATTTGGCGCCAGTAACAAAAATCAAAGCCACAGTTATAATACCACCTTTGGTAAAAATTAGCGAGAAGCCCAACACTGATAATCGGGCATCAGCTCTTTGTCAACAGAACATAGTACTGGTGATATACTACCTAATAATTGTAAGACAAATGGAGGGTTGACTATGAGCGACAAACTCTGCTAATAAAATGTGCAAATATAAATTATGTGCAAATAGTCACATAAAGTGCTTAGAAGTGCATAAAGTGCTAAACAGTGTTATTCTGAATTAAAATGACCGTGCAATAAATGTCAATAAATATAAATAAAAATCATCAAAATTTAATACAGATTTAAAACAAGCAAGGTAAACAATGAGTTCAATAAGCAATTAAAAAACAGTTAAAATTAAAAGGAGAAGGTAAGTATCATCGCATGATATATAGGCATTAAAAAAAGGTTAGCTTATCTGAGTCAAGATTCAGTAATTCTTAGGGCAAGAGATAAGGTACCCAACGCGTTTCGTCAGTAGAAGTAGTCTATGTTGACCTAACATACCACACACGTACGAGTAACCCAGGTAATATTGAAATAAGTGGAAAGTCACCAAAAAGTTTGATCAATTATAGTCGCTTGTTCTAGAAATGTTATATTGTAGATTTATTATCATCCTCTTATAATAATAATCTTGAATTGTCTTTGCAACCTGTTTTAGATATTTTTAATTCTCATTGTAAAAGCATAGCCGAGATACAATAATTTGCAAGCTCCAGTCACTATGCATTTTCTCCAAATCTCTATACTTCCAATATCTAGATTGAGCTACTCTTAGTTCTCTGCTGCACTGAATCGTATATAGGCAAATATCAGAAGAGGTGTATGGAGTATATATAGGTGTAATAATCTAGTTCTTATACAGCTGCAAATGGTGAAAGCTAGGTTGGTATACTGTACAAAGCTGGTCATAAGACATGAGTCAGGTCATCTGTACAATAGCATGGTTATGCTCACATGCCGGTGGTGTGCACAGCAATGGAAGGATATTTATAGGGAGGTTACAGGTCTATGCCAAGGGTAGAGTCACAAAATGTTTTCATGCAAAAGTAGCTGCATGTGCAGACTGTGTTGATTTGAAGGGGTACATTTACTAAGGTTCGATTTTTGCATTCGATTTATTATTTTTTTTGGTCGATTTAAATAGTCTGAAATCGGATCAAATCGAGATTAGTTTTCACTGTCAAAATCCCACATTTACTAAGATTCGATTTTGAAATCAATTTCAAAATTGAATTCAATGTTGGTCGATTTTGACTAGTGGTTTTTGGTTCAGTTTTGAATGTCCATTTCAAAATCGAACTTAAAATCCAAAAGAAAATTGAATTCCAGACTTTCACATGTATTGGTCCAAATATGAGGTGTGTGCAATAAGTTTCCGGATGCACAAAAAGTTTTATATTTACAAATGAAATGAACATTAAACTTCTTCAAAGTATTCGCCAGAGGAGTCTATGTAAAGTTGCATGCGCTTAAACCACTTGGTGAAGCAGCTGGAGCAGTCTGACGCAGGTATATCTTCTACATGCTGGATGAAGGTCTCCACTGCAGCTTCCTGTGACTCAAAACGAATCTCGCACAATTTGCACTTAATTTGTGGGAACATGAAGAAGTCACAGAGGGCCAGGTCTGGACTTTACGGTGGATAACCAAGCTCTTGGATGTGTTCATGGCCCAGAAAATCCACAACTTTACTGGACTTGTGGGCAGGTGCAGAAGGGCATCACAAGCGCAAGTTTTTGTACGACGCCTGAAAATTGCTTCCAGCACTTGCGGCAAGCATTGGTTGGCAAACCAGTGCCCCGTGATGGTGTGGTACTGTACGACTGATACGGTATCTAAATTACCAGTCTTGGCCGCAAAACAGCCACCAACTGTTAGGCCACGCTGCACTCATGTCGGAACTTCGGAGGTGGGGCACCTCTAATTGGGGTCCACTGGGCCGACTGTTTGGTTTTGGGGTTGAAATTGTACATCCTGGATTCATCGCTACTGATGATCTCCCAGACACTGACTGAAAAGAGAAAAAAATGCAGAGCACACAGAAGCTTGTGTAGGCCTGATACAGCACATGATCGTGCAGTGGCCCTGATTCAGAGCCGGACGCTCTTTGTGAGCACTCGCTCTGAATCTGGGCGGCCTTTTTTTTGTGCAATCCGGCCTCCTGGTGACCACACAGCTTTTGCGCGAGGCCAGGTGATGGTCGCGACCGTCAGGCTTGCGACGAGACCCTTGTGTTAGGGTCTCGTTCCCGCAAGCCCCAGTGAGCTTCCTGCTCTAATAGAGCAGGAAGCTCAACTACTGACATCATGAGTGATGACAGCAGGGCCGCCCTCAAACGGCAGGCGTTCCTTCGGGAATGCCTCTGTTTGGCAAGCCACCCCCCTCCCTGCCTACAAAATGGGGCGAGCTGTCGATCAACATTGACAGCCGCCCCGATTTGTTCTGAGCCCCAGAGCGAGTGATTGCTCGCTCGCTCTGGGTCTCGTGCGTGCACACTGCACGGCCATCGAACCGCTTGTGAGCGCATAGCGGTTGCAAGCGGGTCTGAATCAGGCCCAGTGTCTGGCCCGAGTCTTGACGAGGTCATACAGCATCATAAGGTTGGAATGGTTAAGGTGAAACATCTTGACCTTGCCAGCTGACAAAACATTGAAATTTAACAGCCCACAGAAGAACTTAGGCCTTTGTAAGCTTTGTTAGGAGGTAAAGTAAACAGAAATAGACCAATTAGCTCCAAACTGCCATGTCACAGGCTGTAGTAAATATAGGGTAGGGAACACCCAGCGCATACAACTCCTAAATTAAGCCCAAATATCAACAATATGTGGATATTAATCTGAAAATGCTGAATAATGTCATGAAAGGGGTATCAGTATTATCTTCAATTAGTACATAGTAACTGCGGTATTGCAATATGAAAATAGCGACACTTCAATAAAAATATTAATATATAAAAATAAACACTCAAGAGTGATTCCTAAAAATATTCAATATTTATTGATAAAAATAGATCAATAAACCACTAATTGTGGTATATAGAAAGACTCTAATATATGAGACTAATACCGGTATAAAACACAATCAGACAAACAAACATCACATATATACATAGACACATATACACTTGGCACTGAATGTGCGCTCTGCAGAGTGATACACTGTGTGTATAAGCGTTTTACTCACTCTGTAAACGTGATAGTTCCTGTGATAGATAAGCACACTGATATTCTAATTTCTCCAAAGCGAATAAAGAGTCAGTGCTTCAGTGAAAACATGACTAATGTCCAGTGCTGACAGGTGATCGGATCTCGTGTGTTACAATGAGGCGGTGATTACCTTGGTCTTCCTGGTGCAGTCCGGATATATGCGGGTGCGATCTCTCTCCAACCGGAGTCCTTGTGAGTACCGTGGGGCTGGAGTGTCTGCCAGCAGACTTCCTTGATGTGCCGCACTGAGAGCGTGGCTTCTCTTGCGGCTTGTAAGGGGATCGACTTCTCTGTAATCGACGCGTTTCGCCTAGATGGCTTCCTCAGGATAACAGATAGCAGTCTAGCCCACTGGGGCTCCTTTTAAACCATTCAAACCATCCTGCCTGTAAAGCGGTGGCCATTTTGTTTCAGGGAACCATTGCCCATAACATGAGTCATTTATTTATTGTGCTCATAGTGGCCATTTTAGCAAAGGGAAAATTGTAGCACTGTTGACAGAAGTATGCTTATCCATGTATACATAATACTGGACATGAACACCACAATGACATCAACATATAGATACATACACGGAAACAGAAAAATAGAATAAAGATAGAATAAAAATAATAATAATAATGGAAAAATAAAAAATAGAAATAGATAAATAAATAAAAATTAAAGTAAACTAAATTCCAACAATTGTATACTGCAGTTACCACAAACTATTCAATGAAAATTAAGGTGTTGATTTTAATCACACCTTTTATTGTATCAATGGTATCATACTGAATAAAATTGACCATGGAGGAGGGTTTACAATATGACGACTGCCCCCAGGGTTTCTTTTCTTAGGGGACAATTGCTTCTGCCTAATGTCTAGTAATAGTTGAATAAGTTATAAATAATATGCCCTTTGGGTCATTCTTGACTTTATGCTTTGTTTTTTAAAAGGGTGGATGTTTTATAGAAAAGGTGCGATTGCAATATCCAAGTTCAATCCCTTTGGGTTTAATGTACCCATTTCATAAATCATTTTGGTTTCTTCCTTACTTAGGAGGTTCTCCATATTACCTCCTCTCCATGGTGCTGTCACTTTTTTGAGGCCAGTAAATTGTAGATCTTGCGGGTTGCTATTATGTATTTCTTTGAAGTGAATCGGGATGCTATGGTTTTCTTTTTGATTTTTAATGTTACAGAGATGTTCCTGTACACGGACATGAAGTTTTCTTTTTGTTTTTCCGACATATTGAAGGCCGCATGGGCATGTCAGCATATAGATCACACCTGTGGTCTGGCAACTAATACGGTCTTTAATGACGAATTCTTTCTTATTACTAAAGGAAGTAACTTTTTTTATTATTTGTGTGTGGTTCCATTTTGTTTTTTTGCATGCTGTGCAGATCCCGCATCTTGAAAATCCTGTGATGGTTGATTGCTTTTTACTACATCCTTCCTTAAGGTGGCTACTAACTAACGACGATCTAATGGTGGGAGCTTTTCTATATACCATCCTAGGATGTTCCGGTAGGTATTTCTTCAGTTCTTCGTCCGCTCTAAGGATGTGCCAATGTTTTCTGATACTGTTTTCTAATAGAGTGCTTTGTGCTGAGTAATTTGATATGAAGAGGAGATTTTCTGATTGCTCCTCTGGTTTTTCTTTATACTTTAGGAGATCTTCTCTATTGAGACTGTCAGCCTTCAATCTTTCTTGCTCCAGACGTTGAGGGTCATATTTCTTATCTTTAAAATTGTTCAGTAATTCTTCTGATTGTACATCAAAATCTGCTTTCTTGGAACAATTTCGTCTAAGTCTTCTTAACTGGCCACCAGGGATGTTAGTTAACCATTTCCTATGGTGGTTGCTTGTGGCCTCCAAGTAGCTGTTGCAGTCAGTAGCTTTAATGAAGGTTTTGGTTTGTAGTTGGCCATCTTCAATGTATATGGTTAAGTCCAAGTAATTCACTGTGTCCGCACTAATTGTGCTTGTGAACTCCAAATTTGCTTTATTGTTGTTATTCGACTGTATGAATTTTTCGAGATCATCTCTTGGCCCTTTCCAGATGATAATCACATCGTCAATGTACCTTGCCCATAGTTTCAGTTCTCTTCCATAGTGTTTACTCTTCCATATATTTTCATTTTCCCACTGTGATGGGAACAGATTCGCGTAGGACGGCGCAAATTTCGTTCCCATTGCCGTCCCTTTCCGCTGGACATAGAATGTGTCTCCATACCAAAAGAAGTTGTGTTGAAGAATGAACCTGATGGCCTCTATGATGAAATTAATTTGTAGTGGTTCTAAATTTGAGTCTTCTTCTAGTCTTTTTTTGACGTTGGTGCAGCCCATCTCGTGTTCAATGCATGTATATAATGCTTTGATGTCACAAGTGGCCAGGAGTAGATCTTCCTCCCAGGTGATATCTTTTAGTATGTTCAAAACGTGAGTGGTGTCCCTGATATACCCTGGTTGACATCTTACCACAGGTTGTAGAAACTTGTCTACATATCCAGACAAGTTTGCCGTTAGTGATCCTACTCCTGCTATGATCGGTCTTCCTGGTGGTTTACTAATATCTTTATGCACTTTTGGCAGATGGTAGTACACTGGGATAATTGGATCTTCTTTGTTAATGTATTGGTATTCTTTTGTAGTCAAAATCCCTGTTTCCAAGCCTTTCTTCAGTAATATTGTCAATTCTTTTTATATTCTATGGTTGGATCACTTTTAAGTGGTTCATACGTGGATTTATCTTGCAATTGATTCAAAGCTTCTTCATCATATGATTTCTTGTCCATTAGGACAATCCCTCCACCCTTGTCCGCTGGTTTAATAACCACATTTTGTCATCTTTTAATATTTTAATTGCTTCTCTTTCCTTCTTAGTAATATTCCTTTTGTTTCTGCTGATTTGGGCTGTCATGTTTTCTATATCCTGTTCTACTAGTTTCTGGAAGGTTTTGATAAACGGTCCTTTTAGATGTTGCGGGTAAAAGGTAGATTTGGGCCGTAGTTCCGTATGTTTGAAGTTCAAATTTTCTTCCTCTTGTGCTTTGTTTGTACTGGTCATTGATTTTTGATTAAAAAATTTCTTTAGGGTTAACTTCCGTACAAATTTATGCAAGTCTATGAACGTATTAAACTTATTCGATCTGTTTGCAGGTGCATATTTTAAACCTTTCTGCAGGATGGTTCTCTCCGTATTACTCAGCTGGTGTTTACTTAAGTTGAATAAGCCTTTTGGTGTTTGCTCTTCTTTGGTTCCCTCCTGCGGTTGTTGTTCTTTCTTTTTAATATTCTTTCCTCCTCGCTTTCCCCGCTTGAATCTGAACTTAGTCTTTTCTTTCTTTTCCCCTTGTTCTTCTGACTTTGTAAGTTTTTTGGAATCGCTCCAGTCTGTGAATGAGCTTCATTGTTGTTATGAATAAGGTCCAGAAAGGCGTCCATATATTCGCCTGCTTCGTCTTCCTCAATGTATGGTTGATGTTCTTTTTGTGTTAGATGACTGAGGTTTCTTCCATTAAGGCGATCCATGAGTGTATGTGCAGACAAACTTAATTCTTCTTCTACATTCTTCTTCCCTTGTTTGAAGCTATTAATCAGTGTTTGTTCACTAGGGTATCTAGCTTCTTCTGTATCCTTTCTGGGTGGTCTCATCATGGGATTTCTTTCATAATGTTGATGTTTCTCCCCCCTTGGGTGAGCGGTATATTTATAATTGCTGGAATGAAGAGAATTAGTAGAGTCCTTATTCTGGTGGAATCTTCCTCCTTTTGTATAGACTGGGCGTCGCTCTGTAGTAGATCGTTGAGGGTATCCATGGTGAGAGTACCTAGTAGATACTATAGGGGTTCTTATAGTCTGCTTTTTCGATTCTTCCATATGGGGACGATATTGTATATGAGGTAGAGATGTTCTTTTCTCGGTCTTCCAGTTCCTGTAGTCGGTTTTGTAATCCTCCAGATCTCGTATAAACTTTCTTTTCTTTTGGTCTATGACCTCTTCCTCAATTTTTCTTAATTTATTATTTGTAAGCTGCTCCAGTTTCTTGAAGTCCTCCAATTTTCTTAGGGGTTCTATTCTTTTATTCATTTTTTCAATTTCCATTTCTAAGTTTTTAATGGATTGTTCTCTATCCTCTATAATCAGCCTCATTAGGCCGAAGGAACATGAATCTAAAGTTTCATTCCACCTTGATATAAAATTTTCATTTTTTGAATGGAAAGTCGGTTTCTTAATGATTCTTAGACCTCTATGGATCATATTCTGTTCTAAATATCTACTTAGGGTAGTACTTTCCCACCAATGTTTTATTTCGGTAGTTTCTAGTCTTTATTTAAATAGATAGTACAGAAATTATCTTCTGATACATTTTCCGTATATGTTTGTTTAGAACATGGAATAAAAGACTCTAAATGTCTATATCTTTCTTCACGATTTAAAGCCATTGGGGTTTGGGCAATGTTCCTGTGTTTATACTGAATCTAAACAATGTATTTTTAGTTTATTTTTATTTTGTATGGTATAATTCCTTTAAGTGGGAAAGAAAAGCTGCTATCCCAAGGTGGTGCAACGGGAATACGATGTAGGTAAAAGAAAGGGATACGCTAATCTATAGAGATCTAAAAGGAGTAGTTGCTGCTATGGGTACATGAGGGCACTGCCAAACCTAATATAGTTAGACATAGTAAATATAGGGTAGGGAACACCCAGCGCATACAACTCCTAAATTAAGCCCAAATATCAACAATATGTGGATATTAATCTGAAAATGCTGAATAATGTCATGAAAATGGTATCAGTATTATCTTCAATTAGTACATAGTAACTGCGGTATTGCAATATGAAAATAGCGACACTTCAATAAAAATATTAATATATATAAATAAACATTCAAGAGTGATTCCTAAAAATATTCAATATTTATTGATAAAAATAGATCAATAAACCACTAATTGTGGTATATAGAAAGACTCTAATATATGAGACTAATACCGGTATAAAACACAATCAAACAAACAAACATCACATATATACATAGACACATATACACTTGGCACTGAATGTGCGCTCTGCAGAGTGATACACTGTGTGTAAGCGTTTTACTCACTTTTTAGTCACGTTTTCACTGAAGCACTGACTCTTTATTCGCTTTGGAGAAATTACAATATCAGTGTGCTTATCTATCCCAGGAACTATCACGTTTACAGAGTGAGTAAAACGCTTACACCCTAGGGGTCTAAGAATCATTAAGAAACCGACTTTCCATTCAAAAAATTAAAATTTTATATCAAGGTGGAATGAAACTTTAGATTCATGTTCCTTCGGCCTAATGAGGCTGATTATAGAGGATAGAGAACAATCCATTAAAAACTTGGAAATATAAATTGAAAAAATTAATAAAAGAATAGAACCCCTAAGAAAATTGGAGGACTTCAAGAAACTGGAGCAGCTTGCAAATAATAAATTAAGAAAAATTGAGGAAGAGGTCATAGACCAAAAGAAAAGAAAGTTTATACGAGATCTGGAGGATTACAAAACCGACTACAGGAACTGGAAGACAGAGAAAAGAACATCTCTGCCTCATATACAATATCCTCCCCATATGGAAGAATCGGAAAAGCGGACTATAAGAACCCCTATAGTATCTACTAGGTACTCTCACCATGGATACCCTCAACGATCTACTACAGAGCGACGCCCAGTCTATACAAAAGGAGGAAGATTCCACTAGAATAAGGACTCTACTATTTCTCTTCATTCCAGCAATTATAAATATACCGCTCACCCAAGGGGGGAGAAACATTATGAGAGAAATCCCATGATGAGGAGACCACCCGGAAAGGATACAGAAGAAGAAGCTAGATGCCCTAGTGAACAAACACTGATTAATAGCTTCAATCGAGGGAAGAAGAATGTAGAAGAAGAATTAAGTTTGTCTGCACATACACTCATGGATCGCCTTAATGGAAGAAACCTCAGTCATCTAACACAAAAAGAACATCAACCATACATTGAGGAAGACGAAGCAGACGAATATATGGACGCCTTTCTGGACCTTATTCATAACAACAATGAAGCTCATTCACAGACTGGAGCAATTCCAAAAAACTTACAAAGTCAGAAGAACAAGGGGAAAAGAAAGAAAAGACTAAGTTCAGATTCAAGCGGGTAAAGCGAGGAGGAAAGAATATTAAAAAGAAAGAACAGCAACCGCAGGAGGGAACCAAAGAAGAGCAAACACCAAAAGGCTTATTCAACTTAAGTAAACACCAGCTGAGTAATACGGAGAAAACCATCCTGCAGAAAGGTTTAAAACATGCACCTGCAAACAGATTGAATAAGTTTAATACGTTCATAGACTTGCATAAATTTGTACAGAAGTTAACCCTAAAGAAATTTTTTAATCAAAAATCAACGACCAGTACAAACAAAGCACAAGAGGAAGAAAATTTGAACTTCAAACATACGGAACTACGGCCCAAATCTACCTTTTACCCGCAACATCTAAAAGGACCGTTTATCAAAACCTTCCAGAAACTAGTAGAACAGGATATAGAAAACATGACAGCCCAAATCAGCAGAAACAAAAGGAATATTACTAAGAAGGAAAGAGAAGCAATTAAAATATTAAAAGATGACAGCAATGTGGTTATTAAACCAGCGGACAAGGGTGGAGGGATTGTCCTTATGGAAAAGAAATCGTATGATGAAGAAGCCTTGAATCAATTGCAAGATAAATCCACGTATGAACCACTTAAAAGTGATCCAACCATAGAATATAAAAAGAATTGACAATATTACTGAAGAAAGGCTTGGAAACAGGGATTTTGACTACAAAAGAATACCAATACATTAACAAAGAAGATCCAATTATCCCAGTGTACTACCATCTGCCAAATGTGCATAAAGATATTAGTAAACCACCAGGAAGACCGATCATAGCAGGAGTAGGATCACTAACGGCAAACTTGTCCGGATATGTAGACAAGTTTCTACAACCTGTGGTAAGATGTCAACCAGGGTATATCAGGGACACCACTCATGTTTTGAACATACTAAAAGATATCACCTGGGAGGAAGATCTACTCCTGGCCACTTGTGACATCAAAGCATTATATACGTGCATTGAACACGAGATGGGCTGCACCAACGTCAAAAAAAGACTAGAAGAAGACTCAAATTTCGAACCACTACAAATTAATTTCATCATAGAGGCCATCAGGTTCATTCTTCAACACAACTTCTTTTGGTATGGAGACACATTCTATGTCCAGCGGAAAGGGACGGCAATGGGAACTAAATTTGCGCCGTCCTACGCGAATCTGTTCCCATCACAGTGGGAAAATGAAAATATATGGAAGAGTAAACACTATGGAAGAGAACTAAAACTATGGGCAAGGTACATCGACGATGTGATTATCATCTGGAAAGGGCCAAGAGATGATCTTGAGAAATTCATACAGACGATTAACAACAATAAAGCAAATTTGGAGTTCACGAGCACAATTAGTGCGGACACAGTGAATTACTTGGACTTAACCATATACATTGAAGATGGCCAACTACAAACCAAAACTTTCATTAAAGCTACTGAATGCAACAGCTACTTGGAGGCCACAAGCAACCACCATAGGAAAAGGTTAACTAACATCCCTGGTGGCCAGTTAAGAAGACTTAGACGAAATTGTTCCAAGAAAGCAGATTTTGATGTACAATCAGAAGAATTACTGAACAATTTTAAAGATAAGAAATATGACCCTCAACGACTGGAGCAAGAAAGATTGAAGGCTGACAGTCTCAATAGAGAAGATCTCCTAAAGTATAAAGAAAAACCAGAGGAGCAATCAGAAAACCTCCTCTTCATATCAAAGTACTCAGCACAAAACACTCTATTAGAAAACAGTATCAGAAAACATTGGCACATCCTTAGAGCGGACGAAGAACTGAAGAAATACCTACCGGAACATCCTAGGATGGTATATAGAAAAGCTCCCACCATTAGATCGTCGTTAGTTAGTAGCCACCTTAGGGAAGGATGTCCTAAAAAGCAATCAACCATCACAGAATTTTCAAGATGCGGGATCTGCACAGCATGCAAAAAAACAAAATGGAACCACACACAAATAATAAAAAAAGTTACTTCCTTTAGTAATAAGAAAGAATTCGTCATTAAAGACCGTATTAGTTGCCAGACCACAGGTGTGATCTATATGCTGACATGCCCAATGCGGCCTTCAATATGTCGGAAAAACAAAAAGAAAACTTCATGTCCGTGTACAGGAACATCTCTGTAACATTAAAAATCAAAAAGAAAACCATAGCATCCCGATTCACTTCAAAGAAATACGTAATAGCAACCCGCAAGATCTACAATTTACTGGCCTCAAAAAAGTGACAGCACCATGGAGAGGAGGTAATATGGAGAACCTCCTAAGTAAGGAAGAAACCAAAATGATTTATGAAATGGGTACATTAAACCCAAAGGGATTGAACTTGGATATTGCGATCGCACCTTTTCTATAAAACATCAACCCTTTTAAAAAACAAAGCATAAAGTCAAGAATGACCCAAAGGGCATATTATTTATAACTTATTCAACTATTACTAGACATTAGGCAGAAGCAATTGTCCCCTAAGAAAAGAAAACACTGGGGGCAGTCGTCATATTGTAAACCCTCCTCCATGGTCAATTTTATTCAGTATGATACCATTGATACAATAAAAGGTGTGATTAAAATCAACACCTTAATGTTCATTGAATAGTTTGTGGTAACTGCAGTATACAATTGTTGGAATTTAGTTTACTTTAATTTTTATTTATTTTTATTTATTTATCTATTTCTATTTTTATTTTTTATTTTTCCATTATTATTATTATTCTATCTTTATTCTATTTTTCTGTTTCCGTGTATGTATCTATATGTTGATGTCATTGTGGTGTTCATGTCCAGTATTATGTATACATGGATAAGCATACTTCTGTCAACAGTGCTACAATTTTCCCTTTGCTAAAATGGCCACTATGAGCACAATAAATAAATGACTCATGTTATGGGCAGTGGTTCCCTGAAACAAAATGGCCACCGCTTTACAGGCAGGATGGTTTGAATGGTTTAAAAGGAGCCCCAGTGGGCTAGACTGCTATCTGTTATCCTGAGGAAGCCATCTAGGCGAAACGCGTCGATTACAGAGAAGTCGATCCCCTTACAAGCCGCAAGAGAAGCCACGCTCTCAGTGCGGCACATCAAGGAAGTCTGCTGGCAGACACTCCAGCCCCACGGGACTCACAAGGACTCCGGTTGGAGAGAGATCGCACCCGCATATATCCGGACTGCACCAGGAAGACCAAGGTAATCACCGCCTCATTGTAACACACGAGATCCGATCACCTGTTAGCACTGGAAATTAGTCACATTTTCACTGAAGCACTGACTCTTTATTCGCTTTGGAGAAATTACAATATCAGTGTGCTTATCTATCACAGGAACTATCACGTTTACAGAGTGAGTAAAACGCTTACACACACAGTGTATCACTCTGCAGAGCGCACATTCAGTGCCAAGTGTATATGTGTCTATGTATATATGTGATGTTTATTTGTTTGTCTGATTGTGTTTTATACCGGTATAAGTCTCATATATTAGAGTCTTTCTATATACCACAATTAGTGGTTTATTGATCTATTTTTATCAATAAACATTGAATATTTTTAGGAATCACTCTTGAGTGTTTATTTATATATATTAATATTTTTATTGAAGTGTCGCTATTTTCATATTGCAATACCGCAGTTACTATGTACTAATTGAAGATAATACTGATACCCCTTTCATGACATTATTCAGCATTTTCAGATTAATATCCACATATTGTTGATAATTGGGCTTAATTTAGGAGTTGTATGCGCTGGGTGTTCTCTACCCTATATTTACTACGTCTAACTATATGAGGTTTGGCAGTGCCCTCATGTACCCCTAGCAGCAACCACTCCTTTTAGATCTCTATAGATTAGTGCATCCCTTTCTTTTACCTACATCATGTCACAGGCTGTGTTTGAAAAATGACAGGAGCTGATTGGCTGGTACCTTACCTCTGATTACTTTACCTCCTAACAAAGCTTAGTAAATAGACCCCACAGTACCTTTAATAAGCTGCTATTGTGCCTCTGCTTCAGGCTCCTGGGTCCTCTTAGTCAAGTTTTGATTTGTATACCAAAGTTTCCAGCATTGCATATCCTGGATTAGCCATTATTCTTACTAACACAGTGTAACACATACTTGTGTCCACTTTTAAAAGGAGCACAATTAAGTTACAAGCAATAGAATGCTGTTTACAAGCTCAAATCGCCTGTGTGTTATTAGTCTATTATTTGGGGGATTTTTAGTTCGAATTTGTATTCGATTTTCTAAATGAATGTTAATAAATCAGGGGATCCTATGTTTGGCTATGTAAAAGTACTGATGTTTTGACGATGTTTGATTTTAAACGGGATTTGGTTTTATATTCGATTTTACATTCGATTTTGCCTTTAGTAAACCTCTGCCCTGAAGGATGGAAAATTCCCAATGTGGTGTATTTGAATTCGATTTTGCACATCAGAGACTTACAAAAATGATTGGTAAGAATGAACCTTTATGCGCAGTAAACAGATACTGTGCAGCTATATACTCCCACTGAATCAAGTAATATAGCTGCTCAGTATCGGTTTACTGCGCATAAAGGTTCATTCTTACCAATAATTTGTTTAAATCTCTGATGTGCAAAATCGAATGAAAATCAAATTCAAATACACCACAAATCCAATTAAATCAAACTTTAGTAAATATACCCCTGATAGATCACAAGAAATCTATTGTCATTAATCACCAGCCTAAGTTCATTAGTGTATGTCAGATCCCCGAATTATTACTGAGACTCAGGAGACAGAATCACCACCACCACACTTGGCTTCAAGATTCTCTCTGGTTCTATTTACATGTGGACAACAATTTAAAACACAGCATTCATACAATTGCAACATATCAGAATATTCACATATTATATCTCACTATAGCAGTCTTTGTTAGCATTCTATCTGTACATGTGGGAGTGTTAGGGGGGGTTAGGGATACACAGTCTTTATTCATAAGCTTATCTTTCTAGAACACATCTGCTGATTCCAAGGTCTTCTAAAACTCAAAGACTAGTAAAATCATTCTTTGTAATATTTACACATTCAAAGCTTATGAATATCTTTACAGGCTCAGATCCCCATCTTCATATAAGATGGAGTCTTATGTGGATAACAGATTTATCACCCCCAAAATCTCTAAAAATCGAGAAGTATAATTCTGTATAACAAACATACATGGTGGCTCAGTGATGTCACTAGTTCCTATGAATTCTGATTGGGCCCACACAGTGGCTGTTTGTAGGCCATGGGTATACAATAAAACAGTATTATCAAGCACATTGGTTTGCGATCCTAAGATACTGAAAAGGTGTGAAGTATGTGATGAAGGCTTATGAAAGATCTAAAACAAAATATATCCTAAATAACATTTCTGTAAGTCCATGAGTAATTTTCCAGGCAGAACACCAAGACCCTGGCAATGCTACATTTCCTCTAATGTTTGCCAGTCTCAGTCCAGTAACATAAAAATTCACCATCTGGCCGGATATAAAAATGACAAAAGGGACTAGAAGCAATATAATTAAAAGTGTTTTATTCTTAAAATCAAAATATTGGTTATTGTGAGCACATGCTGAGTCAGGGAGGGAATTATAGGAAATATCTAGATAAAATGTTATTTACCAGAATGCATTAAAATATTTTTTTGTACAGCAATAGGACATATTTCCAATCATATCTGTTGTTTCCTCTCACACAGTTTTACTCCTTCCATATCCAATTTTTTTCAGTATTAGGAGATTATGGCCCTCATTCAGAGCCACTCGCTATCGGCAGTACACTCGTTCCGAGCGATGTTCGCACATCTGCGCATGCGTACGGTTTTTAGTACGCATGCGCGAACCAGTCAGTGCGGCCGAAAATCATTTGTACGCTATATAGCGAGTGCCTGCTATTTTGAGTGACAGAATGAGGCGTATGTGGGTGGTAACAGGGGAAGGTGCTTGAAAACGGGGAGTGGAGATCCGAACGCAGGCGTGCTTAAAGGTCAAAACGGGCGTTTTAAGGGAGTGCATAATTAATACAGCAGCGTCATTGACCACGTCACTTGTTTTTTTTTAACTCAGAACTGCTCGCATAATAGCGGTTGAAAAAACCAACCACAAGAATAGCGAGCAGTTCATACGCTGTACGATGTACTCGATTAATCTAATAAATAGCGGACATGACGTATGGTGCAAGCGGCCAGGGGGCGTTTTTATCAAATAAACGAGCGTATGTTTTGCTCGCTCGTTCAGACTTAGAGGTGTGAACAGACTGCAATTTGCGAACGGATCATTTGAATAGCCACCCCTTGTTTTTGAACGAACGACCGCAAATAGCGAACGGCTCTGAATCAGGCCCTATGTTCTAAGCCCTGAAGATGGATATAGTGGACAGAGATAAAACACAAACCAATCAGCTCCTAACTGACATTTTTCAAACACAGACTGTAAAGTGACAGGAGCTGATTGGTTGATACTTTATCTCCATCCACTTTATCTCTCTGAAAGGCTTAGTACATAGACCCTTTAGTCAATAATGGAATTTAAATAAATATGAACTTTCTTGGCCCATCTTATTGCTAACCTGCTCCTGAGGAATTTGTGATGGGATATGCAATTTTAGATTATTTACATGTTGTTACTATATTGATCAGCCAAGACCTGTATAATTCTGTATCTTGTATTGTCTGACAATTATAAAATGAAACATATATGTTTGTATCATGAAATAAAATATGACTGCCTTTGCCAAAATTATTTGTATGTATTGTACACTGTAGCTATTAGAGGACTATACAGGGCAGGTAGGGAGTAATCTAAGGCCATGTTATGACAAGGGCACTTTCTCACATCATGTTCCAAATGGATTACAGCTCAACACACCGCTCTGAAAATAGTGCGGGATACAGAAATATTGAACCTGATGCCTGCACATATCTTCTGTCTACCAATTGTGCCGAGTAATCTGCTAGTCAGAGCAATATTATATACATAAAAAGCCTTTAAATGAGTTTTAGGTCTTTTGGACTGACCTGTGGTTTATCACCCATGTGAACACCTGGTGCCTGCGATCAATTATCTTGGTGGCTTGTTTAATGCTATATGCTCACTCACAGACGTAGCATGGAGACACGGCGCCTGGATCAAGAACAAGTTACAACACCCCCCCATTAACCTATAGGACAGTGTTGGCTAACCTTGACACTCCAGCTGTTATGGAACTACATAACCCAGCATGCACTGCTACAGTTTTGCTATTAGGGCATGCTAAAACTGTGGCAGGGCATGCTGGGATATATAGTTCCACAACAGCTGGAGTGTTAAGGTTAGCCAACACTGCTATAGGACAATATATATTAAAATAAGATTGCAATTACATGCCATCCTTAGGTTCGTCCCCACAGTAAAAAAATAAAACACAATGGCCGACGGGGGGGAGGGAGTTATTCTATAGGCTGCCATGGGGTATCTTTGAAGAAATGGAATTATCGGTGAGAATAATTAGCTATTTTTTTGTACGCTCCCCCATGGAAGCCATCACAGTGGGATATACCAAAGCAGAATACAGGGAGGCACAAAAATAAATCAGGACTACAAGATACTGTATATGCTGATGTAAATGCTATTTATTCTGCAAGAGCTGCTTGCAGGACATGACCTCCAGAGTGGATGCCCATAATATGCAAAGTGTAGTGGTTTGAGAAAGTATGTACTGAAGCATATACGTATATTATTAGAAGTGCATCCCATCCAGACAATATATTTTCTCCATACTTTATAATATGGCTGTAAAGAAACTTTTACCTTCCATTCACAAGGATTTTGATTACTTGATCGGACAGGCCTTTGCCCTTCAATAACTTCTCAATCTACACGTCCTCAAACTAAATTTTGTTAGATTTGGATGGAATATTGGCCCTTGATGCAGCAGATCTGGCCTGATTGGCAGTATCCTTGGTTCCTAGATTGCCAACTTCATTGCTGTTGCGAAGCTTGTTCAGGATGGAAGAATTGTCACAACTTCTACTGTTTTTTTATCTTCTTCAATATACAAGCTATTAGGGGAAAAGGTAGGAACACATATCCCGGTTGGAACATTCATCTCATTGAGAATACGCCCACACTGCTTGCTCTTGGTAGATAATTTCTGGAGAAGAAACATTTCACAGTCAAGTTCATGTGTGTTGCCATCAGATTTATTTCTGGAAGACCGAATTTGTCCACAATGTGCTGAAATACTTCTATTTATTTTCCCGGAAGAATCTTCCTCCTGCTGAGGAAATCTGCTAGTCCATTTTGGGCCTGATTCAGCAAGGAACGCACGGATGCAAAGGCACACAATCAGCCGATGTTTGCAGTCTACGCTTGCGTCTGTGTCACAGTGCACGTGCGCGAACTGCTCACTGAATCCGCAAAAGCGAGCGCAGTGAATACGCAGACCCAGGGAAAAGTGATTGACAGTGAATGCCGTTTGTGGGTGGATACGGGAAGTGGTCAGCTGAATGCAAGCGTGCCAGTGCGTTTACACCCCATTACAGGGGCATGCATAAATTAGCCACTAAGACGATGGATGCAGCCTGGCGTCCCTCTGCGTGCAGGAAGTTTCTCAACTCCTGCGGCAGGGTCAAGTCTACCCTTAGTCTGCAAGCTGCTCCAATGTTACTCAATGTTCACAATGTTTTCTCAGCCTTGCGCATCAGTACGGACGTTAGTAGACGGTAAAGGGGGCGGCATTATGTAGTGCTGGGCATCTGCATCTTTGTGCTGTGATTGCCGTGCGTATGCATTCATTAGCATATTCTCGCAGCTGCCGGGTGTGTGTGTGTCTGCATCCGTGCGTTCCTTGCTGAATCGGGCCTTTGGTTCCCTAGGTACATGAACTGACAAAGACTTTAGATGTTTTTCTGCCAATGTCACGATTCTTGCTGTCTCTTTCATTAAAACATGGCTCTTGGTACCACCTTGCTGATTTAGGTGTGCCACCACTGTTACATTGTCTGAGAAAAATCTAGGATGTGTTCCCTCTACTTGATCTTGAAATTAGTATATTGCCTTCCAAACAGCTCTTGTTTCAGGCTTGAAGACATTGGACCTCATTCAGACCCGGTCGCAAGTGCTGCGCACTCGCACCCGGGTCGATATTTTGGTCCTGCGCACGAGCAGCGGCCGCTCCGGAGCTCTCTACAAAAGGGCCGGCTGTCGATGTTGATCAACAGCTTGGCCCGTTTTGTAGGCGGGGCGGGGGTGGTGGCGACACAAACGGAGGCGTTCCTAACGGAACGCTTGCCGTTTTGTGGGCGGCCGCACTGACATCAGCAGTG
This sequence comes from Taudactylus pleione, assembly GCA_031769625.1. NCBI lineage: Eukaryota > Metazoa > Chordata > Amphibia > Anura > Myobatrachidae > Taudactylus > Taudactylus pleione. The sequence continues at coordinate 9,038,372 of JAUIMM010000016.1, read as the reverse complement.
ATGTCAGTGGGGAGCTTCCTGCTCGATCAGAGCAGGAAGCTCCCTGGGGCTTGCGGTTGCCGAGACCCAACCTAAGCGTATCGTCGCAAGCCCCGATGGTCGCGATGGTCTTGACCATCACGACCATCACCCTGGTCAGTCGCTAAGCTGTGGGTGGTAACCGACAGCTTAGCTAGCGACCAGGAGGCCGCACTAAAAAAAGAAGAGGCCGTCCTCATTCAAAGAGAGCGATCGCTTCTTGCGACCGCCTCTGAATGAGGGCCTTTGACTTCTCTTTTAAGGACCAACAACCTTGTTTCACTTGCTGCCCTAGGTGAGCACCTCATCCTGAAGAGCTTTCATCTGTCGTTTATGATTATTTATTAGTATTAGAAATTGGGGTTGTGAAAGCAAAGTCGTTCTGATTTCTTATTCCTTGTCTGTCCACCAGGATAGAGATCTTTTCGCTGCTTGTCCCAATTTCACGACACCTCTTAGTGGAAGCTTCTTTCTGTTGTACTCTAACATATTCCAATGAAGACACCTCATTCTCCATTGTGCCCATGGAATTACCCCTAATGTAGACAACATCATTCAGAGAAGATAAAGCCCTGATCTCAATGAAATGATGTCGCTTCTCTACGGAGATGTGGCCAAACTGTGAATCTTCTTGTATCTTTCCTCTGATTTGTACTCCTAGGAACTGTGGACCTGATTCAGCAAGGATCGCTATTGTGATCGTGGTAGCAATCGCGCACGCAGTTCTGCTGCAAAAGTATGCTAATAATTTCAATCACAAAGCACTCTCACTGAAAACATGTAGACTCCCACTTCTCCTCTCGCATATCCGTAATACCTTGCAATCCAGCCAGAACATCGGTGACCTCAAAGTACATCGAAGCCACTCACACATTTAAGGCGGGTCGGACCCTACAACTAAATTGCTAACTTTCCTGCATGCTGTAAGAGCTCAAGCTGCGTATGGCATCGCATGGATAATTTATGCACCCCCCTGCACCGGCGTTCAAACACACTGGCACGCCTGCCAGACGAAGAGGGCAGGAAGTTACACAGGGAGCATGAGTCTGGTTGGACTGCTATATTATGATAAAGACCTTGTTAATATTCCTACACAAACAGGCATCTTCCAGACGATGTGACCTACATGAATAGTGAATACCGACTGAAGACGCCGTCTTCCCAGGGAGGATACATTTCTTCTGAGGTTCCACATTGTGATAAACCAACATATACTGTAGGTAAGGTGCATAAGGAATGGAAAGGAATGTTCCCAGAGTGACAAGAAATGGGTGGCGTGTACTGTTGGCATGCCCCTTTTTCAGTGGTCACGCCCCTTGTATGTGACTACACCCATTTTTGCCACGCACCATATGCGCGCGCACATAGTTTAGTTAGTGTGTGTGGGGGGGCGCCATTCTTCATGTTGCCCTGGCACCAAAGACCCTAGTTACGCCTCTGGCCGCAGGCCAAACAGAGTAGGGGACAGGCCGCCAACGGGTGGGGCTAAGTTCCATGCCGACGGACAAAGAAAAAATGGTATCCTAGTTTGCCATTAATGGCAGAGAACCTTTTGTTCTCTGTTATCGATGGTTAACTATTGATGGTCGATGGCCATTCCCAAGATAGAGGCACCACTATATGCACAGTGGAGGCAGGCAAGCGTTCCCTCTGGTGGCTACTGCTCTCTATAGCTGCCAGGTATACACACTAGGGGGCTGCCAGGCATTCCCCGGCTGCTGCTGCACTCTACAGCCACCAGGGATACACACTGGGGGGGGTTGAATGACTTTCCTTGGTGGCTGCATTCCCCGGGGGGGGGGGGGGGAACGGTTAAGTTTAGGCTGCCAGGAGGGAGGGTTAAGTTTAGTGGTAGGGTTAGGATTAGGACAGGTGTCGGTACCCTAACCCCGCTGGGATCCCGAGCGCCGGCATCCCATACCCAAACCAGACACAAGACAGCAAATGAAAGCTGGGGAAGGTGGAATCTACAGTATTTTCTATAAACTGAATGGTATAAGCCTTAATACAACCGTGTTTTGGAAAGGACAACTGTTGCTACCATGCAGATTTGGTTGACCAACTTGGCCCATGACTAAGGTCATGAGTCAACTCTGAAGTGAAGGACACATTGTCACATTGTTAGTGGTGCTGCTTCCTATGCAGAGGATGACATTGCCAATGCCATATAGATTTTTGGACCAACTCTGATCTTGTGGAAATCCAGACTAATCCTGCACTTAAATTTAGTGAAATGTTTTCAGCATGATATACAGTCAGGTCCATAAATATTGGGACATTGACAGAATTTTCATATTTTGGCCTCTATTCACCACCACAATGGCTTTGAAATGAAACAAACAAGATGTGATTTAACTGCATAGTTTCACAAAAGTCCAGGAATGATGATGTTCGTCCATGTAAGATGACGTTTTGCCTCTTTCTGAGTTCCATTTTTTTGGAGGGAAAAATCCGAACTCCACGTGCAAACTCGAACCTATCCGAGCCTGCACATCCCTAATATATATATATATATATATATATATATATATATATATATGTATATATATATATATATATTCAAACCCCACAGATGCGGCACTCTGGCTCTCCAGAAAAACGATCAAACTCAGGGTGTAATGTCAACGTTTCAGTTCACTGTATCAAAGTGTCTTCAGGATATAATAAACACACATAATATCTTACCTTAAATACACCCTTCACCAAAACAACCCCATGTGCAAGAAAATGTTCATTCCGGCGTCCCCGCCGGGGCACCCGGCGATGACTTCACTGATGCCATCAAATGACGCACTGCATACGGCACACACCACGTGAACAGTCACCCGTCACCTAGCAACCATAAACATCATACTGCTATATGGACGCTACAATACATAATCAATAAAACAGACATGTAATCTAAACAAATTGATACATATAGCACAAAAGGCTGACTTTCACTGAGCCTAAGTAAACATTATACTCTCGGTAATAGGAAAGAAAACCTATTTTTCGGCAAATTTGCATAATCATTTCAAATAAAGAGACCCATAGATCAGCATGTCAATATTAAATCGCAACAATAGATCCTCATAGTATATCACTTTAGACCAGCACACTAGCTAAAATAAGAGAATGTAAATATGCACCACATCAAATTTATCATCTATATCTCACTTACAGATTAATAGGCAATAATAATCGGCAAAGTTCTCAGATCCAAGAAATCTAAACTAACCATACTCAATCAATATAGGGTTACCTAAATAGTAAATATTTTAGTTTATCAACACATATGGAGCAGAAATCCATCCAAAGAAACCCACAGGGATCTATGGTGTATCAGAGGATGGAGACTCCAACATAGTTTTCTTAAGGCTGTAAATATGAAAAAACATTAACTCACATGCCTCCTTCACAGGAAGCATCCTAAGGAAAGGATTTCATTAAGCCCTCGTGGTGATATTACATCCAACCTATAAATCCACTCAGCTTCATGTTTACGCAACATTTTTCCTCTGTCCCTACCACATACCAGAGGGGGAATATAGTCAATCATCCTATATCGGAGCGAAGTTAAGGGATGGTTATGGTCAAGAAAATGTAGAGCGACAGGTTGATCACTATTTTTACTCGACAATGCTGCTTTAATAGAGGAGTGGTGTACCACCATCCTCTCTTTAAATTTTCTTTGAGTTTTGCCAACATATAATAATCCACAAGGGCAGATGATCTGGTAAATAACAGTTACTATTACAATGATGGCGAATTGAAAAACTTTTCCCAGTGTGGGGATGGTTAAAGGCACTCCCTGATATAAGAAATTTACAGGTCACACAGCCACATCTAAAGCAACTCATCTGTTTCGTTTGTAAAAAATGTGTGGGGACTACAAGATGTTTCGAACTATAATTGATTTTAACCAAAATATCACTTACATTTTTCCCTTTTGTATAACATGGCATCAAAGCAATGTTGCCAAGTCCTAGTTTACTGTCTGAGGTAACTATCGGCCATAATTTTTTCAATGTTTTATTAATTTTAATTTAATGTTGTGCACTACTGTTGTAATCCATATTATGGCACCAACCACTCTACTCAGTAAAGAGAAACGACAGTCCATCATTACTTTAAGACATGAAGGTCAGTCGATACAGAAAATTTCAAGAACTTCGAATGTATCCTCAAGTGCAGTTGCAAAAACCATCAAACGCTATGATGAAACTGACTCTCATGAGGATCGACCAAGGAAAGTAAGACTAAGAGTTACCTCTGCTGCAGTGGACAAGTTCATTAGAGTTACCAGCCTCAGAAACCGCTACTAAACAGCACCTCAGATTAGAGACCACATAAAGTCTTCACATAGTTCAAGTAGCAGACAAATCTCAACATCAACTGTTCAGAGGAGACTGCGTGAATCAGGCCTGTATGGTTGTATTGCTGCGAAGAAGCCACTACTGAGGATGAACAACAAGAAGAAGAGAATTGTTTGGGCCAAGAAACACAAGGAATGGACAGTAGACCAGTGGAAATCTGTACTTTGGTCTGATGAGTCCAAATTTGAGATTTTTGGTTCCAACCGTTTGTCTTTGTGAGACGCAGAGAAGGTGAGCGGATAGTTTCTGCATGTGTGGTTCCCACTGTGAAGCATGGAGGAGGAGGCGTGATGGTTTGGGGGTGCTCTGCTGGTGACACTGTTGGTGATTTATTCAAAATTCAGGTCACACTTAACCAGCATGGCTACCACAGCATTCTGCAGCGCCATGCCATCCCATCTGGTTTGCGCTTACTGGGACCATCATTTGTTTTTCAACAAGACAATGACCCCAAACACACCTCCAAGCTATGTAAGGGCTACTTGACCAAGAAGGAAAGTGATGGAGTGCTGCGTCAGATGACCTGGCCTCCACAATCACCCGACCTAAACCCAATTGAGCTGGTTTGGGATGAGTTGGACAGCAGAGTGAAGGAAAAGCAGCCAACAAGCGCTCAGCACCTCTGGGAACTCTTTCAATACTGTTGGAAAACCATTCAAGGAGACTACCTCATGAAGCTGATTGAGAGAATGGAAAGAGTATGCAAAGCTGTCATCCAAGCAAAAGGGGGCTACTTTGAGGAATCTAAAATATAAAATATATTTTGATTTGTTTAACACTTTTTTGTTTACAACATAATTCCATAGTTGTTCTTTCATAGTTTTGATGTCTTTGATGTTGAAAATAATTTAAGTAAACAAAAACCATTGAACGAGAAGGTGTGTCCAAACTTTTTTGACTGGTACTGTGTGTATATATATATATATATATACATATCCAGTACTGTGCAAAAGTTTTAGGCAGATGTGGAAAAATGCTGCGAAGTGAGAATGCATTCAAATATAGAACTGAATAGTTTTATTTTATCAATTAACAAAATGCAAAGTGAATGAACAGAAGAAAACTGTAATTCAAATCAATATTTGGTGTGATCACCCTTTTGCCTTCACAACAGCATCAATTTTTCTAGGTACCCTTGCACACAGTTTTTGAAGAAGATTGGCAGGGAGGTTGTTCCAAACATCTTGGAGAACTAACCACAGATCTTCTGTGGATGTAGGCTTGCTCAAATCCTTCTGTCTCTTCATGTAATCCCAGACAGACTCGATGATGTTGAGATCAGGGCTCTGTGGGGGCCATATCATCACTTACAGGACTCCTTGATCTTCTTTACGCTGAAGATAGTTCTTAATGACAATGGCTGAATGCTTGGGGTTGTTGTCCTGCTGCAATTGATTACATTTATTTTCTGTTCATTCACTTTGCATTTTGTAAATTGATAGAAAAAAACTATTGACACTTCTATTTTTTAACCACTTAACTGACAATTTTTTTCCCAAAAAACTGCTCCAAAATTGTTGTTTATTTATGATTGAATTAGATCAACATACACACACATATGTACAGTGTATATATACATATATATACATATATACACATATATATACACACACATATATATATATATATATATATATATACCAGGGCCGGACTGGGACTAAAAATAGGCTCTGGCATTTAACGAACACACAGGACCACCTTGGCGTCAGCATCTGGCCCCAGGCATAGACTCTCCTCTTACTATTTCTGACTCCTCCTACTTCTTAGTCTATGCTTTTATAAATATAATTAATAAAATCATTAATAATTAACAACATACAAGTATACATCATTCTCTGTATTAAAATACATACAACAGAGCTCATCCTGCAGGGGATTCATACATCTGCCATAGTCAGACATTTGGTATTTGGTTGGTTCTGTTATATAAAGCTGGCACTTCATTGGTGTAGGTCACAAACAAGCATAAGGGAAGGCATTTTCCCAATTGACCATGCCCAGGCTTAGCAGTTGTAGAGGATTAGATAGTGATCACTGTAGGAATATTCTTAGGGCAGTTGGTGCTGAACCCGGAGGACACATCTGACGCTGGGAGACCGGCGCCCGGCATCCCGATCGAAGGGATGCCGGGCGCCACGAGCGGACAGCCGTGGGGCGGGGGAGGGTTAGGTTTAGGGCACCCGGGGGGGACTTAGGGTTAGGCTAGGGGGAGGGAAGGTTAGGGTTAGGCACCCCCAGGGGGGACGTAGGGTTAGGCAGCCCCCCGGGGGACTTAGGCTTAGGCAGCGGGGAAGTGGAGGTTAGGGTTAGGCACTTAGAGGGGGGGTTAGGGTTGGGCACTTGGGGGGGGGTTAGGGTTAGGCACCCTAAAGGAGGGTTAGGGTTAGGGGGTTAGATTAGTATAGTACATACTTACCTTACAGACGATCGGGATTTCCAGCGCTGTCGGGCTTCCGCTGCCGGGCTCTGCTGTTTTGTCGGGCTGCCGGGAATCGAACTCCCGGCCATGCGGCACCGGGATTTCATACCGATTCCCTTTTACCCATCCTCCTGTATCCCAGTTCCAGCCCATCACTAGAACTTTTGCCACCCTGTCTCATGACCATTACATAGGTAGGGTGACCGAGGGTAAAATATCGACTGGTCGGGCATGTCGGATCGTCCTGCCCGTCCGATACGATATTCTGTAATTTTTTTATTGTATTATATCACATAGAGAAAAATCAGAGACTTCGCGTCAACATTTCATTCCGGTACACGGACCTTTGTCAAGATAACAACATAAGTGGACCAAACACACTATATACCCCCATATAGTGTGTTTGGTCCACTTATGTGGTTATATTGACAAAGGTCATGTATCAGACCGAAACGTTGATATGAAGTCTCTGATTATTCTCTATGTAATATAATACAATAAGTGAATACTGCATATTCTGAGCTTGTTCGGGACGCACCCATATTCACCCAGCATGTGAATGTGTGTGCGTCCCGAGCCAGCTCAGAAGGGTGGAGACGCACAGAGATGACATCAGCAGCGCATCAGCGGTGTGCACGTCAGTGAAAGACAAAACATTACCATGGGAACATGATACAACAAATACAGCGCTGTAAAAAATGGACACATATAGTTTAAACCTAGCAAAGCATTTGTGATCTACCAGATTTTGTGCTGATGCATTGCTGACGTCATCTCTGTGCGTTTCCATCCTGGCTCGGGACGCACACACATTTACATGTTGGGTGAGAAGGTATAAGGTAAGGTGAATTTGATTATTTGTATATTTCCTGATGACAATCATAAACGATTGAAACGTTGAAACCACTTTATTTTGTGTTGGAGTTCTTCTGTGGACAGGCCCTGAGTTCCGCACCTTTGGTACTGCTATATAAAATTTATATATATATATATATATATATATATATATATATATATATATATATATATTAGGGGTGAGCGGGTACGGATTTCTGAAATCCGAACCCCCCCGATCCGAGTCAGGCTCGACTTTTCCCGCCTGACTCGGATCTGAAATCGAGGCAAAACGTCATCATCCCGCCTTCCGGGTCTCGCGGGTTTTGGATCCTATATAAAGTACCCGCGTCGGCGCCATTTTCTCACTCGGCTGTAGACAGTGAAGAGGGAGGGTGGGAGTTAGGGCTGGCTGGGCTGTGTAGTGTAGTGTTGTAGTGTAGTGTAGTGCAGTGTAGTGTTGTGCTGCGCTGTGCTGCTGTTGTCCATAGGGGCTGTGTCCACTACTTCAAAGTCCATAGGGGCTGGCTGGACTGTGTTGTGCAGTCATTTGTCCATAGGGGCTGTGTCCACTCCAAAGTCCTGTGCAGTGTCCCAGTCCTAAAGGGGTGCTGTAGTGTTGTCCAGGGGGTGCTCTGTCCGTCAGGGGTGCTCCCCCCAAGTGCTAAAAAAAATAATATTTTTTCTGTGTTTGTGAATTGTGTGCACTGTGGCTGCATCAACAAAGGAGCAGCGCCAAGCGTGCGCCTGTGTCCCATAAGTAAAAGGCCGGCTGGCTTGTCCGTTAAAGGGTGCTGTAACCCCCAAAGGGCACTCCAAACAAAATAAAAAAATATATTTTTTTGTGTTTGTGAATTGTGTGCGCAGTAGCCGCACGTGCATCAACAAAGTAGTGCCAAGTGTGTGCCTGTGTCCCATAAATAAAGGGCCGGCTGGATTGACCGCTAAAGGGTGCTGTAACCCCCAAAGGGCACTCCAAACAAAATAAAAAAATATATTTTTTTGTATTTGTGAATTGTGTGCGCAGTAGCCGCACGTGCATCAACAAAAGTAGTGCCAAGCGTGCGCCTGTGTCCCATAAGTAAAAGGCTGGCTGGCTTGTCCGTTAAAGGGTGTTGTAACCCCCAAAGGGCACTCCAAACAAAATACAAATATATATTTTTTTGTGTTTGTGAATTGTGTGCGCAGTAGCCGCACGTGCATCAACAAAGTAGTGCCAAACGTGCGCCTGTGTCCCATAAGTAAAAGGCTGGCTGGCTTGTCCGTTAAAGGGTGCTGTAACCCCCAAAGGGCACTCCAAACAAAATTTTAAAAAAATTCTGTGTTTGTGAATTGTGTGCACTGTGGCTGCACGTGCATCAACAAAGGAGCAGCGCCAAGCGTGTCGCCTGTGTCCCATAAGTAAAAGGCCGGCTGGCTTGTCCGTTAAAGGGTGCTGTGACCCCCAAAGGGCACTCCAAACAAAATAAAAAAATATTTTCTGTGTTTGTGAATTGTGTGGGCTGTAGCTGCACGTGCATCAACAAAGGAGCAGCTCCAAGCGTGCGCCTGTGTCCCATAAGTAAAGGGCCGGCTGGCTCATTTCTTAAAGGGTGGTGTAACCCACAAAGTGCACTAGTCTCCAACAAAAATAAAAAATTATTTTCTGTGTTTGTGTGCGCCTTAGCCGCACGTATATATCAATATAACATAAATGGAGGACCAAACTTTCTCCGATAAAAATAAAATAGGGAAAGATCAAGAACCACTTCCTCCTAGTGCTGAAGCTGCTGCCACTAGTCATGACATAGACGATAACATGCCATCAACGTCGTCTGCCAAGGCCGATGCCCAATGTCATAGTAGAGGGCACATACAATATCAAATGACAAAGTTCAGGAAAATGACCTTGAAAAAAACATTTAAATCATCTGAAGAGAAACGTAAACTTGCCAATATGCCATTTACGACACGGAGTGGCAAGGAACGGCTAAGGTCTTTCCCTATGTTCATGACAAGTGGTTCAGCTTCACATGACGATGGAAGCCCTCCTCCCGCTAAAAAAATCAATCGAGTTAAGCTGGCAAAAGCACAGCGAAGAACTGTGCGTTCTAAGAAGATATCACAAATCCCCAAGAAGAGTCCAAGTGTGGCGGCGGTTGCGATGCCTGACCTTCCCAGCACTGGACGGGAAGAGGTGGCTCTTTCCACCATTTGCACGCCCCCTGCAAGTGCTGAAAGGAGCACCCACAGTCCACTTGCTGATATGCAAATTGAAGATGTCACTGTTGAAGTACAACAGGATGAGGATACTGGTGTAGCTGGCACTGAGGAGGAAGTTGGCGAGGAGGATTCTGATGGTGATGTGGTTTGTTTAAATCAGGCTCCGGGGGAGACAGTTGTTGTCCGTGGGATGAAAAAGCCCATCACGGTCATGCCTGGGCAGAAGACCAAACATTCCAGCTCTTTGGTCTGGCAATATTTCTATCCAAATCCGGACAACAACTGTCTTGCCATATGTACCATATGTAAAGGTGAAATAAGTAGGGGTAGGGACGTTAACCACCTAGGAACATCCTCCCTTATACAGCACCTGCAGCGTGTTCATAAAAAGTTACTGTCAAGTTCAGAAACTTTGGCTAAGACCGTAAGCAGTCCAGGGACACCTAAATCCCTTTTTCCTGTTTTATCCAAGGAATCGGTGGATGAGGACGACATCTTGCCTCCGTAGAGCCAGTTTGTGCAGGGACACATTAATTGCCAGCTTGTTTTGTGGGGGCCCAAACGAACCAATCATTTCAGCCACAGTCATGTGGCAGACCCTGGCGCTGAAATGATTGGTTTGTTAAAGTGTGCATGTCCTGTTTATACAACATAAGGGTGGGTGGGAGGGCCCAAGGACAATTCCATCTTGCACCTCTTTTTTTTCTTTGCAGTATGTACTGTTTGGGGCCTAGTTTTTCAAACTGCCATCCTGTCTGCCACTGCAGTGTCACTCCTAGATGGGCCACGTGTTTGTGCCGCCCACTCGTGTCGCTTAGCATAGTCATCCAGCTACCTCGGTGCAATCTTTTGGCCATAAAAACAATATTGTGAGGTGTGAGGTGTTCAGAATAGACTGGAAATGAGTGGAAATGAAGGTTATTGAGGTTAATAATTGCATAGGAGCAGACAAACCCACAAATTCTGTGATTTAAGCTGTTTTTATGCTTTTTTTCAAAAAAATACAGATCCAAAACACAAAACTCAGAACCCAAAACACGGAAGGGTGGTTTTGGCAAAACCAATCCAGATCCAAAACACGAAGACAGATCCAGATCCAAAACCAAAACACGAAAAGTGGCCGGTGCAAACCCCTAATGTATATATATATATATATATATATATATATATATGTGGGAATTTTGAAGTGGAGGTATGGAAAATTTAGAAGAGGAGGGCGATGCAAGTAGTAAGCACGCGAACGCGGTAACATCATTGCGAGCCTAAGGCGCGCAAGAAAAATAGGTGTGGTCATGCATCACAAAGGGGCATGTCAGCATGACACACAGCCCATTTCTTGTCACTCTGGAAGCATTCCTCTCCATTCCATTACAAGTACACCTTACACATGTACAGATAGTGTTTTCAGCCGGTATTCAATATTCATGTAGACGATCACATGGTCTGGAAGATGCCTATATTTGTGTAGAAATATATCCAATGTTATCATCGTACAACAGAAGTTGAACCAGACTCATGATTCCCGTGTCACCTCCTGCCCCCTGAGGCTCTCCAGCCTCCATTGCCATCATCCTGCCCTGTGTCCCTCCACTGCCACCATCCTGCCCTGTCTCCCTCAGACGCCACCCTCCTGCCCCGTCTTCCTGCAGTGCCACCATCCTGCCCTGTCTCCCTCCAATTCCACCATCCTGCCCTCATGCCCTGTCTCCCTATAGCACATCCATCCTGCCCTCATTCCCTGTCTCCATCCAGCACCACCATCCTGCCCTAATGCCCTGTTTCCATCAAGCGCCACCATTCTGATCTCATGCCCTGTCTCGTTCCAGTGCCACCATCCTGTCCTCATGCCCTGTCTCCTTCCAGTGCCACCATCCTGCCCTCATACCCTGTCTCCTTCCAGTGCCACCATCCTGCCCTCATGCCCTGTCTTCATCCAGCAGCACTATCCAGTTCTCATGCCATGTCTATCTCCAGCACCTCCATCCTGCCATAACTCCCTCAAATGCCACCATCCAGCCCTCATGCCCTGTCTAACCTCAAGCATCACAATCCTGCCCTCAAACCCTGTCTCCCTCCAGCACATGCATCCTGCCATATCTCCCTCAAGTGCCACCATACTGCCCTCATGTCCTGTCTAACCTCAAGCATCTCCATCCTGCCCTTGTGCCCTGTCTCACTCCAGCACTACCCCCACTCCTTATCTTCTCTCTTCAGGGCTGTCAGGTTGCTTCGTATGACTCTTTATCTGTTCGCATTCTTTCTTGGCACAAGAGAAGGGGAAAGCGGGCTGCATATGGCAGCACCGACCGCTTTTTCTAGCGGTGTGTCAGGACACTACAACAGCAGCTGCTGGACTGCCGATATTGACTGAGCTGAGTTTCTTTCCAGGTCACGCGGGATCGAGGCCACTTTAACTCGCAACCAATCAGCGGTTGCAGACGGGTCCCGGGCAGGTTTTCTCTTTTCCCCCCAGTCCCGGACTTCTCCCGCGAGTAATTGGGGCTCGAAAGTCCCGCGGCGCGGGGTTAAGCTATTCAATAAAATAGCTTTTTCCCCGCACCGGTAAATGTGCCCTCGCTCGCGGGAACACACTGTTTCCGCGAGAAGTGCGGAAACAGTGTTTTTCTGACGCGCGCGAGGCCGACAAGGGCGGCTTTGTGCAGCTGTTACCTCGCACCTACATGAGGTGCGAGGTAAAGCACCACAGCGGGGGACTCGCGCGCGGGGTCTCGTGGACACCCGCGCGTGGAGTCCCCATTAATTGACTCACCACCAGTGCAACAATTAGTCGCGGGGTAAACCCTGCGGCTAATTGTATATACCCCTAAGTCGGAGGTTCTTTCACAATACATAGTATATCATACATATAACTTACAACAATAAATACAGTATATATATATATATATATATACACACACGTATATATACACACACATATATATATATATCCATAAACATACATATATATATATATATATACACACATACATACACATATATATATATATATACACACACACACACATATATATATATATACACATACACACACACCTATACACACACACACACACACATATATATATATATATATATATATATATACACATACACCTATATACACAAATATACATATACTGTACAATCAACTAAGCACTGTAAGGGGATTCTAACATCAGCGCCTACCTGTAGGTTGGTGCTGCTGTGGTCATCGAGTGGGGTGCTTCTGTGATCTCGTGGGGGGGGGGGCGCTCTTGCGATCGTGGAGGGGGAACACCCGCAGGGGGGTGGGTGTGGGGCTGTTGTGATCACGTGGATGGGGGGCTGTTGTGATCGCACGGGGGGAATGCCCGCGAGGGGGGCTGTTGTGATCACATTGGCGGGCACCCGCGGGGGAGCTGTTGTGATCGCGGAGGGTGGGGGCTGTTGTGTTCGCGGAGGGTGGGGGCTGTTGTGATCGCGGGGGATGTACCCATGGCTGGGGCTGTTGTGATCGCACGGCATGGCTGTTGTGACTGCGGGGACAGGCACCCGCGGGGGAGCTGCTGTTTGTGATCATATGGGGGGGCTGTTGTGATCGCGGGGGAAAGTCGGCGCTCTTGTGACCGAGGTGGGTGCACCCGTGATGTGCATTACCCAGTAATAGCTCCACCTCCAGCAATAGCTCCGCCTCCCTCATGGACACTAGAGCCCACCTCTCCCTCCGGCCATTACATTGCGGCCATTTTGGGAGGGATTTTTGTGTGGTGTGGAGACATGCTCGCCGGGCATCTCAGTAGCCGGACCGGCCCATCGTGGCATCGGCCCTTCTGGCATTTGCCAGAACTGCCCGACGGCCAGTCCGGCCCTGACATATACATATATACATATACATATATATATATATATATATATACACATATACATACACATATATATATATATATATATATATATATATATATAGGTCAGGGCTTTGCTGTTAATCATGGGGGGTGGGGCTTGAAAAAATGGGGGAGGGAGCGGAGGGGTTGGCTCTTTGGCTAGCGGCTGCTCCTTCTACTATTTGCAGCCGCTGGGGAGCTCCTGTGGAGCTTTACTGAGTGGGACCACTGATGAGTCCCCCTTTTCAGTCCCGGGGGAGCAGAGAAAAGGTCCCGAGGGGCAGAGAAAAGGTCAGCCTTGATAGCGCTACCTTCTATTTGTCCGGCTACTATTATTTGCCCGGCAGCTACTCTGTCTAGCGGGGGTGGAGAGAGAGGACAGCGCTGATAGTGCTGTCTTTCTCTGCCCGGCGACTGCTGTGCTCTGCCATCAGCTGCCGGGCTGCTGCTAGCCAGAGGAGGAGGGCGAGAAGGACAGCGCTATCAGCGCTGCCATCTCTGCCCTGTCAGCAGCCACTGAGATGCTGCTCTCTGGAGGAGGGAGAGAAGGACAGCGCTCCCAGCACTGCCTACTCTGTCCTGTCAGCAGCCGCCGGGCTGCTGTTAGCCAGAGGGGGAGGGAGTGGAGGACAGCGCTGTCAGCGCTGCATTCTCTGCCCAGTCAGCAGCCGCCGGGCTGCTGCTCTCCGGAGGAGGGAGAGAAGGACAGAGCTATCAGTGCTGCCTTCTCTGCCCCATCAGCAGCCGCCGGGCTGCTGCTAGCGCCATCAGCGCTGCTGTTTCAATTTACCCGGCGGCTGCTCTGTCCCCTTGGCAGCCGTTGGGGGTGGGTGCGCCGGCGCTGGACTGATCGATCACTGCTAGCAGTGATTGGCCGGTCCACAAGGAGGGACAGTGTGCAGAGAGACCAGGAGGTCCCTCTGTGATTGGCAGCTGCTAGAATATGATTTTCTAGCAGCCGCCCACAGAGCTTTTCTGACTGGTTTTATCAGATACGACCATGTCAGGGAAAGCCCAGTCTGGTATGGTCGTATCTAATATGACCATGCCAGGCAAGTGGTTAAAGCATTTTTACTTTGCAGCTTTTTTCCACACCTGCCTAAAGCTTTTGCACAGTACTGGATATGTATATATATATATATATATAGTGATATGATCTGGGTAGAGGGTCCCTCTCCTGGGGTAGATGGACACCTCCTTACACACAGCAGCCAGGAAATAGCACTCCAGTCGTGGATTTCGTGCAAGCTGGCGGCACCAGTTTTTATTGTGCAACATCAATAATCAAATAAACATAAAATAAATCCTAGCCTGTCTGGGCTCTAACTAGACAGTAAATTCCCTCACTAACCAAACACTAAAATAAGTTCACGTCCACTTTACCTCCTGGTTTGTAGCAAACAGTGTCTCAGAGCAAGCTAACCCACGGGCCTGCTCTCCCATGTATGAGACACTCAGCCACAAGTAAACCTAGCTTATCACAGCCATTTCCAGGTGCAAGCCCTAATGACCTAGTACCAGGCTGAAAGGCTCAACACCCAGAGTGACCTGTGGAAGGAGCCCTCCCTCTCACATCCACACCCCCATTCCGACTTTTCACAAAAGCCGGCATTTCTAGTCTGCTTTGTCCAACAGACTTCTCCTGGGGGTTTTAAAACACATAGGACAGGAATCTGGGACAGATAGAGATGCCATTCCACACTTCTCCAGTGCTTGTATCACATATCCCCCCCATTTCTTTCGACCTGTGGGGCGGAACAACCGCAATGGACATGTGACAAAGCATCTGCATTAGCCAGCTGGCTTCCTGGCCTGTGTTCTACTGTGAATTTAAAGGTTTGTAATGCCAAGAACCACCTCGTTATTCTCGCATTGCTGTCTTTGTTTTCTAACATCCACTTCAAAGGGGCATGGTCAGTGATCAATCTGGATGAATTAAATAACACCTTTTTATTTGGAGTGAATATACACAGGGCACAGTGCAGCGTACCCCTACACCCCAAAGGGCAATCCCTTTAAAAAAAATTGGATTATATAAATAACCCCTATAAAAATGATTTGGATGAATTAAATAATCCCTTTTTATTTTGAGTGAATATACACAGGGCACAGGGTAGCATACCCCTACACCACATAGGGCAGCCACTGTAAAAATTATTTGGATGAATTAAATAACCCCTATAAAAATTATTTGGATGAATAAAATTATCCCCTTTTTTGAGTGAATATACACAGGGCACAGGGCAGCATACCCCTTGTCGAAGCTGGATTAGTGGCTGAGACGGAATCAGCGTAAAAATTAGCGTGTGCGACGCCATTTTGCAAATGGCAGCTAGACTCCATCTTAAAAATAAGAATCTGCAAGACGCCATTTTGTGACCAGCGCCATTTTTAGTTACAACTCACGAGCTAAGTACAGATGGCAATGTTTTTGATAATCTTTTTAGAAGCCATGACAGGCCCATTCTGGGGACAACCTTGCATAGAGAAATACAGAAATACCAAAAAACAACTAGAAAAACAGCCTCCTGAGAAAAGTAAATAGAATAGACAATACACCAGAATACTGTGAGTGTTTTACATACAAATTGGGAATTCCTGTATATAGACAAGTATAGTTGTGGCAATTGTAATATAACCCAGACATTGATCTACACAATTGAATTTGTCTGAATCCTAAATCCTTTTAGTCTCACTCCCAGACAGAATGGCCCCAGCTTCACAGCTGGGGGTCTCCACCTTGTTTGAGAAATGAAACTCACTGCCCATAGCACATTTGCATTGCAGTTTGAAACTGTTAGTAAGGAATGAGATATGTGTGTATATGTATATATATATATATATATATATATAATGTTACATCCACCATAAATAGAATCTCATGCATAAACACCGCACATTACGCACAGTAGCGAATGCACAATATCCTACATGCGAACGCTGTTTATTAGCTGCATGCGTGCACATCTACCCCATAACAAATAAACCAAACTAGTGTCTTTTCCCATATCCCTAATACTTACATAATACACAATTACACAAAAGGTTCAATAGCTATAAAGTAAAATATCCAAGTTTTATTCATTTATTACAAATGCCGTGAAATAAAGACTATTTTGGTATCTAAGGTTTAATACGTGATAAGTAAGCCATGTTTGATATTATACTGATCCGCACTTTATCCACAGCTTTCCGGTATCATCGGTGTGCAGATCGGAACATGCGTTCGCAACTTATGGACCGTAAAGACATAAAGAACCAAAATGTACTTTGTAAAACCAAAAGTCTAGATTTGCATGAGGTGGGAAAACGAAGGCAACCAGCTGTTGGAGGCTGGACTGTGGCCATTTGAATCAACCTGTTAAATGCCCTGTAACAAATGCCCCGCACTGGGAACTAATGGGATCAGCAACAAACTCCTCTATTGTGTTGTCTATTTCTGGGGGGGTTATAAATATGTGTGCTCTGATCCTGGGTTGCTAGTCTTCTTGCTGATTGCTGATTGACGGAGGTTTCTTGCTGATGCCGGTATCTGGTCCAGAGTGCGTGCGTATGTATGACTGTATCTTGGGTCTGTATAATTTTTTGCGCTAAATTGTACTTAGATCACAGCGTGTAACTGACTGTACTTTACTTGAATAATACTTTGTGCTTTGGAACACATGTTCAAGGTCTAAAGTCTTTATTTTACTGTATGACTGCGTACGCAAATAGCGTCAATTTTAGAGGTTTATAGGCAGGGTTTAGAAGGTATAGGTAGGTGCGTATAGAGGTTGAAATCCAGTATCCTTACGCTACAATACAGAGGGCAGCCCCTGTGAAAATTATTTGGATTAATTAAATCACCCCTTTTTATTTGGAGTGAATATACACAGGGCAGCGTACCACTATACCACACAAGGCAGCTCTTGTAAAAATTATTTGGATGAATTTCATAACCCCTTTTTATTTGGAGTCAATATACACAGGGCACAGGGCAGCATACACTTACACCACACAGGGCGGCCCCTATAATAATTATTTGGATTAATTAAATAACCCATTTTTATTTGGAGTGAGTATACACAGGGCACAGGGCAGTGAACCCCCTACACCACACAGGGCAGCCCCTGTAAAATTATTTAGATGAATTGAATAACCCCTATAAAACTTATTTGGATGAATAAAATAACCCCTTTTTATTTGGAGTAAATATACACAGGGCAGCATACCCCTACACCACACAGGGCAGCCCCTGTAAAATTATATGGAGTAATTAAATAACCCCTATAAAAATTATTGGGATGAATTAAATAACCCATTTTTATTTAGAGTGAATATACATAGAGCACAGGGCAGCAAACCCCTACACCACACAGGGCAGCCCTTATAAAATTATTTGAATTAATTAAATAACCCCTATAAAAATTATTTGGATAAATTAAATCACCCCTGTAAAAGTTATTTGAATTAAGTAAATCACCCCTTTTTATTTGGAGTGAATATACACAGGACTTGGATGAACTAAATAGCCCCTATAAAAATTGTTTGGATGAATTATATCACCCCTTTTTATTTGGAGTGAATATACACAGGAAACAGGGCAGCGTACCCCTACACCAGACAGGGCAGCCCCAGTAAAAATTATTTGGATGAATTAAATAACCCCTGTAAAAATTATTTAGATGAACTAAATCAGCCCTTTTTATTTGGTGTGAATATACAAAGGGGGTAGCATACCCCTACACCACACAGGGCAGTGCCTGTAAAAATTATTTGGATGAATTAAATCACCCCTTTTTATTTATAGTGAAAATACACAGGGCACAGGGCAGCGTACCCCTATACCACATAGGGCAGCCCCTATAAAAAATTATTTGGATGAATTAAATAACCACTTTTTATTTGGATTAAATATACAAAAGGCACAGGGCAGCGTACCCCTATACTACACAGGGCAGCCCCATGTAAAATTATTTTAAATAATATTATAACCCCTGTAAAAAATTATTTGGATGAATTAAATAACCCCTATTAAAATTATTTAGATTAATTAAATCACCCCTTTTTGTTTGGAGTGAATACACACAGGACACAGGGCAGCATTCCCCTACACTACACAGTGGACAGAGCAGCGAACCCCTACATCACACAGGGCCGCCCCTGTAAAAATATTTGGATTAATTGTATAACCCCTGTTAAAATTATTTGGATGAATTAAATAACCCCTATAAAAATTATTTGGATTAATTAAATCACCCCTTTTTATTTGGAGTGATTATCAACAGGGCATAGGGCAGTATACCCCTACACCACACAGGGCAACCCCTCTAAAATTATTTGGATGAATTAAATAACCCCTATAAAATTACTTAGATGAATTAAATCACCTCTATTTATTTTGAGTTAATATACACAGGGCACAGGGCAGCATACCCCTATACCTCACAGTGCAGCTCTTGTAAAAAATATTTGGATGAATTAAAAAAACCATATAAAATTATTTGGATGAATTAAATGACCCCATTTTTTGGAGTGAATATACAGAGGGCACAGGGCAGTGATGTACCAATATACCACACAGGGCAGCCCCTGTATAAAAAATTTGGATGAATTAAGTAACCCCTTTTTACTTAGAGTGAATATACAAAGGGCACAGGGAAGCATACCCCTATACCACACAGGGCAGCCCATGTAAAATTAATTTGTATTAATTAAATAACTCCTATAAAATTATTTGGATTTATTAAATTACATTTTGGAGTGAATATAGACAGGGCAGTGCACCCCTACACAAGACAGGGCAGTCCCTATAAAAATTATTTCAATTAATTAAATAATCACTTTTTATTTGCAGTGAATATACAAAGGGGATAGGGCAGCATAAACCTATGTCAGACAGGGCAGCCCCTGTAAAATTATTTGGATTAATTGTATAACCAATGTAAAAATTATTTGAATTAATTTTAAAAAATCTACCCCTACACCACATAGGGCAGCCCCTCTAAAAATTATTTGTATGAATTAAATCACTTTTTATTTGGAGTGAATACACACAGAGCTCTGCACAGCATACCCCTACACCACACAGGGCAGCCCCTATACAAATTATTTGGTTTAATTAAATAACCCCTGTTACAATTATTTGATGAATTGAATATACACTGTCAAAATTATTTGGATGAATAAATCACCCCTTTTTCTTTGGAGTGAATATACACAGGGAACAGGGCAGTGTATCCCTACACCACACAGGGCAGCCCCTATAAAATTTATTTGGATGAAATAAATCCCCCCTTTTTATTTGAAACAAATATACACAGGGCACAGGGCAGTGTAGCCCTACACCACACAGGGCAGCACCTGTAAAAATTATTTCGATTAATTAAATAACCCCTGTAAAAATGATTTGGATGATTTATATCACCCCTTTTTATTTGAAGTGAATATACACCGGACATAGATAAGCATACCCCTACACCACACAGGGCAGTCCCTATAAAAGTTATTTGGATTAATTAAATAACTTCTTTTTTGGAATGAATATACACAGGGCACAGGCCAGTGAACCCCTACACCACACAGGGCAGTCCCTGTAAAAATTATTTGGATGAATTAAATAACCCATATAACATTTTTTTGGATGAATTAAATCACTCCTTTTTATTTTGAGTGAATATACACAGGACAAAGAGCAGCGTACCCCTACACAACACAATGCAGCCCTTGTAAAAAATGTTTGGATTATTTAAATAACTTCTATAACAATTTTTTGGTTGAAATAAATCACCCCTTTTTATTTGGAGTAAATATACACAGGACATATGGCAGCATATCCCTACAACACACAGTACAGCCCTTCTAAAAGTTATTTGGATTAATTAAATAACCCCTATAAAAATTATTTGGATGAAATAAATCACCCCTTTTCATTTGGAGTAAATATACACAGGTCACAGGGCAGCATACCCCTACACCACACAGGGCAGCCCCTGTAAAAAATATTTGGATGAGTTAAATAACCCATTTTTATTTGGAGTGAATATACACAGGGCAAAGGGCAGCATATCCATACACCACACAGGGTAGCACCTGTAAAATTATTTGGATTAATTAAATCACCCTTTTTATTTTAGTGAATATACACAGGGCACATGGCAGCATACACCTACACCATACAGGGCAGCCCCCGTAAAATGTATTTGGAATAATTAAATAATACTTATAAACATTTTTTGGATGAATTAAATTACCTCTTTTTATTTGGAGTGAATATGCAGAGGGCACAGGGCAGCGTACCCCTAAACCACACAGGGCAGCCCCTGTAAATATTATTTGGATGAATTAAATAACCCCTATAAATATTATTTGGATAAATTAAATCACCCCTTTTTATTTCGAGTGAATATATACAGGACATATGGCAGCACAGGGCAGCCCCTGTAATAATTATTTGGATGAATTAAAAAAACCCTGTAAAAATTATTTGGATGAATTAAATCACCACTTTTTATTTGGAATGAATATACATAAAGCACAGGGCAGTGTACCCCTACACCACACAGGGTAGCCCCTGTAAAAATGATTTGGATTTATTAAATAACTAGTGTAAAAATTATTTGGAGGAATTAAATCACCCCTTTTTATTTTGAGACAGGAGTCAATACACAGCACAGGGCACCGTAGCCCTACACCACACAGGGCAGCCCTGTAAAATTATTTGGACTGAATATACAGCACAGGACAGCACCACTGGATTGGACTGGACTGATACAGCAGAGCAGGTCACCCCCAGACTGATACAGCAGCACAGCACCACTGGACTGGAACGATACCGTATAGAAGGTCACCTCAGACCGATATAGTAGCACAGCACCACTGAACTGGACTGATACAGCAGAGCAGGTCACCACCAAACTGATATAGCAGCATAGCACCACTGGACTGGACTATTATTATTATTATCCTTTATTTATATGGTGCCACAAGTGTTCTGCAGCGCCTTACATAGTACATAGAACTAATAGGTGAACAAGAAACAAGTAATTTACAGTACATTACTGTGCAGGACAAGGACACGATTTATATACATTGCTGCAATAGCGATTAAAGCACTCACAGTAAGCAGCCGGGAGTTGGCAGTCACGTGTTGGGTGCCCTAATGGGGAGTAAAGAGTAGAAGAAAATGTAAAGAGAAGCTCATGAGGGAAGAGGTCCCTGCTCGTGAGATCTTACATTCTAAAGACTAATACAGCAGAGCAGGTCTCCCCCAGACTGCTACAGCAGCACAGCACCACTGGACTGGACTGATACAGCAGAGCAGGTCGCCACGCCATTTTCCCACAGACACTAGAGAGACACGTCCTTTTACTACCCTCTCCAGGACTGGAGTGAAGATGGCGGGTGGGAGGCACGAAAATGTGCAAAGTCCGGGTCTTGTGAGAAATCAACGCCCGGATACTGACGTTTTGCCTTGTTCCAGGAACCGAGTGTGGCGGGAAAACTGGACTCGGATCGGAGGGATTCGGGGAGGTTCGGATTTCGAAAATCAGGCACAATGATTCCTATAGCTAAATGCATTTTCTGAAAAGTATCAGAGTGTTTTCATCAACAAGTAGATTGTATTAACTGCTTTGGGGCTTATTTACATTTGCATGTAAATAAGTATTATGATGCCTCTCAGTTGTAGCAGTGCACACCCACTTTAAGTTGTAACAATAAGTTGTAATGGACACTATGTGCGGTGTAATGTGGATAAGATTGTGCTACTGTGCGGCGTAATTTGAATTGGCAATACTATTGTGTGACCATGCCCCTCTCTTTTGAGACCACGCCCTTTTTTCTGTGCACACCTACGCCGCATGCTGTCCCTTTGGGGGGAAGTTCCACCGCTTCTCTAGGACCACTTTAAACTCTGCTCAGTACCCTTATAAAAAAATGGACATAATGATACAGGGACATATTTATAATGGGTGCAGGGTATGCAGTGCACACGGGCCCCTGGGTCCAAGGGGTCCCACGCCACACACCCTGCACCCATACTTTTTTATACTTACCTCTCTGAAGTCCCAGTTGCCTCACTATTGTCCCGATGTCCTGCGCATGCGCAGTAGACTTCGGGCACAAACCAGTGCCCGGAGTCTACTGCTGCTCAGTTTGCTGGCGGCCGCCAGAGAGAGAGGAGGGGGCACCAGACGGGGAATGTACACGGACCCCCTCCACTGTTAAGATGCCCCTTGTCGAAGCTGGATAATTGGCTGAGACAGAATCTGTTTAACATTAAATCTGCACAACGCCATTTTGCGAATGGCCGCAATACGTCATTTTGCGATTGGCCGCCCAACGCCATTTTAGCGAATCTCACACATTATAAGTACATACGGCGATGCTATTATTTAGCGTCGTGCGATCCCCACGCAATAGAAAGACGTTAAAAGTCCTCATTATATAAATACAGACAGTTACTAAAACATATAATATGATCAAACCTGCAAAACACGTACCACGGTGTACTCCACAAAACACGTAGTCGCACAACGCTAACTAGCGTCTTTTCTCAATGCCCCAATACTTACACTCTACACACTTACATAAAAAGGTTCCCTAGCATTAAAGTTAATATTTAAGGTTTTATTCATTATCAGTAATGTTGGTAAATACATGTTATTTGATATCTAAGGTTTAGTACATGGTAAGCAGACCGTGTTTGATGTCATTCTAAACCACTGTGTCTTTGCAGATTTCCAGTATCATCGGTGAGGAGATCGCAACATGTGTCTGCAATGCAAACTATGGATCATAGAGAGTTAAACATTAAAAAGTACTCTGTAATGTAACCAGCTTAGATTTATTATGCAGTGGGAAAATGGACACAAAGAGTTGTTGGAGGCTGGATTGTGACCATACGAACTGACCTATGAACTATACTGTAACAGAAGAACCAGGAAGAAGAACCAATGGAATGATGCCAACCTGTTCTATTGTATTACCTATCTCTCTAAGGGTATATATGTGGGCTCTCTGAAACTGGATCTCAGTCTTCTTGCTTTGCTGTTGACGGAGGTTTCATCTTTGATGCCGGGATCTGGGTCCAGAGTGCGTGCGTATGTAACGACTGTACCTTGGGTCTGTATAATTTATTTGCGCTAATTGTATTTAGATCACAGCATGTAACCATCTGTTTTTATGTTGAATAATAACTTTTTGTGCTTTGGAACCACAATCAAAGTCTGAAAGCAATTATTTCTTGTGCGACTCATAACGCTAAACAGCAACAATTTTAGAGTGTAATGATAGGTAGGAGTCGATAGTTGGGGGCTTGCAGTGTGAGATCAGCGATCTCTCAGCAAAAGGGTGGAGGCGCCATAGCAGGAAAGAACACATTGTGCCTTCGAATGCCTGCTACCACTTTGTTGCTGAGAGTCCGCTACCCGTTATTGTGTGGTTCAAGGAGCACTGATTAGAATCCAGGGACAAGGGAGGAAAAAGTTTATTTTCCTTCATTGATAGAATTTCATGTTAAAAAGGGGAAGTCACACAATAGCATAAGGGTAATAATCCATTTTGTGTAGTAGTCGCATTATTGTGTATGCGACTAGTTGCACAATAGCGTATACGTATTTCCTGTATTGCTGCCACGTGTTTTAAACAAAGCCGTTGAGATTGCATTGTGACTTTGATAGATAGCGTTGTTGTAAATATCTTGATCAGTGTTACCATAATCTGGGAAAATGTGTATTTTTCTGCGCAGAAAAAGGGTATGTAACAGTGAACATATGTTGGTAGGGGTAACATGTTCCCTAGTTAAGGGTATTGTAGGACCCTTAAGTGCTAGGCGCCTGGTGTCGGCCTAGTGGCTCGGTAGTAGATACCGCAGTCTATACACATAAGCAGGTGTAGTTGTTGTCTTGTTGTAGGTATCGGCTCTCAGTGTGATTGCAGTATTCAGTGATCAGTTAGGGTTATTTGAACATTGTAATTGAACTGCACAGTTGTGGCAAATTGTGATTGTGTACTGAGTAGAGGTTGGATGAAATCACTGAAAAGGGTAGGTGTTATTGGAATGCCTAAATGCTAGCAGTTGAAAGGTAGTCAAAAAGGGGATTAGGTGCGTGGAAGCAGCCTGGTTATTCTTCCATAGGTGTGTGGGCGCATCCTGTTAATATCATCCACAGGTAAGTGAAAGTAGCCTTGACGTTCTTTCACCGGTCTAAATCTCTATTGAAAAGCTTAGGGTTATTTTCCCAGAAAGGGAGCCAAGCAAACGGTAGAGATGTTAGATGATGTGCTGCTGTTGGAAGAGCCGCTTGGGTCGGCACGGCATATCACCCATACTAGGTACGGTGCTTATGCAACTAGGTACTGTGATGTATGGTTTAAAATGATGAGGAAGAGTGTTAGACCGTTCCCCAGAATTGGCAGCTTTGATAAGGAGGTATTGAACAATATCCGAGATAGCATCTGTATGGTGCACTCTCAAATGAAAAAGATAAAGTATAACGAGTGTTTAAAGTTGTGGCAGCATGAGGGGGATGCGTGGCTTAAAGGTGTGCACGCGACGTAAACTAGCGTCATGAGCACGATTCAGGAGAGTGCACACGCAGTGCTAAACTGTGGTGCGTGCGCGCCGCAAAATAGCGCGCACGCACAGCAAGGCAGCGTTGCGTAAGATATTGCCAGTGGTTCACGTGCACCACCACCGCCCTATGCGGATGGGGGTGTAGGTACAGTCGATGTAAAAACCCATAAAAAGGTAACAAGTAACTTGTACCTTCTCTTGAGTAATCACAAAGAAAATGTTTATGATGCGGATGATGAACCTGTCGTTATGTCTGCCATTTCCCATGCTGTATACATGTTAGATGTTCCATCACAACAAGCACGAGTGGTGGCCTCATCTTTATCAGTGGTAGTACAGGAAGTGTTAACATCCACTGCACCTGTAGAGGAAGTTGTTAACCATATACGTAGCAGTAACAGACTAAATCCCCAGCCAGGTAACAAGGTCAAAGGTAGCAGTGCGGCCGGTCTGCATCCCATCCGGACAATAACTGTTCCAAATGGGAATGCGGATACGAACGGTGTAGTGCCCACAAGGGAAGTAGCAATGCATTGCCCTTGAACAAGAGCGGAGCTAAATTCCATAATGAATGATTTCCCTGACCCTAAAAAGGAATTAGCAAAATGCCAAAGATTTTTGAAAAATTTGGGTAATGCTCACAAGCCAACCAATAAAGATTGGTGAGGGGTGTTAAGGGCTTGTCTTCCACACAATACCGATGTGAAAAAGTTTATCACGGATTGCGTATTGGATGGAGATGATCCCTTAACAGATGAGGGTAACCAAGGTAACATTACCCGCATAATAACTCAATTGGGTGTATATTTCCAGTAGTAGTTAACTGGAGTAAAATTTTCACCATAAAACAAAAAGAGAGTGAATCTGCAGAGGATTACTGTACCCGAGCTCTGCAGGCTATCACCCAGTACACTGGGATAGAGGCTATTAAAAATAGCACTCATTACAGGGAAATGATCATCACGGTACTTATGGATGGTCTAAAAGACCATCTAAAGACCCGAGTTCAGACCTCACTACCTGGCTGGAGAGGAGTTACTGTAGACACACTTAGGGAGTCCGTTATTGAACATGATAAAAACATCCTCAAAAAGAGAGTGACCCAGAGCGAGAAGCTAATGGCTGTTAGTATTCAAGCTCTAGAAGGAATGAATGTAACATCACAGCCACCAGACACACCTGCACAGCTACACGCCCTCACCAATCCTGCACCACCACAAACACAGCCCTACCCCACTTATCACACACAGCCACAAAACCCATACTATCCACAGCAACCATATTACCCTCCAAATCTCTATCCACCCGCACAACCTTTCTCTACCGCTCAACGCACACAGCAACCCTTTCACCCACCCCACTCACGAAGGTGCTTTAACTGCAACCAAGTGGGACATGTAAGTAGGAACTGTAAGGTGAAGAAGGTAGGACCCCCTAACCAGGGAGTACCTGGATATCCACATAAGGGATATACACAGAGTACAGGAAGTTTCCAACAGTCACCAGCTCTAATTGTGGCATTAAATGCTGTATTGGAGAGTGAGAGTCAATGCTAGGGGTCAGGTCATACCTGTAGTCTACAGATAGTCAGGTTAACGGGAAGTACTATGGAAGAACCGGTGACGATGGTTGATGTAGCTGGTACTAAATATCCTTTTCTTGTAGACACAGGGGCAACCAGATCAGTGATAAAATCTCCAGCTAATTTACAGGTGACCAGCGAAGCAGTACCAGCAATGGGTGTAATGGGTAAAATGCAACATTATATTTTGACCAAATCCACAGAGGTTACTAATGGGCCATTGCATACCAGGCATTCTTTTCTCCTGGCAACAGCGGCTCCTACTAACCTACTGGGAAGGGATTTGTTATGTAAGATGGGATGTGTCATATTTCTAGATATCCCAGAGAGAGTTGCGCACGAGGTGAGGGATATGTTGGACACTCTCCAAAGGATAATGTATCACTCTACCGGTTCAGGTAAAAACCCATCTCAGGTAGATCAAATGTTATCCCAAATTCCAGATTCACTCTGGACCAAGGATGGACAGGACACTGTATTAATGGCAAATGTAGCTCCCGTAATGGTAAATCTAAAAAGCAGTAGGCAAGCTCCAAAAATTCCCCAGTACCCATTGAAACAGGAGGTAGAATTAGGGGTGTATCCCATACTTGAGCGATTATTACAGCAGGGAATTTTAGTCCGTACAGCAAGTGTAGCCAACAGTCCCATCTTTCCTGTGAAGAAGAGTGGTGGTAGGGGTTATAGGCTGGTACAAGACCTCAGAGGGGTTAATAAGGTAGTAGAGAGCCAATTTCCCGTAGTGCCAAATCCAGCTGTCATTCTTATGCAGATCCCTCCAAATGCAACCCATTTCACTGTCGTTGACATCTGTTCTGCTTTCTTCTCTGTACCTCTTCATCCTGACTGTCAGTACCTATTCACTTTTACATATGGGGGTGTACAATACACATGGACACGATTGCCCCAGGGTTTCATAGACAGCCCCAGTATCTTCTCCCAGGCCTTACATGACTGTTTACAATCTTTTCAACCTGCCAATGGATCTGTTCTAATACAATATGTGGATGATTTATTGTTATGTTCTGATTCGTTTATGTCATGTTTAAATGATACTAAATTTTTATTACTTCATCTCTCGCAAACAGGACACAAGGTTGCTAAGGACAAACTACAGCCATGCCAGTCCAGGGTTAAATACTTGGGATATTGCCTAACCCAGGGGTAATGACATCTGACTAATGACAGAATCCAAGCCATACAGACCATGACACTGCTGCAGAACCAAAAGCAAATTCGTACCTTCTTGGGAATGTGTGGATACTGCAGAATGTGCATCCCAGGTTTTTCTATTTTGGCCTTGCCATTACAGGACTTAGGAGCTTATTCAGACCCAGTCGTTAGCTCTACAAGCTCGCAACCGGGTTGATGTTGCTCCAGTGCGCATGCGCACGACAGAGCTGGCTCCATCGTGCACATCGCGAGACCCGGCTAACGACAGGTGATCCATCGTTAGGGGTCTCGTAGCAGACGGGGTGAGCTGTTGATGTTGAGTGACAGCTCGCTCCGTTTGCTGGGCAGGCTGGGGGCGTGCCTGGCCAAATGGAGGTGTTTGGGGGTGGCCCCACTGACATCATCAGTGATGTCAGTGGGGAGCTTCCTGCTCAAACAGCAGGAAGCTCCCTGGGGCTTAAGGTTGACGAGACCCTACCTTAGGGTCTCGTCGTTAGTACCGATGGTCGCGATGGTCTTGATCATCGTGACCATCACCCTTAGTGGTCGTTAGAGCTGTGGGTGTTAACCCACAGCCTAACGACCGACATGGAGGTGGCCGTTCAGGATGGAAGCGCCCGCCCTGTTTCAGAATGATCGCTTGCATCCTACGACCGTCTCTGAATAAGGCCCTTAGTCTCTTCCTCAAAGCCCGATCGTGTCATACACACAGATGAATCAGAGCAGGCTTTCCTTAATCTTAAGGATAGTCTGACAAGAGCACCTGCATTGGGAATACCTGATTATGAAAAACCTTTTGATTTGTATTGTACGGAAGCTAATGGTTGTGCAGCAGGTGTCCTCACACAAAAACATGGTGATGCCAGTAGGATACTACAGTGCACAACTAGTGTCTTTTCTCAATAGCCCCAATACTTACACACTGCACACTTACATAAAAAGGTTCCCTAGCATTAAAGTTAATATTTAAGGTTTTATTAATTATCAGTAATGTTGTGAAATACATGTTATTTGATATCTAAGGTTTAGTACATGGTAAGCAGACCATGTTTGATGTCATTCTAAACCACTGTGTCTGCAGATTTCCAGTATCATCGGTGAGGAGATCGCAAGTGTCTGCAAGTTATGGATCATAGAGAGTTAGGGATTGAAATGTTTCCTGTAATGCAGCCAGTCTAATTTGTTATGCTGCGGGAAAATGGACACAAAGAGCTGTTGGAGGCTGGATTGTGACCATACGAACTGACCTATGAACTGTACTGTAACAGAAGAACCAGGAAGAACCAATGGAATCATGCCAAACTGTTCTACTGTATTGCCTATCCCAGTAAGAGTATATATGCAGGCTCTCTGAAACTAGATGCTAGTCTTCTTGCTTTGCTGTTGACGGAGGTTTCATCTTTGATGCCGGGATCTGGATCCAGAGCGCGTGCATATGTAACAACTATACCTTGTGTCTGTATAATTTGTTTGCGCTAATTGTATTTAGATCACAGCGTGTAACCATCTGTTTTATGTTGAATAATAACTTTTTGTGCTTTGGAACCACAATCAAAGTCTGAAAGCAATTATTTCTTGTGCGACTCAACGCTAAACAGCGACAATTTTAGAGTGTATAGATAGGTAGGAATCTACACCCTGTAATATGTGTTCACAACTGATGTTTACATGGATGCATACACATATAAACCTGTCATGAGGAGTATCTGTTGAGGATGCAGGAAAAATTATGCAAAAAGACATTGATGTCAGCTGCACTATCTAGCGGCTTCTGATTAATTGTGTCTCTGCCCCTTCATACTAGTACTTCATTCATTAGTGGGGCTTCTATATTACATGAAATTGCAGCCCTCTACTCGCATTACTGTACTTAATCCATATTTCTATTTGGACTACCTGTGTTTGACACATTACATTTTTATATTGTGTATAAATAGGAATTTGTCATTTACTTCCAGGGGCGGATTGGGATGGAAAACCAGCGCTGGAGATTTCTGGAAGCAGCTATAATGGGGAGGGGTCTGTTGAGGGGGCGGGGTTTGTCCAGAGGGAGGTGGCGGGATACTCTGAGTTGGATGCAGTGGTGGCTTTCTTTGCGTCTTTAGCTGCAGTTGCGCAGGCGGCATAATGCTAATGCTGTTATAGAGCCCTTCCCTGGTGTACATCCATTCGTTTGAATGTGAAAGACTAAGATGACCACTTTTAATGTCTACAGATGCTGCAATCATGCTTTGTGCTTTTTTAGACACCCCCATCAGTCGCACTGTTGATGTAAGTTACAGCGTAATTCATTTCTCTGTACACAACCACTATCAACAACATGCCTGTGTCACTCTAATAACACTGTCACTCACCTACATCTGCATCTGATTAACCAACCCCCTGTAACCACCCAGGTACAGTAAACAACTACTATCTGCCTGTGTCACTCAACTAACACCCTCACTCACCTACATCTGCTTCTAATTAGCCAACCCCCTGTAACCACCCAGGTACAGTACGCCAAACACATTCTTGAAAAAGAGTCTATCTTGAAACGCGTTGGCCCAGAGGAGTTGCTGTCTGGTGGGGAATCCTTTTCCTTTTTTCTGGGCTCACATCCGCAGGATAAAGTTTATTTGGACCATCTAAAGATACCTTTATAAGAGTCAACAAAACATCATCGCTGTGAGTATCGGTACGCATGTCTCTTCTGTTGTCATAAAGATACCTTTACAAGTTTTACACCGTGGTGTCTCATTGTAAGTGAGGTACAACACCTCCACCTCTATGCTGTGCACCATTGGGAAATAAATATAAAAGTACATACTTTATATTAAAGGAAGGTCAACTAAAAGAAACCTTTGTAGGAGTCCTTCCCCACGCTGAATAGTGAATGGGGGTACGCTCTGTCTCTCTAAATGTATATTATCATATAATAATTTCCTATATTGGTTCCTTCTCATACTGTACAAGTTTATTTTCTTTTATGCAATATCTTACTACCTTTGAAAACCGGTCACTGATCATCAAGTAAAGGAACCAATAATTCTCTAATCAAGTTAAGTACATATTTCTTTTGCTTTGAATATATATCATTTCCTGTAATTTTTTAAGAAAAACCTAGATGCCTCCAGTACTGAGCGCTATCATACACCTCATAATCTTTATAACATTTACTATCAACAACATGCCTGTGTCACTCTAATAACACCCTCACTCACCTACATCTGCATCTGATTAGCCAACCCTTTGTAACCACCCAGGTACAGTACACAACCACTATCAGCCTGCATCACTCTAATAACACCCTCACTCACCTACATCTGCATCTGATTAGCCAACCCTTTGTAACCACCCAGGTACAGTACACAACCACTATCAGCCTGCGTCACTCTACTAACACCCTCACTCACCTACATCTGCATCTGATTAGCCAACCCTTTGTAACCACCCAGGTACAGTACACCAAACACATTTTTACTATACTTTTTCATGTATGTGCCAGAATCTGTACTGTGACTCCGTACGAACATTATCAGGATGCATGATGGGAAAAAAATTAAAAACACATTGGCCCCAATACGAAAAGACAAACATTGGCCCCCAACAGGAAAAAACATAACCCATTAGCAACCACAGGAAAAAAACACACAAGGGCTCCCACATGGGAAAAATAGCACATTAGCCCCTCAAGAAAAAAAAACCCCAAATACATTGACCCTCACAAGAAAAAAATTAAACACATTAATACATTTACCCCCAGCACCCATTAATACATTTACCCCCAGCACTTAATAAGTTTCCCAACACCCATTACTAAATTCACACATAGCACCTATTATTACATTTACCCCAGCACCCATTCATTTTCCCAGCACCTATTACTAAATTTGAACCTAGCACCTATTAAGCACCCAGCACCTATTACTACATTAATTTTCCCAGCATCAGAGGTGTAACCAGAGTTGATGGCGCCCAGGACATATAAGAAAATGGAGCTCCTTGAAAACTATTCCTTAAAATTTTTACATTTAAATTCAAATAAATACATACTGGAAACTAAAAATAGGGAAGCTTAAGGGCAATGCGAAAACATCAATATGACAGAAATGAGCACCACATTCATGAATGGAATATTTAAGTGGACAGATAGGGACCTGGGTGCCAGCTAGGCTCCCAGAAACTATAGGGATTTTGAAAGTTTGAAATACATTTTAGATGTCTTTAACATTCCTGTCACCAATTGAGACTCAAATGTTCGGCCACTTAAAATTAACTTTCTGCTCTTATTAATCTGTCATTCTCTTCAAAGGGTAAATTGTGCTGATCTTACCCTGTAAAGAGGGGAGAAGTAGAAGACAAGGGAGGAGGAGGTGTGTGGCAATTGGACAGTGTGTTGTGGGAGCAGATGGGAGAAAAAGAAGGGGAACATATGGGATGGGGAGACAATAGGAGAAGAGTAGCTCATATATGTTGCTGACAGAAAGACAAAAATGGTGATAAACACATAGGGAGAGTGAAGTTAATGACAAAGGATGAGACAAACATGAAGGGTGATGTAATAGAAACATATCACAATAGATCATATTACTTCACCCACATAACTGGCAGTGCCCATGTACTGCATACCCCCGTGCACACTTCTGGTGATGCTTATCTTCTACATACCCTCCAATACACACTCCTGGTGGTACCCATCTTTTACATACCACTCCACCCTCCCCCACACATACACCTGGTAGTGCCCATATTCCCCCCTTCAGACACTCTCCTGATGGTGGCCATCTCCTGCATACCCCCTAACCAACACCACACATTCTCCTGATGGTGGCCATCTCCTGCATACCCCCTCACCAACACCATACACTCTCCTGGTGGTGGCCATCTTCTGTATGCACCACCCCGAACTTGGTAGTGCCCACATTTTGCATATCTCCCCCTACACACACACTCTCTCCCTCTCCTGGTGGTGGCCATCTTCTGCATACCCCCTTCCCCCCCCCACACAGTTGTGCTCATATTCTGCATAACCCCACACACACACACACACACACACACACACACACACACACACACACACACACACACACACACACCATTGTGCTCATATTCTGCATAACCCCCCCCCACACACACACACATATGCTCTCTCTCTCTCCTGGTGGTGGCCATCTTCTGCATTCACCCCACACACACACACACACACACACACACTCACACTCTCCCTCCCTACTGGTGGTGGCCATCTTCTGAATACAACCCCGCCTTCCCCTACACACACACCTGGTAGTGACCATAACCCCCCTACGCGCACACACACACACACACACACACACACACACACACACACACACAGACTCTTTCCCCTGGTGGTGGCCATCTTCTGCATACACCACACCCAACCTCCGCCCCACACACCTGGTAGTGCCCACACTCTGCATCCTCCTCCCCCCACACCCCTACCTACCTGGTGGTGGCCATCATCTTCTGGATCTAGATCACCATAATTCAGCTCCCAGCCTCCCACCGAGAGCCTGCCTCACCTCCAATACTTGTGGCCATGCCCCCTCCCATGCTGCCCGTACTGTGCTGGCTCTATGCACAGGGGGA
The DNA here is from genome assembly GCA_031769625.1 of Taudactylus pleione. Taxonomy (NCBI): domain Eukaryota; kingdom Metazoa; phylum Chordata; class Amphibia; order Anura; family Myobatrachidae; genus Taudactylus; species Taudactylus pleione. The sequence goes on along the minus strand of JAUIMM010000016.1, from coordinate 9,004,774 downwards.
GAGGGTGTGATTGCCTTGTGTGTAACTGAAGCCAGGGGTTTGTCAGACAGAGCAGAGGGCAGCTGTCAGACTCAGTACATAATCATGTGCTTCATAGTGAATTGTTATATTATGAAGCTCATGGTTGTATACTGCCGGCTGCCCTGCCCCCGCCCTGTCTGACAAATCCCTCGCTTCTGTTACACATAATAATGGCATCTTAGTGCAGCAGTGTGACGGAACAACATGGTGCCCCTCCTCCCGGCAAAGCTACTGACCTGCTGTCGTGCTCCTGCTCCTCTCGGCTGCTCCTGCTCTTGCTGTGATGCTGCTGTCTGCTACTACCAGGAGCCTCAGCAGCAGTAACTTTCAAAGTCTGTCCACCCGCCTAGCCCCGCACCCGCACCAGCGTGATGACAACTTCCAAGTGCTGCTGCCACCCGGCACTGGCAAATGTAGAAAGTGGCCTGGCTGACATGGCCCTGCAGAGGAGGGGATGGGACCGGCCCAGCGGGAACCTTCCCGGCTGTCCCGGTGGCTCAATCCGCCCCTGTTTACTTCTCACACTGTCATGCCACTATCCCCATAGTTGCCGACATTTCGGCTGCGTCCTCCACAAGGGGCAGCCTGGAAGGAGGTTTTGGGAGATGTGGTGCCATGATCAGGGCCGCCAAGAGCCGCACCGGGCCCGGGTGACAGCCCGGCGCACAGCCAATGAGGGGAATGATCGCTCCCCCCATAGGCATAGGAGACTGCTCCAGCTGTGCTTAGCAGCTGCGAACAGTCTCCCACTGCAGCCCAGCACACAGCAGCATGTGCTGGGTTGCTGTGATGTAGAAGGGAGGGGGAGTGGTGCTGGACCCGGGCCCCCGCCGGGCCCCTCCAGCAAACCCGGGCCTGGGTAGTTAGTACCCGCCCTCCCCCCTCTCGGCTCCCCTGGCCATGATTGTATCATAATACCCCACCCCTATACATGACCGCAAATAGCATCATCAAGTCACCCAGACAGCATGAAGGGGCTGGTGGGAGACTTGTCTACTCTTCCGGGAGTGCCACCCAATTTTCAGGAGTCTCCCGGACGTTTTCTGGATAGTAGGTAAGTATGGATATGCCTATGCTCTTGCTACGCTTTTGCACTTAGTAATAGCACTTGTTATTTCTCATGTTAAACTACAGTATATATTAGGAATGCAATACACAAGATGTATCCCTAGTGATTGGCGTAAAAGAGACTGCCTGACGTAGATTCACCAAAAAAACCTTCACCAAAGATTTAACACAATATACCAATACTAAAGAATGAGACTCATAAGATCGGTGCTCTATCAACAACATAAGGATAGGATGATCCTTCTTTTCACTCTTCTTAACTCAGGTATGAGGAGGTCATGAAATAAAACAAATATATATATATGTGTAGTACAGTTTTTTCCATACACAAGATTTAAATGTATCCTTTTTCTCAACTCTGCACACCGGTGGGGAATAATCAGAATACCATGACTCACACTTCTAAATGTGATGTACGATATATCAAGGTATCTTTATCCCCAGGAAATACCAGCCACAAATGATCCGTGTGTGTAATAATCACAAAGGTAAGTAAGACGTACCGCACTCACTATAAGTGCAGTATTCTTTCAACACATAATGGTTTCTTTAGACTTGTATACAACTTCCAAGAATCAAGGGCGTACAATACTCACGATCTGAGGGAAGATTCATTGATGGTGACCTCCTAGGAGTATACAAAGATACCTTGATACGCTTCAAAAGAACTACATTGATCGTGAGTAGGGAACGCTCTTGATTCTTGGATAGTCACTGCGAGCGACTACGGTAATGGACGCATGCAACGTGTGTCTCAGAAGTATGCAGTCGGGAAGCCGGCGGACCTAACCCGACAGCAGGCTTCCCGACTATCATATCCCGGCAAAGGTCTAAAGACAGGTGTCGATATGCTGACGCCTGTAATTAGACATACACCGGGAGCCCGGCGCCCGGCATCCCGATCGAAGGGATGCTGGGCGCCGAGCGTGGATAGCCACGGGGGGGGTTAGGTTTAGGGTTCCCAGGGGGGACTTAGAGTTAGACTCCCCCAAGGGAGGCTAGGTTTAGGCTAGGGGAAGGGGGGGTTAACGTTAGGCACCCCTGGGGGGGACTTAGGGATAGGCTTTCCCCTGGGTTACTTAGGTTTAGGCGGTGGGGAAGGTGGGGTTCGGTTTAGGCACTTAGAGGGGGGATTAGGGTTAGGCACTCGGGGGGAAGGTTAGGGTTAGGCATGCCTAAGGGAGGGTTAGGGTTAGGGGGTAGAAATAGGTTAGTATATACTTACCTTTGACGATTGGGATTCCATCCTCTGCCGGGATGCCGCTGTCGGGATTCCAACTGCCGGGCATGGGTCTGGCGGTAAATCATACCGATTCCGTCTCAGATACATGCGCAGACTGTAGATTATCACTCGACTGCGTAAACATCAAAATAACGTACATCTCTGAATCAGGTTTTTGGACTATACAAGTCTAAACAGACTTAAAAGAGTGACGGGTAGGAAAAGAAGAGTAAAGTCTGCTCCTGTGGTACATACAGCAATAAAATATCCCTGTCAATTATATTTCAACTGTTGTACTGGGCTTCAAAACATTTTATTAATATATTGTGATCTACTAATAAGTTGTAACAGGTCAGACAGTACAAATATGTCTGGATTGCCTGTAAATAAATATTTACATCCTTGTCCTTAATTTAGATATAAGATGTGGATTGGATCCAGCAACATGCACCTATTTATGTAGAAGTACTGACGTGACTTCTAAGCCAGACATATAAACTACTTCATACTGCAATGATATTTCCTGAGTCACAAGATCTACCAGTTAATGTTTCCCTCATGCAACTTTTACTGAGGGTACCGAGTGAACGGTTCTTATTAAACCAGCTCTAAAAATAATTATAATCTTCCCGAATCGTTGTATACACATTTTAAAGCAACATCTTGGTTGGTCCTTGATTTTATGGGTAAGATTTCTGGACTGCACACCCTGTAAAATATATATATATATATAATGGGAGGTGCTACCTGATGAGACTAATTGCAGGCATAAAAACAGACAAATCTCAGGTGCACAACTCCAAATTATTAATAATATATAAATGCAATATAATTTTGCAATCAATAGAGGTTATTAGCATAATCATGGCCAAGGTTATGGGCCTACCCACCACATCCAGGTAACCTCTTTGGGGTAGGTCCATAACATACTACGATTCAAATCCAGAGTGCAGGACACCCCCAAACTAGCCCAGCTAAGCTGCCCCAGGGCACCGCATAGAAAGAAAAGTGCAGTGTGAAAGAGATAGTTAGGATCAGCTACTGCTGCATATAAAGAATGAAAATAAAAAAGTGAGGTACATGTATAATAAACAAGCAGTGAAGGGTTAAAATGTGTTATAAAAGAAAAATGTGTTATAATGCGGTGCCCTGAAACAGATCAACCAAGGCAATCCAGGGGGACTCACGCCCCAAAAATGAACCAAAGTTGCACTACAGTATATAAAACTTGTAGGACTTACCTAGAATTGTGCCTAATACTAGTAGTGCAACTTTGGTTCATTTTTGGGGCATGGATCCCCCTGGATTGCCTTTGCTGATCTGTTTCAGGGCACCGCATTATAACACATTTTTGTTTGTTTATTATATATGTACTTCACTTTTTATTTTCATTCTTTATATGCAGCAGTAGCTGCTCCTAACTATCTCTTTCACACTGCACTTTTCTTTCTATGCTGTGCCCTGGGGCGGCTTAGCTGGGCTAGTTTGGGGGTGTCCTGCGCTCTGGATTTGAATTGTAGTATGTTAGGGACCTACCCTATAGAGGTTACCTGGATATGGTGGGTAGGCCCATAACCTTGGCCAAGATTATGCTAAAAACCTCTATTGATTGCAAAATTATATTGCATTTATATATTATTAATAATTTGGAGTTGTGCACCTGAGATTTGTCTGTTTTTGAGTCAGGATATTGCCATACTTGGACGATCTCCTGATATTGGCGCAGTCTCCAGAGATGTTAAATGTCATCTCCAGCTGACCATTGCCTGTCTATAGGACCATGGCTGGATAGTCAATTGAAAAGTCTTCTCTTTCTCCAACTCAACAGATGGTACATCTGGGGGCGCTACTGGATTCTCTGGCACAAAGGGTCTCAAACGATCCTCATCTCACCAGAAGTTCAGCTCTCCCTCGCATGGTGGCTGCAGACAGCCCATCTAAACAAGGGTCACCCATTATGGATCCCAAATTGGGTACTTCTCACCACAGACAAGTCTTCGAAGATGGGACGTGGTGACAGGTCATCGATCACACCTTTCATGGAAGATGGATGGCTCGGGAAGGTCACCTGCCCATAAACATTTTGGAGCTTTGTCCAAACAAAAGGCCAACGTCCTTCCACCTCATTGACCTTACGACTGTGCTATCAACCACATCCATGGCTCAGTTCAAAGCTACCTAAAGGTTGCTTATATGTTCTATCAGTCCCAAAGAATAAGGCCATGGAAGAATATATAAAGGATGGATTGGCCAAGGGATTCATTCAGCCTTCTAAGTCTCTGGTCGGGGAAAGGTTCTTTTTTGTCGATAAAGACCCTGCATAGATTACAGGGGTTTAACAACGTTATGCTCAAGAATTCCTTTCCTCTGCCTTTCATTTCTGTTCTTTTCGACCAGTTATGGGAAGCTACCATTTTCTCCAAAATCAATCTACGAGGCGCCTACAATTTGATCTGGATTATAAGTGGTGATGAATGGAAGACAGCTTTCAACACTCATTTGGGCCACTACGAATACATGGTTATGCTATTCGGACTATCCAATGCCCCAGCTGTCTTCCAGGATCTTATTAATGATGTTCTTCGTGATTTTTTGGGAATCTTTGCTGCAGTATATCTGGACGATATTCTAATCTGTTCCCAATCTTTGGACCAGCACCGCCAACACGTCCGGCAAGTGCTACAAAAGTTGCGAGAAAATCATTTATATGCCAAACTCGAGAAGTGCGAATTCGAGGTGACCAAGATTTCCTTCCTGGGATATACCATCTCATCCCAGGGTTTTTCCTTGGATACTGGCAAAGTCAAAGCCATTCAATTCCTCGGATTTGCAAATTACTATTGGAGATTCATTAATTCATTTTCTTCCATCATGGCCCCGATTGTTGAATTGACCAAAAAAGAAGCTGATACCGTTAACTGGTCCTCTGAAGCTGTGCAGGCTTTTGAAAGCCTGAAAGCTGCTTTCACTAATGCCTCGGTTCTTTGTCACCCAGATCCAGGATCTGCCATTCATTGTTGAGATGGATGCCTTGGAGGTCGGAGACGGAGCCATACTGTCGCAGAAGGATCCTCAGGACAATAAGTTGCACCCTTGCACTTTTTACTCCTGAAAGTTCGCCTCGGCTGAGAGAAATTACGATGTGGGCAATCGTGAATTATTGGCGATAAATGGGCTTTTGAGGATTGGAGGCACTGGCTAGAGAGGTCCAAACATCAGGTCACGGTTCTCACGGATCATAAAAATGTTGCATACATTGAAACAGCCAAATGACTGAATTCCAGGCAGGCACGTTGGGCCTTAGTTTTCACCCGCTTCAATTATGTCATCTCTCTTCATCCAGGGTCAAAAAAGGTTAAAGCAGATGCAATTTCCAGAAGTTTTTTACCAGTTCAACAGACTATTGGTCCTGATGAGCCTACTATTCCTACTTCTTGTATTCATCTGGCCATTGCACATAGTTTGGCTAATTCCATTCAAGCTTGTCAGTCGGAAGCCCCATCTGAAAAACCTGCTGGACTATTGTTTGTTCCAGAGAGACTCCGGCAAGCAGTTCTTTTGGATTTTCACTCCCAGAAAGCCATCAGTCATCCAGGCATTTTCAAAATGAAGGAGTTACTTTCCCGCTTTGTGTGGTGGCCTTCATTGTCAAGAGATGTTCGTGAGTTTGTTCTGGCCTGTGACATCCGTGCTCGGAATAAGATTCCACGTCTTGCCCCATCTGGTCATTTTTTAACTTTGACCATACCTAGGAGACCCTAGACACACATTGCCATGGATTTTAAAGTTGACCTCCCTACTTCTTCTCGTTGTTCAGTTATTTGGACTGTGGTGGACCGCTTCAGTAAGATGGCACATTTTTTACTGTTGATCAAACTTCTCACCGCCAAGGAACTTTCCATATTATTCCTCAAGCATATTTTCCGTCTTCATGGTTTCATTTTGAATATTGTGTCCGACCAGGGAACACAGTTTGTCACCCAATTCTGGAAGGATTTCTGTTCTTCATTAGGCATTTGCCTCAGCCTCTCCTCAGGTTATCACCCTAAGTCCAATGTTCAGACGGAACGTGTCAATCAATCTTTGGCTTTTATGTGTCTAAATGTCATAATGACTGGGTTACTCAATTGCCTTTGGCAGAGTTTGCTTTTAACAACTCTTGGCATTCTGCTTCCTCAGTTTCTCCATTCTACTGCATCACTGGACAACATCCTAGAGATAATTCCTTCAAATCCAAGGGGGGGGGGGTCTGCATCTCCATCCTCTGTCTCCCAGCTGCGCTCTATTTGGAATACAGTAGGGTTCACCTGTGTCTCCGTAAAAGTTCCATTCGTTCCAAGACCCTTGCTGACAAACATCAGCGGCCTTGTAAATTCAAGATTGGAGATTGGGTTTGGCTAGCTACAAAGAATATCAAACTCCACCAACCTTCACAGAAATTAGGTCCCAGGTTCATTGGTCCTTTCCAGATTATTGCTTGGGTCAATCCTGTCGCCTTCCAGCTCAAACTGCCTAACTCGCTACATATTAACAACAACTATCATTGCTCCTTGTTAAAACCAGTTTTCTTTTCTTCCAAATTCAAGTACATGCAGATAGACCCTCTCCAGTTGTTGTTCGGGGACAACAAGAATTTGTGAATGAGAAGATTCTGAATTCCAGGTTCTCACAAGGACGTTTGCAGTTTCTGGTCCACTGGAAAGGTTATAGCCCAGAAGAAAGGTCTTGGGTTCCAGAGAGATCTCTTTGCATGCTTCCAGGTTGAAAAAGATCTTCTTTAAAGACTTTTCCTACAAACCAGGTTCTAGGGGTTTCTGAACCCCTCGTCAAGGGGGGGCATTCTTACAAGTCATCAGTGTGACTTGTCACTCTCCAGCACTCTGCAGATCACTCCTACCATTTTTGCATGCTGTACGGGAATGGCACCATCAGTTACTAGGTGATCTGGATGATGCCAAGTGTTACTGGGAACACAGGATGACCTTCCATGGTTCTGATTGGTACTTTATCTCTTTTTATACCTGACAGCCTCCTCATGGCTTTTCCGGATATAGCGTCTCCATACGTGCCCTTCCGGTTCCTATTTATGAACTCTGTTCCTGCAAATCAAGCCGCACCACGGCTAATTAAGCCGCACCATGTTCTCCACAAGGCCGCATCATTCATCAATTTCCACGGCTGTCATAGCAGCACCACGGCTAACTAAGCCGCACCACGTTCTCCACGAGGTTGCATCATTCATCTATTCCTCCGGCTGTCATAGCCGCACCACGGCTAACTAAGCTGCACCACAGTCTCCACGAGGCTGCATCATTCATCAATTCCTCTGGCGGTTATAGCCGCACCACGGCTAACTAAGCTGCACCATGGTCTGCTGTCTCCATGAGGCTGCATCATTCATCAATTCCTCTGGTGGTTATAGCAGCACCACAGCTAACTAAGCTGCACCACAGCAAATTAAACTGTGCTGCGGTCTTCACAAGGCCGCATCAACTTATCAATACTACTAGCGGTACTTGCTGCATCAAACCACCGGCTACACTAGCCACATCAAATATCTCCGGCTACATTAGCCACATCAATCACCAGCGGTACTTGCCACATCAAAACCACCGGCTACACTAGTCACATCAAATATCTCCAGCTACATTAGCCACATCAATCGCCAGCAGTACTTGCCACATCAAAACCACCGGCTACACTAGCCACATCAAATATCTCCAGCTACATTAGCCACATCAATCACCAGCGGTACTTGCCGCATCATACCACCAGCTACACTAGCCACATCAAATATCTCCGGCTTCATTAGCCGCATCAATACAACCAGCAGAGCATACCACCAGTGGTACTTGCCGCATCGCCAGCTGCGCTAGTCGTCTCTTTGCCACTGGCTCTCCGTTGTGTCACATTTACCTCTGGTCTTCCTAAGAGATCTGTGTAAACTGCTACTACTCCGAGTTTAAGTCCATGCAGCCATCTAAGTACCGGTGAATGTACTCAGGGACTGATTCAGAGACGGACGCTCTGATAGAGCGCTCGCTCTGAATCAGGGTTTTTTTTTTTGTGCGGCCTCCTGGCCGCTCGCATAGCTGTGAGTGACCACCCACAGTTATTGCGAGCGGCCAGGATGATGGTCGCGATGGTCAAGACCATCACGACCATCGGGGCTTGCGTCGAGACCCTTGTGGTAGAGTCTCATCTGCAGCAAGCCCCAGAGAGCTTCCGGCTCTAATAGAGCCGGAAGCTCTCCCACTGACATCACTAGTGATGTCAGTGGGGCCGCCCACAAACGGCAGGCGTTCGCTTGGGAATGCCTCCATTTGTGAAGCCACCCCCCTGCCATGCCTACAAAATGGGGCGAGCTGTCTATCAACATCGACAGCCGCCCCTTTTGTAGTGAGCCACGGAGCGAGAGAATTTCTCTCTCGCTCGGGGTCTTGCGCATGCGCGGTGTGGCCGCTGTGCGTGCGCAGAGTACACCATCGACCCACTTGCGAGCGCTCAAGCACTTGCGAGTGGGTCTGAAGCAGGCCCTCAGTTCTAAGGGAACAGCGGTTGGCTGTTATTGGCAGAAGACCTCGCCCATAGGGTCTTAGGGGTTTACACAGGGTACCCTAGGAAACTGTAACATTTATGTGGTGTGAGACAGTGGAAATGTCTAACAATATGGAAGGAAGAGGGAAGAGGTGTGAGTAGAGGTGGCTATAACAGCACCTGGCACAGGCTTCCCAAAAATGCATCTGAGCCAGGTACCTGATAGCCACAGCCATTTGCATTGCAAATATATAGAATAAATAATACATTATTTTAGTCACACAAAAATAGAGATAGAATGAAAGGGGTACAGAAATAGAAGGAGGGATGCAGGGCAGTTGGGATTTCATAATCTTCAAGGATTAAACATTGAGATACCGCAGGTGAGGCAGTAACACAACAGGCTGACTAAATAAGCAGTCACAACCACATAAAGTACATTGAAGTAACTATAATATCCAGATATATGGGAGGGAGCACTAGTGTAGGAGGAAAAGGAGTTAGGGAAGACGGGGATGTTAGTAAGGCAAAGGAAGTGACAGGGAAGAAGAAGCTTGGCATGCTCAGGAAACAGATTGAGGGGACTTTACAGTATAGTAACAAAGCTGGTTATATGGATAATGCTAGTGACCGAATTTAAATAAATGAGAGTAAACTCACTATTGGTGTATTTCACGTATTGCATGTAAAATGTCCCAATAAGTGACCTCACAATTATAAATGATTGACCGTAACATATAAAAATTAGATTGAATAGTAATAATCAACATTGGTGGCAGCATTAAAGGACGGACGGGACGACAAACGTGTACACAAAGCCAAACATTGGTGCTCAACTCACCACTTACCATAAAACTCACTCACTCAGGTAATGTATTCCTTTCCAGGACAGGACAATAGGCCTACAACATATCCCATAACAGTTTTAAATGACCAAACAAATCATAATTCAAAATGGTGGTGGCATTAAAGAATGGACAGGACAACAAATATACACATAAAGCTAAATGTTGCTGTTCAACTCACCACGAACTAAAATACCAACCCGTTCAGGTGGTGTAGCCATCTCCCATACAGGACAGTAGACTACAATGTATCCCCATGCAAGGAAAGTGCACCCACTAAGACTAATACTTAACTTTACCAACCAGAATACTGTTCTTTACTGCCATAGCTAGGCCTAAACTGATGCGCAGCCAACATACCTAACACACATTAACTAAATTAAATCTCCAAAACACCTAAATAAATCCTCAATCAGAACTCAGATGAACCATCTGACCGAAATAGTTGGACATCCTTAAAATTAATGAAATCATGCTCCATAATGCCATTGTTGGCCAAAGGAAAACACACCATTGTTGCATTCACTGTTTTCCTGGCAATATAGATAGGATTAAAGATAACATTTTATTGTCATTGTAAAAGAACAATGAAATAACAAAGAACCAGGTAAATCACATTCGCATAACAACATCCAACCTTACTCCAGACCCAACACCTCTGCAAACATGCCCAACGCCATATCAGACCACACAATCTTACAGAAGGGACAATTTTCGGTGACAAAAATGAAGATCAGGAGTAATTGTTGACTGAAGTTCAAGCAATGTACACTTACCAAGATCATTGACCCCAAATGCAGTTTCAGAACCTAAGCTACTCCGAAAGACTGCACAACCTATATCAACTTCTTTTGCAATAAATACCAACACATACCGTGAAATCCAAACCGCCGAACAACCCATGCCTGCGGGAATGAACTACAATCATTAGAAATGAATTTAGAAATCCAAGAAACATAGGAGCAGTTCAAAACCAATACCAGTTTATTATCAAATCGAGATGACATAATATAACACACAAATCAGAGCCACAGGGAAAAATCGGAAAAAAATTAAATACAGTAGCCTCAATCATACAACAAGCATTCAACACAAAGACATATATGGGTAGGTGGGTGGGGGATTGAAGCTTAGGTAACCGGACCTGAGGCAAAAACATAAACCCCTGGAGTGTATTAATTAATTCCATTATAAATTATATTTTTTGCCAATTAGACACCTGGAAGAAAGAAATTTCCTAATGGACCCCCTCAGTATGTCGGCAAGTAGTTAATCATCCAGCAAGCTACGAAGAAAGAACAGACACAGATAAACCGGATCAAATAAAGTGACAAAACGTATATAAATACCACTGACCCAGAGATTAAATCTCTGCATCTGAAAGAACCGTGGAAGCTGCTGAAATAGCTGCTCCTAAATGAAATGAATGAGTATGAAACTCACCCAGACAAAAACTAAACAAGGAAACGCAGTGTTTCAAGACTTGACAAAATTGGTACTTAGTAACTGGAGACCCCAGTGGTGCATGCAGGGTGCTTTCTGAGTACCTAGAAATGCCCCCTGTGCTAATCCATTGCCGCAGCTGCACCAATTATTTTTTGTTTTTGTGAGTCAGAAAGCTTTGTTTCCATTTTATCCAGGCCGTCCTTGGAGCTCCAAACAGGCTGTGACAGGGGATGGCAGTGTGCAGCTCCTCCCAGGCAGCTCCCATAAGCCTTTGACAGTGACTCTCTGAATTCCTTAGATTATTGGATTATGTATGTTTACAGTCTATAACTTGTCAACACACCTAGCACTTAACTGAACTGAACTTTTTAGTAGCATTGTTGAATTGCACTATTGGTTTACTTATGCACCAGACACTTTTTTCCACAATCACTATACAGCACCTTAGAATTAATTATTTGTAGAATTATACACTGCGATATTGAGTCTTAACATTGGTTGTAAATATTTTGTTATTTCACTATTTATATAATTCCCTCTTGTTTATATACTTGGTTATTTATCTTCGTATGACTGTTCAAATTGATGCACATGGGAAGCACTTTAGGCTCTAATTGTCAACTCCATTTTTTAATTGAGCCAGCCTGGACCCTCCCTTCAAAGTTCTTGAAATACTTAAAAAACAGCCTTCAGTTCACTAAATGTCTTCTCTTCTTTTTAGGGTCCTCTTTTTCCATTCACTGATAATTCAGTTCCTATAATAAAAAATAGATCATTGAAGAGAATCTTGATTTTGGACAAATTGTTTGTGTTTTAGGGGGTCTATTAATCTTTGCCTAATTTCTACAAAAGCAGGTGACAATGAACATATTCACCTACATTTGTAGAAATGAAGTTTTGGGGTCATTCATTATAAAGGTAACGTAGGATATACCACAGATATCTCCTGCTTACCTTTCTCTCCCGATGTGGCCCGCTGTCCCCATACACTAGTATCACAGATATCTCCTGCTTACCTTTCTCTCCCGATGTGACCTGCTGTCCCCATACACTAGTATCACAGATATCTCCTGTTTACCTTTCTCTCCCGATGTGGCCCGCTGTCCCCATACACTACTATCACAGATATCTCCTGCTTACCTTTCTCTCCCATGTGGCCTGCTGTCCCCATACACTAGTATCACAGATATCTCCTGCTTACCTTTCTCTCGCGATGTGGTCCGCTGTCCCCATACACAAGTATCACAAATATCTCCTGCTTACCTTTTTCTCCCGATGTGGCCCGCTGTCCCCATACACTACTATCACAGATATCTCCTGTTTACCTTTCTCTCCCCATGTGGCCCGCTGTCCCCATACACTACTATCAGATATCTCCTGCTTACTTTTCTCTCCCGATGTGGTCGGCTGTCCCCATACACTAGTATCACAGATATCTCCTGCTTACTTTTCTCTCCCGATGTGGTCTGCTGTCCCCATGCACTAGTATCACAGATAATATCCTGCTTACCGTTCTCTCTCAATGTGGCCCGCTGTCCCCATACACTAGTATCACAGATATATCCTGCTTACCTTTCACTCCCGATGTGGCCTGCTATCCCCATACACTAGTATCACAGATATCTCCTGCTTACCTTTCTATCCCGATGTGGCCTGCTGTCCCCATACACTAGCACCACAGATATCTCCTGCTTACCGTTCTCTCTCAATGTGGCCCGCTGTCCCCATACACTAGTATCACAGATATGTCCTGCTTACCTTTCACTCCCGATGTGGCCCGCTGTCCCCATACACTAGTATCACAGATATCTCCTGCATACCTTTCTATCCCGATGTGGCCCACTGTCCCCATACACTAATATCACAGATATCTCCTGTTTACCTTTCTCTCCCGATGTGGCTCGCTATCCCCATACACCAGTATCACGTATCACAGATAATATCCTGCTTACCTTTCTCTCCTGATGTGGCCCGCTGTCCCCATACACTAGTATCACAGATATCTCCTGCTTACCTTTCTCTCCCGATGTGGCTCCGCTGACCCCATACACTAGTATCACAGATAATCTCCTGCTTACCTTTCTCTCGCGATGTGGTCCGCTGTCCCCATATACTGCTATCACAGATATCTCCTGTTTACCTTTCATTCCCGATGTGGCCCGCTGTCCCCATACACTACTATCACAGATATCTCCTGCTTACCTTTCTCTCCCGATGTGGTCGGCTGTCCCCATACACTACTATCACAGATATATCCTGCTTACTTTTCTCTCCTGATGTGGTCCGCTGTCCCCATGCACTAGTATCACAGATAATATCCTGCTTACTGTACATTTCACTCCCGATGTGGCCTGCTGTCCCCATACACTAGTATCACAGATATCTCCTACTTACCATTCTCTCTCAATGTGGCCCGCTGTCCCCATACACTAGTATCACAGATATGTCCTGCTTACCCTTCACTCCCGATGTGGCCCGCTGTCCCCATACACTAGTATCACAGATATCTCCTGCTTACCTTTCTATCCCGATGTGGCCTGCTGTCCCATACACTAGCACCACAGATATCTCCTGCTTACCATTCTCTCTTAATGTGGCCCGCTATCCCCATACACTAGTATCACAGATATGTCCTGCTTACCTTTCACTCCCGATGTGGCCCGCTGTCCCCATACACTAGTATCACAGATATCTCCTGCATACCTTTCTATCCCGATGTGGCCCACTGTCCCCATACACTAATATCACAGATATCTCTAGCTTACCTTTCTCTCCCGATGTGGTCTGCTATCCCCATACACCAGTATCACGTATCACAGATAATATCCTGCTTACCTTTCTCTCCTGATGAGGCCCGCTGTCCCCATACACTAGTATCACAGATATCTCCTGCTTACCTTTCTCTCCCGATGTGGCTCCGCTGACCCCATACACTAGTATCACAGATATCTTCTGCTTACATTTCTCTCCTGATGTGTCCCGCTGTCCCCATACACTAGTATGGGGACCTAAATTCATCAAGCTCTGAAAACTACACGAAAGTAGCAGAAAACATCGGGGAGACAGCTGATTTTTCGGATCAGCTGTCTCCGTAATCAGCTGTTTGTTTATTATATATGTACCTCACTTTTTTATTTTCATTCTTTATATGCAGCTTTGGCTGCTCTTAGCTATCTCTTTTACACTGCACTTTTCTTACTATGGTGGTGCACTGGGGCGACTTAGCTGAGTCAGTTAGGGGGTGTCCTGCGCTCTGGATTTGAATCATAGTATGTTAGGGACCTACCCCAAAGAGGTTACCTGGATGTGGTGGGTAGACCCATAACCTTGGCCAAGAATATGCTAAAAACCTCTATTGATTGCAAAATTCTATGGCATTTATATATTATTAATAATTTGGAGTTGTGCACCTGAGATTTGTCTGTTTTTGTACCTGCAATTAGTCTAATCAGGTAGCACCTCCCATTATATATATATATATTACAGGGTGTGCAGTCCAGAAATCTTTCCCATATACTCCATTTAATGTGCTTTATTGCACACCTGAGGGAAAGGAGACGCCCTCAGTCTGGATTAGCACCCCTACCTTATTGGTTTAAAAGCATGGAGTCTGGTAATGAATATGCACACTGGTACTAGGCACAATTCTAGGTAAGTCCTACAAGTTTAATATACTGTAGTGCAACTTTGGTTCATTTTGGGGGCGTGGGTCCCCCTGGATTGCCTTGGTTGATCTGTTTCAGGGCACCGCATTATAACACATTTTTCTTTTATAACACATTTTAACCCTTTACTGTCTGTTTATTATACATGTACCTCACTTTTTTATTTTCATTCTTTATATGCAGCTGTGGCTGCTCTTAACTATCTCTTTTACACTGCACTTTTCTTACTATGGCGGTGCACTGGGGTGGCTTAGCTGGGCCAGTTTGGGGGGTGTCCTGCGCTCCTCTATTGATTGCAAAATTCTATTGCATTTATATATTATTAATAATTTGGAGTTGTGCACCTGAGATTTGTCTGTTTTTGTGCCTGCAATTAGTCTCATCAGGTAGCACCTCCCATTAAATATCTCTTTTACACTGCACTTTTCTTACTATGGCGGTGCACTGGGGCGGCTTAGCTGTGCCAGTTTGGGGGGTGTCCTGCGCTCTGGATTTGAATCCTAGTATGTTAGGGACCTACCCCAAAGAGGTTACCTGGATGTGGTGGGTAGGCCCATAACCTTGGCCAAGATTATGCTAAAAACCTCTATTGATTGCAAAATTCTATTGCATTTATATATTATTAATAATCTGGAGTTGTGCACCTGAGATTTGTCTGTTTTTGGTCCTTGATTTTAACAGAGGGATAAAGAATGCTCTGAAAGCATCACTGCAGCATATCGTGTACTATTATTATTTATTAATTTAAAAAATCTGCAGCCACGTACAGTGGGAACGTAGAGTATGTAATAAATACATAACAACAGGCTAAGTCAGAGGTTCCCAAACTCAGTTCTCAAGACACCCTAACGGTCCAGGTTTCAAAGATATCCATGCTTGGGCACAGGTGACTTAATTAGTATCTCAGTCTTTTGATTTAACCGTCTGTGCGCAACCATAGATATCCTTAAAACCTGGACAATTAGGGTGCCTTGAGGACTGTGGGCCTGATTCAGACCCGCTCACGAGCGCTACAAGCTCGAAAGCGGGTCGATGGTGGCCCAGTGCGCATGCGCACGATAGAGCCGGCTCCGTCATGCGCATGTGCGAGACCTGGATAGCGACAGGCAAACCGTCGCTCCGGGTCTCGTACCAAAGGGGGCGTGCTGTCGATGTTGAGTGACAGCATGCCCCCTTCGGTGGGCGGGCCAGGGGCGTGGTTGCCCAGACGAAGGTGTTCCCATGGGAACTCCTACCGTCTGGGGCCGGCCCCACTGACATCACAAGTGATGTCAGTGGGAGTGCTTTCGGCACTGGTAGAGCCGAAAGCACTCTATGGCTTGCGGCAACGAGACCCTACCACAAGGGTCTCGTTGCAAGCCAGATGGTCACGATGGTCTTGACCATAGCGGCCAGGAAGATGGCTATAGCTGTGGGTGGTCATCCACAGCTATGCGAGCGGCCAGGAGGCTGCTCTGAAAAATAAGAAGGACGGCCCTGATTCAGAGCGAGCGCTCTGTCAGAGCGTCCGGCTCTGAATCAGGGCCTGAGTTTGGAAACCTCTGGGCTAAGTAATGAACATACAGGGTGCCAGAGCCGTAACTAGACTTTTTGGTGCCCTGTGCCAGAAAGAGAATTGGCGCCCTACTCATTTTTCAAAGTGACATAATGCACCCAAAAAAGGGCCATGACTTCATGGGGAAGGGCCAGGGAAGAGATAGGAGGGCCAGGAGATGCTGGGGATGAAATAAGCGGAAGCTACAAGTGAGAAGGATAATAAACAGAAATCTAAGAGGCCCAAACAGCGCCCCCTGACCTGTGGTGCCCTGTGCAATGTCACTGGCTTCACTACCCTAGCTACGGCCCTGCAGGGCGCATTATACTGTGTCTAAGATGTTATAGGCAAGGTATATTACAGGTGTAGTAAAAATAAGACCACACCCTACAAATGGAAAAAGGGTGAGATAAATGGGATGACAGTGAGTGAGAATGTGGGCGTCGGAATGATGGGCAAGTGTTAGGATTTTATAAGTAGGTTGGGTTGCAAGGAGCATTTGAAGCCT
The DNA here is from genome assembly GCA_031769625.1 of Taudactylus pleione. NCBI lineage: Eukaryota > Metazoa > Chordata > Amphibia > Anura > Myobatrachidae > Taudactylus > Taudactylus pleione. The sequence goes on along the minus strand of JAUIMM010000016.1, from coordinate 8,987,928 downwards.
TGGAGTCTGGTGAAGTGTCTGATTGGACATTGTAGTATGTTCTATAGGGTTGAGTATGTAATCCCGGCGGCAAAATGCAGACACCGGAAGACCAAACAGTCAGAATCCCGACGGACAAGGTAAGTACCTTATCCCTACCCCCCTAGCCCTAACCCTCCTTTAGGGGTGCCTAACCCTAACACTCCCGGGGTGGTGCCTAACCCTAAGTCCCCCCAGGGGTGCCTAAACCTAACTCTCCCTGCCCGCACCCTAAACCATACCCTCCCAGGGAAGTGCCTAACCCTAACCTCCCCCTACGGATGCCTAACCCTAACCCCTCCTCTCCCTAGCCTAACCCTAATTTTCCCTGGGGGATCCTAACCCTAAGTCCCCCTGGAGGTGCCTACACCTAACCCTCCCTCCCCCGTGGATAACACTAGCCCTGCCCCCGCTTACCTTCGTTGGAGTAGCCGTCTGTTGGGATTCCGTCATTGGGCTAAGGATAGGCATCGGGATTCCAACACCTATCTTTAGTCCTATGTCAGGATTTCAATGCCGGGATTCCATCAAACGGCTTCCTGGGCTTCGGCACCGTTACATAGGTGTGGATGCGGTACAAGAAAGGTCTTGGAGATGGCAGTATGATGTGTTTATCAGTGTTGAGTTGGGGCAATGGACATTTGCAGAGTAGAGGCAGAGCAGAGACAGCAAGGAGTGGGACGTGATCGGAGATATGTGGGGAATTGGAACAAAGGCAAGGGGTTTGTAAGTGAGGGTGAAGAGTGTGAATTTTATACTATAGAGCCAGTGTAGGAAATTACATAAGGCCTGATTCAGAGTTGTAAGCTATTAGCATTTCCATTGCATATTTGGACACAGCAGTGATTCTAAAATATACTAATGCCACAGAAGGCATCTGAGGACAAGAGATGCCGCCTAGCAGTATCACAGATCTGAGTGCTGCGTACGAAGACACAGCATCAGATCATCCTATTGCATCCATCGGTCATGGCATCGGCCATCTGAGTGACCATTGGGTTTACATATAACTCTGAATCAGACTTATAGCTGGGAGACAGAAGCAGTGGTGAGAGCAGAAAATCAGACTTGCCACCATATTGAGTATGGTTTGAAGTAGAGATGTGCGGGTTCGGTTTTATTCGGTTCATATTGCCAAATTATCACAAGTTCGGATTAGTTTGGATTTATTTTGTTGGCTATCCAAAACATGTGACAGTCAGATAGCCAATATGATGCAGTTTTTGAGAACCAAACAAATCCAAGTAAATCCGAGCCGTACATCTCTAGTTTGAAGTGGGGAGAGGTGGTTGCGTAGGAGGCCAGACAAGAGGAGATTGCAGTAGTTGAGGCAAGAAATAACTGGAGAGGGGTTGGGTAATGGATGGCAGTGTTTGGGGTCCCGGCGGTCAGAATCCTGACTCCGGAATCCTGACACGGTTAGGATACCGACACCTGTCGGTAAGTATCCTAACCCTACCCCTAACCTTCCCTCCCCACACCCTAAACCTAACCTTCCCCCTAGTGCCTAGACCTAACCCTCGCTCCTAGCGTCTAACCCTAACCCTCCTCCAAACCCCACTACTTACCGTCGGGATTCCAGCACCAGCATTCCGACAGCCGGGATTTCAACTTTCTCCCCTGGAGAGTGCCTAAGAATTGTGATACTAACATGTGTGGGGAAGTGACTAGGGGGATATGTATCAAGCAGTGGAGAGAGATAACGTACCAACCAATCAGCTTCTAACTGCATTTACTGTACAGACTGTGCTTAAAAAAATTACAGTTAGCTGATTTGTTGGTACATTTTTATCTTTCTCCATGGCTTGATAATCTTCCCTCAATTCTTGTGATGTTTTGAAGGTGGAAGAATCAGATGAGGGTCTGTATTTGGGGAGTAAAGGATGATACTCAGGCTGAAGACATAAGGAACAGAGGAGAGTATACTGTTTATCACGGAGAGAGGAAGTGGTGTGGTGTTAAAATTATAAAATATGCTTTATACATGTTGAGTTTTAGATAAGATTGAGACGTCCATGTCAGGAGATTGCAGGAAGACAGCTGGACAAGACAGAGGAGAGAAGAGGAGAAGTTAGTAGAGGAGAAGTAGACTTGGGTATCATCAGCTTTGAGGTGGTGTAGGAGTCTGAAGCAGTTGATTAGTTCACCAGAGCAGATGGCAGGAATGGAGCCTTGTGGAACCCCAACAGGTAGGATGTAGAAACATAGATGTCATTAAACACGTAGGAAGTTAACCAGGGGATAAGAGTATCATAAAAGCCAATAGAGTGCAGGTAATGAGAGTGTCTTTAGCAACAAAGAGGTTCAGGAAGGTGAGCAGGGAGAATTAGCACTTAGAGGTATATTTACTGACCTGTGGGTTGTCAGAGCTGCTCATTATCTGCAGCTTTGGATGATAGATTTAAAATGGTGTGACCCCCTTTTACCCTCTAAAAGGACACTAGGTTACTAATTCCCATTTCACTAGGTGGTCTAATGTACCCACCTATATCTTTCCACTAAGTGATACATATAATGTTAACTCTGCCTCCACCCAAGTATTGGTAGGATGGTATGAGCCTACTTGGGAAAACCCACCAAAATATATTATATGAAGCTTCCCTATTCCCTTTACAGTAATATTTTATTATTCCTTTCCAAATAGGGAATATTATTTTATTAGAATACATGTAGTGTGATATTATGTGAAACCTCTAATAACCATACCAATTTCTTGAGGGTGTGCATTTTTTCTATTCTCAATAAATTATATTATTAACAGAAATCAAGTAGTAATATTCAATTTACCTTACATTGAGTACATGTCATCTACACCATATTGTCACTCTGAAATTTACATAAGCATAAATTTACATAATACTCTGTACCTATAAGTGTTACTGTAACCCGTTTCTTTTTATACCTTTAAAGTTTACTACTGATATACTGTAGTCTACACAGTTCTCTACACTATGCACATCAGCATTATAGGTATTAATAACCCTCTGTAACCTATAACTTAAAATGTTACCAGTAAACTATTCAAATTATTTCATAGTCACCCTTTTACTATTTAGTCATAGATGTAAAGGATCTAGCTGTAGTAACAATGTTTGAATCCTCCAAGTATCGCTTTGAATGTTTTGGCTTTGGGAGCCTAACATTTATGACTTATCCTCCCTTCTAGTGGTGATGATAGCTGAATGTGCAGCAGTAAGCTTTTGTCCATAAGCTGCCCATACACCTGCACGATTTCAGGCCGATTGTCCGATTTTAAACGAGTCATATGATGGATCTTGTGAAAATTGTGTATTTTTTTAGTAAGATCCGATCCGATGCACGTTCCCGCAGCTCATTAAATCGGATCTTATGATCAGATGTGCAGCCCACATGTTCCATCCTATCGTGTTCACATCGTGCCGTTTATTTTGTTCATGTGATCCATCGTGTGGCAATTCAAGTCATATAAATGACTGTTTCCATAATGAGCGCGTGAGGCACAGGATCGATCATACAACAGATCCTGTGCTAAGAAAAACAACAAACATGCTGCCGGACTGCCAAGGAGTTCCGGGGATTCGGATGCTGAATTGGAACGTATGCTGCTCGTGCAGGTGTATGGCCAACATTAGTCTGCAGATGCCTGGCTGTAGTTGCAATGGTTACAGTCTATCAATTTCCACTGAGTCTGCTGGACAACATTGTTACTTATTTACCATATAAATTTACCATATAAAGTAGCTTGACGGCACTATTTAGATTAGCATCTCTAGTTATATTCCTCTTTAGGTAGAAATATTCAAAGCTGCAAGCTCCAAAATAGATAAATGTCTGTGACTTGCCATCCCTGAGTTATGTAAAGATGCTGAAGAGGATTCATTGTTGTTAACAAGCCTGAATAGAACTGTCTTTTACATCCTCCCCCAACTGCTCCCTTCTAAGTCGGCTACACCACTCCCCATAAGAGCATGTCAGCTAGATACTAGGTGAGTGCAGAGCTTGTATTTACTCACTGCTAGCAGGGCGCTGCTACCACTACTAACTTGTCAATCAGCCTCTATCAGCTTCCCATCAGTAGAGACACCCGATCCTCGTTTTTGAGCTGCAGCCTGCTTCTGTTTAACTGCTGCTGGGCTGTCCTAAAAGGAACTTCCGCTGACCTCCTGATACACCCACTGCCTGTCCACCTCCCTGCCTGCAGACACGCCCCTCTCCTCCGGACACAACCTTTCAACAGCGGGGGATGTGCCGCAACTCCACCTCGCTCACAATCTCTGGTCGCTGCTGAGACGTCAGCCTCCCCAACAGGGCTAGCTCTTGGGGTGATCGACCAGTGCGTTCGAAAAGGGGCGCCACTGCATAGAGGGCGCACCCCTCCCAACATCCCGATTTCAGTCGGACAGCACTGTCCCGCTGGGCCAAAGTGTCCTGCGGGTGGTCTAGTCAGGAATTTGGGCACCCCCACTGCCACAGCTGTGCGGCAGTGCCGGGCCCCAGAGTAGCTGAATGGATGCTGTGCCCATGCACGCGACATCCATTCAGTGACAGGAGAGGGCTGGGGGAAGCCCAGTTAGTGACGGAGTGCTGGGCTCGCCCCCAGTCTGACATTACAAAAGAGGCGTGCCATGTGGGCATGCCCCAAATAACATAGCTTAGGGGCATGGCCTATGGTAATTAGGCCACACAACCCATCTGGCACAGGGTGCGGCTCCCCAGCCTGCAGTCATGCTACACCCAGAGCCGGATTTAGATCTCATGGGGCCCTACACAAGACATTGGTGTGGGGCCCCCTTCCTCAACCAAGGGGTGTGGCAACACAATAGTACCAATTAAAATTATGCTGCACAGTGGTTTCTTTCCCTTACACATGTTACACCACACGATATAGCCAGTTATTCAAATTATGCTACACAATAGTGCGTCCCGGAAGGCCATGCACATCAACATTTTTTTAGAAAACTGTTCGAATTGACCATCGACTTAGCATCCGAGACATTATGCCAAACAGTATTGCCCCTTCTACACATTATGCCACACAGTAGTGCCCCTTATACACATTATGCCACACAGTAGTGTCCCTTATGGCATATGACACAGTAGTAGTGCCCCTTATACACACGCCCCTTATACACATGCCACACAGTAATTCTCCTTACACATTATGCCACAAAGTAATGCCCCTTACACATTATGCCACACACTAGCACCTACTTTATAGAAGAATGCAACTACTGGAAAGAGAGCAGCGGATAGGGGGAAGTTATCACTTTATCTACCTGATACAGCATATTCAAATATCAGACTCTTGATTGACTGAAAGCCACAAACATCTTCTGCAAACCAGGACCTAAATGACCTCCCTTGCGACACAGCAGCCTGGCTAGATCACAGAGAGAAACCTGTTGATCTCCAGCTGTTGTGATACTACAAGTCCCAGCATGCCCTCCCATACAATATAAAAACTTGTAGTTCCATAGCAGCTGCAGACCAACATATTGCCTAAGCCTGATCTAGCAGCAGGACTACTGTTTTATTTTATTGTTCATTAATTTAATTTAATAGTGGCATTATAATGTCATTGTCCTCAACCCCCCCCCCCCCCTACCCTCCACAATACTTACTATTGCTGGAGCTCAGGAAGGGTGAGCTGGTCCGGAGTTCACTGCAGGCAGGGACAGTGGAGATTGTCCCAAACCAGGCCATTGTAATGCAACTGCAGAGCGAGCTATTTATAAATGTCCCACAACAGGATGGGTCCTCACTCTCTTTTTATATCTGGAGACAGACAGGAGGGCTGGGTTTGCCTCAGTGGAAAGAAGCAAACCCAACCCTCCTGTCTCTCTCCAGATACCATCCAATCCCTGCTGTTGGCTGCAAACACAGAGGGGGAGCACTGACTTAGTGGCACTGCAGCAGTATGTCATGATCACATACATCACGATGGACTGACTGATCATGCACTCGGCGCTCTGCACCAGCGGTGCATGTCAGTCAGTCTGTGCAGTAAGCAGCGGCAGCCAGTATGGGATGCGTAGTCTTGTAGCCACTATAGGAGGTATATACAGCCAGGGGAGAGCAGCCTTGCAGGGATGGATTTTGGGGGAGGCGGGCCCGGCCACGGGCCCCATGGACTCGACAGGCCCTAGGCGTCCGCCCAGGTTGCCTAGCAGTAAATCCGGCCCTGGCTCAGCCTGCTGTCAGCTGTAAGCTAGTTTCCTCTGCTCCTCCTCTGACAGCCACCGCTGATGCCTCCTCTCCGGCTCCACCCCCCTGCGCCCAGCAGTCCACCACAGCCATGCTGCCTGGGACACAGGGGAGGTGGGCTCTCGAGGAGGGGAACGGCTACAGAGGCACATGACCCCTCACTCTGGCCACGAGCCTCTCTTCTTCCCGCGTAGTGTAATCCACTGATCTTCACGCTGCATCTAGAATCCCCTCAAGCAGCGTGTGCCTTCCTATTCCCATTCATGGAATATAATAAAAGTGTATAAATATGCATATTTCACCCCATTTAGATCCCACAATAGCGTTTACATAAACAATCAAATATACATTACATGCACCACATACATCTGTAGATATATTTTTACCTCACAAATTATACCTTTATAAATATTACAAAGATTTATAAGTATAGTACTTATTTTAACCCTTAACCAGGGTTACAATGGCAATAGAAATACATACTAAATTAGCCTTGTTTAGCAGCATCAGACGCAGATCTTGCAAACATCGACTTCTTGATTGAGTCTATGGTCACTCAGAATGGCCGCCGTAAATGCGACGCCTGAGCCATATTTTCTGCATATGGGATCACAGACGCAGGATGTGACACTCTTTCTAAACGTTTGATACACGCCTGCATTTTTAGCTTACTCTCCCATTGCCTCCCCCATATGCTGCCTGCCTGTCAATCACATTGTGAATAAAGAAATAGGGCTCTCCCAGTGCCTACTGGGCAGCCAGGTCATGTGAGCATGACTCCAGGAATCCAGTAGGCTGATGCAGTCACCTGATCAAAACCAAGATGGCGGCACCTATGCTCTGGTGCCACAGGTACTACCAGACAGGACGTGCCAGCCAGAGACTCAGGGACACCAGGCCCGGCAAATAGTGGCACTGATGGTGATGACCTGACACTGCCAGACCCGGTAACGGGGCAATGACCCCGATGTGTGACAAATATCAAACGCTAGCCTAACGCTTAACTAACCAAAAGCCCCAAAATAGCAACATACTAAAAAAATATAATATGTGCACACTAATGTAAATAAGACATAATTTAATATGAAAAAATAGTAATAATATTTACAGATTCTAATCTACATTATTCCTTAAAATTCTGTCAGGGACTGATTAAGGGTTCCGGCAGTCCTAGGCTAATAAACTACCAAGGTGTTGGTAGTTTAATAAACTACCAAGGTGTTTACAGAGGTAGGCATTTAAGTGACCAATATGCAACACCCTAGTGACCACCATACAATACAGAGACCACCTTAGTGACTGCCATATAATGCACAGACCCAGTGGCAAAGGCAGGATTTTGAAAGGGGGTTTCCAAATCCTTGGTTACTGAACCAATTAAAAAATATCTAGCCACAAAGGATTTAGGACCACTACAGTAAAATATACCACTCAGTCTATGACGGGGTACACACACACTGACTGACACAGACACACACAGACACACACACACCTCTATCACAAAAAAAAATAAATACAGCCAGCATGATTTATTAAAGACCCCCTCCCCCCATTAGTGCCCCTTATACAGTCCCCCTAGTAGTGCCCCTTATACAGTGCCCCCAGTATTGCCTCTTATACAATGCCCCATTAGTGCCCCATATACAGTGCCCCCCTATGTAGTGCCCCTAGTAGTGGTCCTCTTATGCAGTGCCCTTTATACAGTGCCCCCAGTAGTTGTCCCCCTATGCAGTGCCCCTTATACGGTGCCCCTTATGCAGTGTCCCCCAGTAGTGGTCTCCTTATGCAGTGCCCCCAGTAGTGCCCCTTATACAGTACCCCCAGTAGTGCCTCTTATAGTGCCCCCAGTAGAGCCAGTGCCACCAGTACTGCCCCTTATGCAGTGCTCCCAGTAGTGCTCCATATACAGTGTTCCTCTATGTAGTGCCCCCTGTAGTGGTCCCACTATGCAGTGCCCCCAGTAGTGCCTCTTATACAGTGCCCCAGTAGTGGTCCCCCCTATGCAGTGACCCCAGTAGTGGTCCCCCCTATGCAGTGCCCCCAGTAGTGGTCCCCCAAGTAGTGCCCCTTATACAGTGCCCTCAGTAGTGCCCCTTATACAGTGCCCCCATTAGTGGTCCCCCCTATGCAGTACCCCTTATACAGTGCACCCAGTAGTAGTCCCCCCTATGCAGTGCCCCCAGTAGTGCCCCCCCGTGCAGTGTCCCCAGTAGTGCCCCCAGTAGTAGTACCCCCTATGCAGTGCCCTTACCCCTATGCAGTGCCCCTTACATATATAGGACAAAGACACAATAAAAAAAAAAACACCTGAATCCCCGCGCCTGCCACTGTCCGCTCCTCTGTCCTCCCGGCCCACTCTGCAATATAGGAGAGGCATCATGACTCTCACTGGCTGCTAAAACAAACAAACCGCCGCCGGATATGAGTGTACTACCTGGCATCGGCGTGCTTGTTACTGGGTAGTGCGGACCCCACTCCCTGCGGTCCGCACTACATTTACTTATCGGTTGGCAGGGGGGATTTCTGGATACTCAGAAACCCCTCCTGCATGCATGTATGAGACCACCCTAGTGACCACCATACAATAAAGACAGAATTCAATTTACCGCCATACAATGTAGAGAGCATTCTATTGACTACCATACAATGCATCGAGCATCCTAGTGACTGCCACAGAATACAGAGAGCATCCAAGTGAACACCATAGAATATAAAACTAATCTTTCAATTTTAATTGATTACTACAATTCCATTTTCAGAAATCATATTTGATTCATATTTGATTTAATGCTAACTAAAGGAATACCTTAACCGATCTTTGCCTGTATCCCCAAATTTATATGCCCAGTAATGTCCATACCCTTTAGTATCAAGACTCCCAATCTCTATCTGTACTTATATTATTTTTTAGAAAAATAACATCTCTGTTCAATCTCATACCTGCTTTCTGTACCTGCAGTGTTGGGGCCTCCCTTTTTGGTGGGAGGTAGAAAGGGATGAGCTACGGCTGCTATCCTGAGTCCAAGAATACTGGAGGATGGACTGCTGCAGCTGCCATTCATTTAGTGGTGGATCTTTATGTGGCAGATAGGCAGCACACAGTACAGTAGGCCTGATTCAGTGGTGCACACAGTCACTACTGCGTCTTTTTGCAGAGCCACAGATGCGTTAATATGCAAATACTAGTTTCAGTCCTCCCCTTATGTACTAGCATGCACCAGAATTTGCAAGCCCTGAGAAGCCTGATTTCAGTGCCCGCGCATGATACAACACCACCGGTGGTTCTGGAAAATCCTTCAGTGCACCATCGTCTGCACCATCAACACTAGAGGTTTTCAGAAAATATTTTGCTCATGCGCAGTAGCAAATAATTGTTCAACTATGTGAACATCGGCATTGCATGCACTTGGCGTGCACCTCTGAATCAGGTCCAGGGTGCGCTTGATGACAGCAGTAGGCTAGTGCATGATGCATTACAGCTTCATTGGTGGCTATGAGCTGGGGGAGTAGATTTTAAGGAGCAGGAAGTACGATCAGCCCTAAAAGCAAATCATTGTTGGGACCAGCCACTAACATCCTCTGGTGAGAGACAATTAGTGCCACGTCCTTTAGTAAAAAAAAATTAAATAAAAGTTGTTGTTTTTTTAAATGCAAAAAGTGGCCCTATTACTGGTAGCACCCATGCCCCAACCCATCCCCAAGTCCAGATGACCTAGGCTGCAGCCTGATTGGTTATTGGTAATCAAGCACTGGATCATGCTTGCCTACTGTATTAGGCAAGATTGTGAATCTTGGGAGATTGTGAAAGCACCACATATGAGCACGGCGGTAAGGTGGACATGTACTGCTACATCTGAGAGGCGTGCCATAAAATTGAATTACATCCACATATAAACGCGCCCCAAAGCAGTTAGTAAGATCTACTTGTTGAAGAAAACACACTGATACTTTTCAGAAAATGCATGTAGCCATAGGGATTATTGTGCTTTAAACTAGAGATGAGCGGGTTCGGTTCCCTGAGAACCAAACCCACCCGAACTTAGGGGATCCGAGTCAGATTCGAGTTGACTCCATTTTTCATTCCGGCTGTGGAAAGTGAAGAGGGAGGGAGCTGGGAGCTGTGCTGTGCTGCTGTGCATAGGGCTAGCTACAGTTGTGTTGCTTATTGTCCATAGGGGCTGGCTGTTGTCCATATAGGGGCTGGCTGGCTGTTGTTGTGACTGAGGTTGTCCTGTCCATCCATAGGGGCTGGCTGGCTGTAGTCCATATAGGCTGGCTGTTGTCCATAGGGGGCTGGCTGTTGTGCTGTGTTGTCCAGGAGGTGCTCTGTCCATAAGGGATGCTCTTCTACCCCAGTGTGAAAAATTAAAAAACATTTTTTTTGTATGCGTGTTAGCCACACCTGTCATCAACGTAGGTGCGCAGGGTGCTGTGCTGCTGTCTATCAAGGGTCTGCTGCCTCTTTCAGGGGTGCTCTTCACCCACCCCCAGTGTGAAAAAACAAACAAACAATTTTTTTGTGTGCGTGTTAGCCTTCCACATACTACCAGTGTTCAAATAATAACAATTTTTTGTGTGTGCGTGTTAGCCTGCCACACACTACCAGTGTTAAAAAAAAAAAAAATTGTGTGTGCGTGTTAGCCTGCCACACCACCAGTGTTCAAATAAAAACAATTTTTTTTGTGTGCGTGTTAGCCTGCCACATACTACCAGTGTTCAAATAATAATAATTTTTTTTGTGTGCGTGTTAGCCTGCTACAAACTACCAGTGTTAAAAAAAATAAAAAAATTGTGTGTGCGTGTTAGCCTGCCACACCACCAGTGTTCAAATAAAAACATTTTTTTTTGTGTGCGTGTTAGCCTGCCACATACTACCAGTGTTCAAATAATAACACATTTTTTTTGTGTGCGTGTTAGCCTGCTACATACTACCAGTGTTCAAATAATAACAATTTTTTTTGTGTGCGTGTTAGCCTGCCGCACGCTACCACTGTTAAAAAAATATATATTTTTTGTGTGTGCATGTTAGCCTGCCTCACCACTAGTGTTCAAATAATGAAAAAAAATTTGTGTGCGTGTTAGCCTGCCACACACTACCAGTGTTCAAATAAAAGCAATTTTTTTTGTGTGTGTGGTTGGTTGTGTCCGTTAGCTGCAACTTAGCTACACTATAATTGCTTGGTGACACTGCTGTAAGACTGCAGTGAGTATGGAGGACAGTCACATGACAGGAGAGCAGGATCCACATACCAGTCTTGTAGCTGCCGGCAGCAGTCATCATGACGATGCAAGGCCGTCAACGTCATCTATGAAGGCCGATGTACCAGGGCTTAAGTCAGGCCAAAAAGTCAGGGTAAAAAAAAAAAGTTTTACCCTGTTAAAGAAAAAAAATCTAAAGCTAAGTCAGCTTTAGAGAAACAAAAAATTGGCAATATGCCATTCACTACACGAAGTGGCAAGGAAAGGATAAGGTGATGATTTAAGGATTTAAGCCCCTTTGCTTGTAGGAGAGGTACCAAAAAAATGTTATTTGTTAAGATGAGTAAGACACCGGAACCAACTGTGTGCTCCAAAAAATCACAAATCCCCGAGGAGAGTAAAAGTGTGTCCGCGGTTGCCATGTGTGAGTCTGACCTTTTGGATCCTCCTTCCACTGCAATTGTGAGGATGAGCAGTACAAGTCAACATGCTGACGTAGAAATTGAGGATTCTGTGGAATTGCACGAGGAGGATGAGGGGGATATTTATGTAGTTGGCGATAACAAGGATGATGAGGATGTTGATGTGGAGGATGTTTGTGTAAAAACTGTAAATCAGGCAACAGTTGTTGCCACGGTGGGAAAAATCCCATTGTTGTCATGCCTGGGCAAAGGACCAAAAAATCCACATATTATGTGTGGAATCATTTCCTCCCAAATCCGGACAACTTTTGCCAAGCCATTTGTAACCATTGCCATGTAACTGTGAGTAGAGGTAAGGACCTTAACCATCTTGGAACCTCCTCCCTGTTACGTCACTTGCAGCACATTCATCAAATTGGAAAGGGTAGAGAAACTTGTGGACAAAAAAGCGAACAACAATCAGTCCAGTGTCACCTAGCTGCACCCTTCTATCTGGATCCAAACACCTGCAGGCTCCACCACCAAAACCTGCATCATCATCAACATCCTCATACCTGATCGGAAGTAGTCCTGCATCCAATATCATAAGGACTGAGGGCCTCATTCAGAGGCGGTCGGAGGATGCAAGCGGTCGCTCAGAAACTGGGCGGCCGCTTGCATCCTGACCGGCCGCCTCTGTTTCGGTCGTTAGGCTGTGGGTTAACACCCACAGCTCTAATGACCGCTAGGGTGATGGTCGCGATGGTCATTGACCATCGCGACCATCGGGACTTACGATGAGACCCTAGGGTAGGGTCTCACTTGTCGTAAGCCCCGGAGAGCTTCTGGCTCCTGTCCCCCAAACGGTAGGCATTCCCATGGGAACGCCTCCGTTTGGGCTGCCACCCCCCTGACCCGCCTTCCAAACGGGGCGAGCTATCAATCAACATCGACAGCTTGCCCCCTTTGGAAAGAGACCCGCTACGACTGGCGCTGTCGGTCATAGCGGGTCTCACGCATGCGCACGAAGGAGCCGGCTCCCTCATGCGCATGTGCACTAGACAAACATCGAGGTGGCCGTGCGGTCGTAGACCGTACGGCCGCCTCTGAATAAAGCCCTGACTCCTCTCCTCCTATCCGTTGTTCCTTAGAAGTATCCTTGAGTGTTACGCCTGCTGTTGCTGCTGTTGCTATGAGTGGATCTTCATCCCAGAAGGGGACCAGGAAGAAGACTACTTTTAGTAGTTCAAGTACAACCAAACAATTGACTATCACACAATCCATTGCATTGGCAAACAAGTATGACAGCAAACACCCAGTTGCACAGCGGATTACTGATGCCATAACAGCTATGCTGGTATTAGATATGTGTCCAGTATCCGCCATTAATGCAGTGGGTTTTAGACAGTTAAAGGAGGTCCTCTGTACCCGCTACCGTGTCCCTTCTAGATTCCACTTCTCTAGAATAGCAATTCCCAAACTGTACAAGGATATTAAAAAAAACCTTATTATTGTCCTCCGAAATGCCATTGTGCCCACTGTCCACTTAACCACAGATATGTGGACAAGTGGGACAGGGCAAACTAAATATTACATGACTGTGACAGCTCACTGGGTAGGTGTATTGCCTCCAACAGTGTAAGCAGCAGCAGCAGCTAACAAATGCCAGCTCATTCAGAGGCAGGCTACTCTGTGTATCACCAATTTCAGTAAGAGGCATACCGCTGAGAACCTCTTAGAAAAACTCAGGGGAATCATTGCAAAATGGCTTATCCCACTTGGACTCTCCTCGGGATTTGTGATTTCGGACAAAGCCAGCAATATTGTGCGAGCATTACATGTGGGTGAATTCGATCACATCCCATGTTTTGCTCACACAATGAATTTGGTAATGTAACATTTTTTTATATATGACAGGGGCGTGCAGGAGGTGCTCTCGGTGGCCTGAAAGATTTCTGGACATTTTTTTGACATTTCAGCAACTGCGTGTCGAAGATTGCAGCACCAGCAAAAACTGTTGAATTTGCCCTGCGATCAGCTGAAGCAAGAGGTAGTAACTAGGTGAAATTCTACCCTCTATATGCGTCAGCAGATGGAGGAGCAGAAAAAGGCCATCCAAGGCTAAACTACAGCTTATGACATAGGCAAAGGTATGGGAATGCACCTTAGTCAAGCGCAGTGGAGAATAATTCCATATTGTGCAAGGTTCTCAAAACCTTTGAACTTGCCACACGTGTAGTTAGTTCAGACACTACCAGTTTGAGTCAGGTCATTCCTCTAATCAGACTTTTGCAAAGCAGCTGGAGAAACTGAAGGAGGAGCTTAAACGGAGTGATTCTGCTAAGTATGTCGGATGTGTAGATCATGCCCTTCATTCGCTTCGACAGGATCCAAGGGTCATTAATCTCTTGAAATCAGATCACTATATTTTGGCGACAATACTTGATCCTAGGTTTAAGTAATACCTTGCGTCTTTCTTTCCAACTGACATAAATCTGAAAAGATGCAAAGAGCTGGTGGTGAAAAATTTGTCAGCTCAAGTGGAACGTGACACGGCAGCATCTCCTCCTCCAGTTTCTACAGCTGCCAGGAAAAAAACAACATTTTCCTAAGAGACCCACTGCTGGTGGTGATGCAAAATCTAATGACATCTGGTTGGGTCTAAAAGAACTGCCTACAATGAGTGACATGTCTACCGTGACTTTCTATGATACAGTCACCATTCAGAGAATGGTGGATGACTATTTTAGGGATAGCATCCAAATAGACATGTCAGACAGTCCGTTTTACTACTGGCAGGAAAAAGAGGCAATTTGGAGTCCCTTACACAAACTGGCTTTGCTTTATTTAAGTTGCCCACCCTCCAGTGTGTACTCTAAAAGAGGTTTCAGCGCAGCCAGGAACCTTGTCAGTGATCGTCGTAGGAGGTTACTTCCCCAAAATGTGGAAAAGATGATGTTTTTCAAAATGAATTACAAATTCCATGAGGAAGACCTTTACTAGCACTTCCGTCCAAAAAATACAGAAGCATCTGTAATGGTGGATTCCAGAGGGGACAGAGTAATATTGTGTGAATAAGAGTAGGATGCACACACTGATGGGGATCACGATGATGACTTCTAATCTAATGTATTGTAAAGCCAGTTTGTGTATGGCATCATTGAAACCAATGTCCACTGCGCAATGGCAGCTTGTTTTGTGGGGCATCAAAACAAACCAATTATTTCAGCCACAAGTGGCAGTCCTTGTCGCTGAAGTGATTGGTTTGTTAAACTGTGAATGTCATGTTTCATACTGTGTATACAACATAAGGGTGGTTTGGAAGGCCCAAGGACAAATCCATCTTGCACCTATTTCCTTTCCATTATGTGCTGGTTGGGGCATTGCTGCCTGACATTTTTATTGTTATGGTTTATGAATGTCCAGAAATGGTAATGGCCACAGACAGCATCTCCTGCATGCCCCTTTCATTTTGTTTTAAAGAAAATTCTAAACCAATTGCTGCTTGTTGTGTCAACCCGATGGCACAAGTCGAACAACAGTGACATTCAGCCAATGGCAACACGGAACAAAGGCCGCATCCTTCATGCCCCAAAGGCCACCTGTCGTCACTCCTCACCAGCTCTCCAGGCTGAAACGGCCACAAGTTGCCAAGAGTTTCAGGCCCCAAGGCTGTTGCAGGACTGGTTCCTTCCTAATCATATATCTGTATTCCACTACTACTCAGCCCGGAGACTGCATCAACAATTAACTATCAACTATCAATTCTTCAGCCAGTGGCTGCACCAATTATCCAGAGTCAACTATTCTTACTTCAGCCAATGGCTACACCAACTATCAATTCTTCAGCCAGGGGCTGCACCAATTATCAATTCTTCAGCCAGTAGCTGCACCAATTATCCAGTGTCAACTCATCTTACTTCAGCCAGTGGCTGCACCAATCATCAATTCTTCAGCCAGGGGCTGCACCAATTATCAATTCTTCAACCAGGGGCTGCACCAATTATCAATTCTTCAGCCAGTGGCTGCACCAATTATCCAGTGTCAACTCTTCTTACTTCAGCCAGTAGCTGCACCAATTATCATTTCTTCAGCCAGGGGCAGCACCAATTATCAATTCTTAAGCCAGGGGCTGCACCAATTATCAATTCTTCAGCCAGGGGCTGCACCAATTTATCAATATCAAGTCTTCTGACTTCAGCCAGAGGCTGCACCAATTATCAATATCAACTCTTCTTACTTCAGCCAGTGGTTGCGCCAACTATCTATTCTTCAGCCAGTGGCTGCCCCAATTATCAATTCTTCAGCCAGGGGCTGCACCAATTTATCAATATCAACTCTTCTGACTTCAGCCAGTGGCTGCGCCAACTATCAATTCTTCAGCCAGGAGCTGCACCAATTATCCAGTGTCAACTCTTCTTACTTCAGCCAGTGGCTGTGTAAACTATAAATTTTTCAGCCAGAGGCTGCACCAATTATCAATTCTTCAGCCTGGGGCTGCACCAATCATCAATTCTTCAGCCAGTGGCTGCACCAATTTATCAATATCAACTCTTCTGACTTCAGCCAGTGGCTGCACCAATTATCAATGTCAACTCATCTTACTTCAGCTAGTGGCTGCGTAAACTATCAATTCTTCAGCGAGTGGCTGCACCAATTATCAATTCTTCAGCCAGGGGCTGCACCAATTATCAATTCTTCAGCCAGGGGCTGCACCAATTACACTGTACAACAAATTAATACTTTTCATTTGTTTCCTTTCTAAAAATAGTCATACATTACTAATTTGAGGTCAAGAAAAACTAAAATGATTTCAGAATGTTTTTACTAGCTCTATTTTTTGAGTTACACTACTTGCACTATACTGTATGTACATTAGTAATATAGTCAGAGTGAAAAGCTATTTTAAAATAATCTGATAATTTCTTGATAGAAAATAAATAACAGTTGTTTTAATTCAATCAATCACAAATAAGAACACAAAACGAAACAAACATACAGCATACGAAACAAACATACAGCATACGAAAGTACTATCTAATATAGTGGCCTATTCATGGGGGTGCTTTCTCTGTGCTTGTCGCTTGTACTCCTCTTCTGGGGCATCTCTTGTCACTGTACAACAGTAGTGATTCACCTACTCTGATATGTTTGTTCCATTGCTGAAATGTCTTGATGGAATCGCTTACTGTGCTTGCCACTCAGTGCACCACAGTTATCTTGTGTTGGTAATTATCAATTCTTTAGGTAGGGGCTGCACCAATTATCAATTCTTCAACCAGGCGCTGCACCAATTATCAATTCTTCAGCCAGGGGCTGCTCCAATATATCAATATCAACTGTTCTGACCTCAGCCAGTGGCTGCACCAATTATCAATATTAACTCTTCTTACTTCAGCCAATGTCTGTGCCAACCAGGGCTGTAACTAGACTTTTTGGTGCCCTGTGCCAGAAAGAGCATTGGCGCCCTTGCTCATTTTTCAAAGGGACATGATGCACCCAAAAAACGGGAATGGCCTCATGGGGAAGAGTTAGGGGAAGCCAGGAGATGCTGGGGATGAAATAAGAGGAAGCTACAAGCAAGAATGATAATAAACAGAAATTTGACAGGTCCAAACAGCACCCCCTGACCTGTGGTGCCCTGTGCGATGGCACTGGCAGCACTACCCTAGCTACATCCCTGGTGCCAACTATCAATTCTTCAGCCAGTGGCTGCACCAACTATCAACTATCAATTCTTCAATCCTCAAGGGGTATCCCAACCATCATCTTTGCACAGTCCTCAACTCTATTTATCACTCAGTTTTGAGTCAGCTAGCTGGATGCAACCTTTTGGCCTTAACTAGATGAAAAAATCAATACAGTGAGCTGTAAGGTGGTCAAAATTGACTGGAAACGACTGGAAATAAATGTTATTGAGGTTAATAATACTGTAGGAACAAAAAGAGGCCCATTTTATGTGATTTTCACTATTTTTATGATTTTTAAAGAAAAAATCCAGATCCAAAACCAAAACCGAAAAACAAAGCACGGAGGTGATGTTTTGGCAAAACCAATCCTGATCCAAAACCAGGGGAGATCCAGATCTAAAACCAACACCAAAACCAAAACACGGGGTCGGCGCACATCTCTACTTTAAACCCATGCAGGAAAATTATTCTAATGATCCCATTTGAATGTATATATATCTGAGCTTTTTTTAGATATATATAACAGCTTCATATTGGGGGTAAGATGCAATCAGGGAGATTGCAAAACTCTTCAGGTAGACAGACAGATTTGTACTATTTCAGGGAGTCTCCATGACAATGAATGAGGGAGAGTTGGCAAGTATGCACTGGATTCTGGCTACTGGTTGGCTAATATTGCAATCTGTGAGCTGTTCTGTTTTCGGGAAATAAAGATGAGCCCAGATAACCAAGATACACACAAAATAATCTTATTTTTATAATACCAGTTTGTAAATTGGAATCATTACTTGGCTTAAAAACACTGTATTATTTAACCAGCCTGATTGCTTTCCCAGATGAATCTGAAAATCCAATGGAATGCTAATTGGATGTTTATACCACTAAACTGCTGTGAGGTGATGTGCAGGGCAGGGTTTAGATGGAAATTTCACAAGCAAGAATGCGCTTATGTTTTTCCAGGCACACATTTTGGAATACTATTTGTCTTTGGGAAATGATTTCTGTACTATGTAAGCAGGTTATTATAAAGAACAGAAAAACACAATGCATGTTTAGTCATGCTACATATATTGGGTAGGCATCAATACATACGCCTTCTATGTGGTCATAGCCAGGCTTATACCTCTTTTACATCTGAATGCCAGGTCGCACCCGGGATTATGTTCACGCACCCATTCCGGATGTGACCCGGCTGAGACCCCTTTCATACCCCTTTTACACCAGAGCAAAAACCTGGGTTATTGCTGGTTCTACCCGGGTCGCAGCTCAGTGTAAAAGGGTCCCTGAAAAATAACCTGGGTCAAGTGACCCTGCAATACAACCCAGGTAGCTACCAGGGATGGACCCAGGTAATGGTGCAGTGTAAACGGTTCAACCCGGGTTATCTGACCTGGGTCATGCCTAAAATGAGCTGATTGGTGGTTGTGGGGCATTCACCTCCCACTTTTTATGACCTCACAGGTTTAGCAGGGCAGTCCTGAGTTCAGTGTGAACAGGGCTGACCTGGGAGTACCCAGATCGAAGCTGCATTGTAAATGGGTCTGACCTGGGTCTGACCAGGGTTGGAACCATGTCCATAAACCCAGGTCGGACCTGGGTTTTTGGTGGAAAAGAGATATCAGACTGGTGGCCTGACCCGGCACTAATGCCAGGTCGATGACGTCATCAGCATCACATGATGAGCCGGCACTTGAAGATGATCTTATCTCCAAATGTCGGCTCTTCCTATGCAGTGAACCGGACCTGGGTCACGACCCTTTTTGTGACCAGGATTTAAATGCCGGCTCGACCCTTCTTATTTCAACCTGGCCCTTTCACACTGCACAGTAACCCAGGTTGCTGCATGTTCACGTAAATAACCTGG
The DNA here is from genome assembly GCA_031769625.1 of Taudactylus pleione. Taxonomy (NCBI): domain Eukaryota; kingdom Metazoa; phylum Chordata; class Amphibia; order Anura; family Myobatrachidae; genus Taudactylus; species Taudactylus pleione. Next base: position 8,968,573 of record JAUIMM010000016.1, on the reverse strand, counting down.
GTTATTGCTGCAAGTTTGAAAGGGGTATTAGAAACAGGATAACCTGGATCAGAAAACTGGGTGATGGCACTCAGGGGCCTATTTATCTTTAAAGTATTGGTGGAATAATCCCTGAAAACAACCATTTTCAGGGGGTGTCAGTGCAAGCAGTCATGGACACCACTGCCTGCCTCCAAAAGTCAGCAGGCCACTGATTGCTGGCCTTCCCAATTAGAATCCTCTCAGGTGTTGCCACTAAACTCCAGCACCAATGACTCATGTGGGGGGAATCACCCATCAGCTAGACACTATAAGAACCTGCAAACAAAAAGAAGAAAAGTGTTCCAACAAGGGGCATTCATGGACTGTTCACATATAAGAACATCCTACTATGGGATCTCAATAATGGTGACCCAAGAAAATATGAAAAAACAATAAAGATTTACTTCTAATTTGTCTATTATAGATAGCCCCTTTGAGTAATAATAATACATTAAAACTAGTCAAAAATTGGGGAAGGACATCATAATATCACAAAGGTCTGTGCGGACTTTAAGCTCTTTGATCACTATAAGTGTAAAACCCCAATTGGGATGCGTGAATTGTATAAATGGGAAGTCTTGGTCTCTTCCAGTAAGACAGAGCGGTGTTAAGGCAAATATTTTATTGTAGTAGAAGAGATAGGATTATTATAACAATACTTTTTGATGTTAAGTTACTAACTCCGTTAACATCACAATTACTCTATTATTTACTATACATCACAGCTGTAACAATAGTTCAAACTTTATTATACGGGAACGCAGCCTCCTGGTCTATGGCCAATAAATTCTCTCCTCCTGGCGATTCCCTAAAAAGAATAGTTAATGCACACGCAGTATTTCCTTAAAACGTTTTACTTAAATGACTTTAACTATACAGTAATTATACAAATTACTATTAGAACAATCAACGTATATAGTGCTGTAAATTATTCCTAAACTTTACTGGCCAGCAAGTTCTAAGCCCATGGGTTAGTTCATAACATAAGTCCCGTCGGTGTACACAACGTTGCCCGGGTTTGTAGTACTTGTATGTTATACTAACTTTAGTATGTCATTGATTTAGCTCCTCCTCTTACGGTAAATGAGGTAGGCCGAGATGAATTCGTTGCTGTAGGGACAGACTCCCCTATTACTTTCTCTAATCTTCCACTGACTAAGCTGGTTGTCAGTAATAGCTACTTTGTAACTTCCTGGCATAAGAGTTAATCAGAGACACCTCTGAGAGTTACTTTGTTACAATCCCTGGCTCAGGACAGCTCTAATGTATCCTCCTGCGGACAGTCTGCTTGTTTATCTAAGACAAGGATAAATTGGGTGCTCACTTAAGTCTGATTAATGACAGAGCTGCACTGTCCTCGGGGCGGTAAGATAACAGTCCCCCAGTTGATTCTTTTATATCCCTGCTATGCTTTCCTTAACTGACAGGTGTCTGATGCAAAAGGGCAATGGGAGGACTTAGATGCAAAACAGGGTTCGCTATAAGGCTGGGGTTTCTTTTAGCTATGGAGGGGTTAATATCGTAGCTTCCCTTCACTGCCTGCTACTAGCTTGTGCCGAATACTGAATAGGGATAGGTGTCGTGCAGCCTTTCATCACCCGGCTCACCCTCTACGCGGCTCTGTCTCTTCCAGATGAGCTGTACTGTCACCGCCTGCCGGCCACTTCGATGAGCCAGTCCTCCCCTGCAGCGTCGGCCGCTAGACTCCGCCTCGGCCGCGCCCTCCGGATGACTGCTTCCGCCTCCACACAGGCGCCTCCTCCTGATGACCGCGATAGCACCGGATCTGAAGCAGCCGCAAACCCCGCTTTTCTGGATCACCAGCCGGACTCCTTCACATGTTAACAGGTAAGCGCAGCGCGACAGGGCTGTCTCATACTACGCGGAGCCAGGAACAACTGCGCCATCCCCGCGTGTACAGGGTCCTTTTATCCACCGGGCATACTCTCGTGCTCACCCGCGCTCCTTTCCAACGAATAGCCAGGGGTATTTTTCTCCCCCATAACAACACTATGGAGTAGTCCTGCTCTCGTGCTCCTGGGCATTCCAAGGCCCTCTGGTTCGGAGCATACCATATTTTCCTTTTTACAGGGACAATTCATACAGCATATTCTAACAATTTCACCCATAAAAATCATAAATTTTCATGACAATGCATACTAACACATTAAGGCACACATGGCTACATTTACTGGTACAGATTTCTATCTAAATGGGATCCCCGTTTTCTGGGGTACCACATTCTTCCCTACTTGAATAAGGCGTGTCCTCACGCATTCTTCATCACACAGAATTTAACTTTTTCTAATCTTTTATCAAACAAATCTTATTATTGATTTCGCAGCGGCAATCTTCCTTTCGTACTTCTGGTTGACCGTCTTGGTTCAAAATGGGGTGAACTGACTACTGTTGTGTCTTCCTCTCTTTCCGGATTTGAGGTTGCTACCTCAGAGAGGATTTGATCGCTGTGAGGCTGACTGGGGAAGGGGTTGAAGGGCTCCGGGGGGAGCGAGCCAGGCTCCGGTTGGTGGCCATTACAGTGGATCGGCCAATACATACTCATTAACAAATTCATGTGATTGTCAGTGCTTTCATTGGAATGAGAATTGGGTCTTTTGTCGGGAGGATTCACAACATTTTTGGTGTCATTGATTTGATCGTGACATTTTTTTAATTGGTCTCGATGAATCAGCTGTCGGCCAGTTCTGTTTCCTCTTTGTATGTAATATAAGGCCATGCCTTCCTTAGGTTTTTCCAGTTATAATATACGGGACATTTTCCCAGTAATGATCCAGTTTACTAATACGCTGGTTCTTTTTCTTCCACACACAGCATCCGATCTCCAATGGTTCTGCCTGGGCTTGTTGGTTATAGTTTTCCTTTTGCCGCTGTCGGGCCAATTTGCTATGTTCGTGGACTAATTCATGTGCTACTTTCAGACGTCGTTGATGTTCGCTGACCCATTCAGTTTGTACAGTGGCATTCGGTCCTTTCTCTAAAGATATGCCCAATTGTACATCCGCAGGGAGCTGACCTTGTCTCCCGAACAGCAGGTAATAGGGAGTAAATCCGGTGGATAGATGGACTGTATTGTTATAGATGTATACTAGTTCAGCTAGAAGGACAGGCCATTCAGTTCGCTGTGGTAACGGGATGGCTCGGAGAAGATTTATGAGAGTTCGATTCATTCTCTCACACATTCCATTCCCTTGCGGGTGATAGGCGGTAGTTCTTACTTTCTTGCAGCCATATAACATACACAGTTCTTGAAACAAATGAGATTCGAAGGCAGACCCTTGATCTGTAAGAATCTTTTCCGGGTATCCATACGGCCGTACAAATGCCCTCCAAAAGATTTCGGCAGTAGTCTTTGCAGTGATGTCCCGTACTGGTAAGATGACAGCGTACTTAGTGTAATGATCTACTATGGTTAATGCGTACTGATAACCTGTTCGACTTCGTTCTAATTTCACGTGATCTAACGTAACTATTTCCAATGGCCGAGATGTTATAATTGAAGACAAAGGGGCCTTTTGTGAGACTGGAGCGTTCTTCTTCAGTGTGCACGGAATGCATTTGCTACACCAACTCTCAATGTCTTGTCGCATGTTGACCCAGTAAAACCGTTTCCGGATATTATTCTCCGTTTTCTTACAGCCAAAGTGACCCGAGTCATTATGGTATGCCTTCAGGATAGAAGTGGCAGCCTTACTGGGTACGACAATTTGCATTAGTTTAAAATGAGTCTTAGGATCAATGCTACGCCGAACCAGGAGCCGATCATGCATCAACAGTCATTCTCGTTGCTTCCACAACTTCAAGAACTCTATGGGGGCATTTTTCTTTCCTTCGACAGTCAACGGATTGTGACCTTGTATCTGTTCCTTGAGTAGCTGGATGTTGGGGTCTTCTTTTTGCCATTTCAGCCAAGGAGTTGCGGTGTCGTCTTTGAGCTTAGTCACTTTTGTCACTTTTTGTGGTGCCGAATTTAACTTAGAAGAAAATAACGGCATCTCTACTGACTCTTCTGCATCTTCGGTTTCCAGCTGCTCTTGTTGGTGAGGAATTCGAGACAAAGCATCCGCATTGGTGTTCAATTTTCCACTCCTGTATTGGATGTTGATCGGGAAATTGGCCAGACAGGAGACCCAGTGCTGCTCGAGGGCTCCTAGTTGAGCTGCTTGTAGGCGAGCCAACGGGTTGCAGTCCGTGTAGGCAATAAAAGGGGTGGCCAACAGATAATTTTTAAATCTTTCAGTGACCGCCCAAACCAATGCCAGCAGTTCCAGCTTGAATGCGCTATAATTAGCGTCATTCCTTTCAGTACGTTTCAAACTTCTGCTGGCGTAGGCGATTACTCTCTCTCTCCCACCTTGCCGTTGTGAAAGTACCACTCCCAGTCCTTGGCTGCTTGCGTCCGTATATAACAGAAAAGGACTGCCGTAGTCAGGGTAGGCCAATAATGGTGCTGCAGTGAGAAGTATCTTTAGACGGTCAAATGCTTCTTGGCACGAGGAAGTCCACATCACTGGGACACTCCGCGTGCGACCTGAGTTTGGGACTCCTCTCAATAATTCGTGAATAGGGGCAGCCACACTTGCGAAGTGCTCGATAAAGCGCCTATAATACCCCACGAAGCCCAAGAACTGTCGAACTTCACGGATGGTCCGCGGGGCAGGCCACTCTTGTACTGCTCTGATCTTGTCGGGATCGGGGGAAATTCCTTCTGCACCTACAATGTATCCTAAGTAGGACACCTGGGGCTTGAGTAGATGACATTTGGATGGTTTTATTTTTAAGCCGTATCTGACGAGCTGCTCCAGGACTTCTCTTAGATGGCTAAGATGTTCTTCGTAAGTGTTGGAGAAAACAATTACATCATCCAGATACAGCAGAACCATTTCAAAATTCCTGTGGCCCAAACAATGCTCCATTAGTCGCTGGAATGTTCCCGGGGCATTGCAGAGCCCAAAGGGCATCCTTAGGAACTCGAACAACCCCATGGGAGTGGTAAAGGCAGTTTTCTCCCTGTCTTCTGGGGCGACTTGTACTTGCCAGTAACCGCTGGTCAGGTCTAGGGTGGAAAAGTACTTTGCGGTCTTAAGGGCTGCCAGGGACTCTTCAATTCGCGGAAGTGGGTAGGCGTCTTTATGAGTAATGTTGTTTAATTTGCGGTAGTCGACACAAAATCGCAATTGTCCATCTTTCCTCTTTACTAAAACCATGGGTGCCGCCCACGGGCTGTGACTTTCTTTAATTACTCCGGACGCTTTCATTTCCTGCAGCATCTTTCTGACTGGTTGATACAAGGCCGGGCCTAAGGGTCGGTGTCTTTCTTTAATGGGTGCGTTGGTGCCCGTCGGAATCCGATGCAATACACAATCGACCTTCCCAAAATCGGAAGAATTAGCGCTAAAGGCTAGGGGAATCTCTTGCACCAAGCGAAGGACTCCATTCCTCTTTTCTTCCGAAGTTTCTTCATCCCCGATTTGTATAGCTTTCCACCACACCTCTTCCTCGGCCATGGGGTTACTCACCCCTGTCATTATATGGTGCTGCGCTATAGCAAAGCCTGGGTGAACTACGTCTTGGAAGGTGACTAGTGACAATTTTGCAATGGGATAGTGACGGAATAATCGAATATGATGGTTATGTGGGTTCAGGACACGTATAGGTACTTGGCCACCAACCACCTTTGCTAGGGTTCTGGCCACAACAATAGGATCTTTACCGGTACTCTCATTCGGTTCAATAAGGGCTTCATAGTCGGTCCCTTGTGGCCCACATCGTGCCTTAGCCCAGATCACTATTTCTGAATTTGGTGGTAAAATTACAGGCTTTGAGTCCGCTACCCTGGCTTTTCCAATTTCTCCATTCGGTGCGGCAAATCTTTGATGACCCTGAATGATCTTAATAGTGTGTTGCAGCACTTGTCGTTCGGTAGAATTCTTTCAGGCAAGTTCGATTTTTAAGACTGATATCAGTTCCTCTGGACAATTTTGGAGAATGTTCATGCCATTGATGAGAGGTATAGCGTGAGGGTCATTTACATTGGTAACTATACACCCCTGATCAGGTAACACCGCCTTCCCAATCCTGACATCAACCTCCCAATATCCCCTACAGGATATTCCTAGCCCATTACTGGCAATCAGTTGTAGCCATGTGGGGGTGGGAGGAGAAGTTGCTTAATATCCCAAAATTTCTGATAAGCGTCAAATTGCATAGTGGTCACCTGGGAACCAGTGTCAAGCATGGCCAACATTTCTACTCCCCCTAAAGTGATGGGTACAACAGGACACTTTCCCACAAACTTAGGCTACCACTGTTCAGGGGCCGGGTCTATTCTGTTGCCGTTCCCCGAGGATTGTCCTCCATCCTCGGGGAATTGGCGTTTAAAGGGTTTGGTTGACTGCAGTTCCGTTCGACATGCCCAACCTGATTACATCTACGGCAGATTGGGCGGCCTAAGGAGTCAAATCGGTCAGTTGGACGACGTCCATTAGTGCGGGGTGGTGTCCACCATTCGGAGGTTGCCCTCCTCCTCTCTGTGCACCACAAATTCTCGGCAGGGTCTATATTTTTCCTGGAGAGTTTTTTTTTATCTCCTGGCACATCTCTGTCACTCCTGATGCCAATTTTTCCATTTGGCTTGTCAAATTATGCAGCTGGTTGGAACTATTTTGAGCATTTTGTACCGCGTTTCCTTTGGTTGGATTATGACTTCCCATAGAAGGTGAAGATTCCTGAACTTTTTCTTGGAACCCTGGCATTTCTACTAAGGAAATTTCATCATCTCGGGTGCACCCCACGACCTTGATTGATGCTTCCTTAAAGTACAAAAAGGAATTTCTTGGCATCTGTAGTCGTAGGAGACGCAACTGGGTTCGGGTACCCTCCCCTCTCGACCCTTCGATGAACTGATTAATGAGAGTCTCATCGGGGTTCCGCACCTCATTACTATCTGCCGACTGTATACGCCGTAGAGCCTCTTGTAGACTCAACGCGAAGTTACGAAGGGTTTCTCCTACTTGCTGTTTCTTAGCGTAGAATCTCATTTTCAACTCTGACATTGTTTGCAGATCAAAAGTGTTGGCTAACCTCTGAATTATTTGATTGACATTTTGTTTCTCTTCTCTGGGCCACGAAGTGACCTCTCTCAAAGCCGAGCCCTTGAGCTGGCCGATTAATATCTCCACCTGCTGATTTTCCGTTAAGGGATATAACCTGAACATACTTTGCATCTTGTGTTTGAATTCTCTCAACGAGTTACCATCAGATTCTCCCCTTCGTTCATCTCCAGTATAAGTGGGCAGCCACGGGGCCCCGAAATAATAGGGCAAGGTTATGGGGTTTAGTTGAGACATAACCGGGTTTTGGTGGCTTGAGTCTCCCACTGAACTCTGCTCCCGTGACATTTTACTTATTCAATTTGGATCTTGATCCTGTTCCTAGTGACGCCACTTGTAAAACCCCAATTGGGATGCGTGAATTGTATAAATGGGAAGTCTTGGTCTCTTCCAGTAAGACAGAGTGGTGTAAAGGCAAATATTTTATTGTAGTAGAAGAGATAGGATTATTATAACAATACTTTTTGTTGCTAAGTTACTAACTCCGTTAACATCACAATTACTCTATTATTTACTATATATCACAGCTATAACAATAGTTCAAACTTTATTATATGGAAACGCAGCCTCCTGGTCTATGGCCAATAAATTATCTCCTCCTGGCGATTCCCTAAAAAGAATAGTTAATGCACACGCAGTATTTCCTTAAAACGTTTTACTTAAATGACTTTAACTATACAGTAATTATACAAATTACTATTAGAACAATCAACGTATATAGTGCTGTAAATTGTTCCTAAACTTTACTGGCCAGCAAGTTCTAAACCCATGGGTTAGTTCATAACATAAGTCCCGTCGGTGTACACAACGTTGCCCGGGTTTGTAGTACTTGTATGTTATACTAACTTTAGTATGTCATTGATTTAGCTCCTCCTCTTACGGTAAATGAGGTAGGCCGAGATGAATTCGTTGCTGTAGGGACAGACTCCCCTATTACTTTCTCTAATCTTCCACTGACTAAGCTGGTTGTCAGTAATAGCTACTTTGTAACTTCCTGGCATAAGAGTTAATCAGAGACACCTCTGAGAGTTACTTTGTTACAATCCCTGGCTCAGGACAGCTCTAATGTATCCTCCTGCGGACAGTCTGCTTGTTTATCTAAGACAAGGATTAATTGGGTGCTCACTTAAGTCTGATTAATGACGGAGCTGCACTGTCCTCGGGGCGGTAAGATAACAGTCCCCCAGTTGATTCTTTTATATCCCTGCTATGCTTTCCTTAACTGACAAGTGTCTGATGCAAAAGGGCAATGGGAGGACTTAGATGCAAAACAGGGTTCGCTATAAGGCTGGGGTTTCTTTTAGCTATGGAGGGGTTAATATCGTAGCTTCCCTTCACTGCCTGCTACTAGCTTGTGCCGAATACTGAATAGGGATAGGTGTCGTGCAGCCTTTCATCACCCGGCTCACCCTCTACGCTCCCCTGCAGCGTCGGCCGCCAGACTCCGCCTCGGCCGCGCCCTCCGGATGACTGCTTCCGCCTCCACACAGGCGCCTCCTCCTGATGACCGTGATAGCACCGGATCTGAAGCAGCCGCAAACCCCGCTTTTCTGGATCACCAGCCGGACTCCTTCACACGTTAACAGGTAAGCGCAGCGCGACAGGGCTGTCTCATACTACGCGGAGCCAGGAACAACTGCGCCATCCCCGCGTGTACAGGGTCCTTTTATCCACCGGGCATACTCTCGTGCTCACCCGCGCTCCTTTCCAACGAATAGCCAGGGGTATTTTTCTCCCCCATAACAACACTATGGAGTAGTCCTGCTCTCGTGCTCCTGGGCATTCCAAGGCCCTCTGCTTCGGAGCATAACATATTTTCCTTTTTACAGGGACAATTCATACAGCATATTCTAACAATTTCACCCATAAAAATCATAAATTTTCATGACAATGCATACTAACACATTAAGGCACACATGGCTACATTTACTGGTACAGATTTCTATCTAAATGGGATCCCCGTTTTCTGGGGTACCACATAAGAACCTGCTCAGTGCACCCCTCCAGCGCCTGAGCATCTATTGTGTTCCACATAGGTACTTTCATTCCAGGACTATTATCTTCAGTATAGTTTAATTCCAGTGTTGTTTAAACTCTGGTGTTTGGTTTCCTCGACAGCAGCACATTTGCAGTTTTTCCAAGCAGAGTCTTCATTCAAGCAAAGTACTCTGTTGCTTTAACGGTGGGAAACAACTAAGCTGGGCTAAGCCATGGGTCCTCACTGAGAAAAGTCCGTATCCTCTTGCTGGTGAAGTCTGGTGGGAGTCTTATGCCGTACATCCACTACCCGACCCAGGGAAGACAGTACGATTATGACATTATAATCGTACCGTCGTTCCCCATCCCCTGCAGTGTCTACACTGAACGATCAGTCCATCATCCACAAACATGGTCAATCTGTCGTTATCACCAGATTGACCAGCTTGTTCGGGCATTGATTGATGTCGGAAAAGACCAGCAGGAGCACGCATCGCTGGTAATGTCCAACATTATGGTGCACAATTTGTGCACGATTAATGAGCGATTGAATGATTTACGATGTCGTAATCGTGCAATCGCTCATTAATATCGCCTAGTGGATGTGCCCCTTTAGACTCCCAGGGTATTTGGATGTGCCAGTTCAACCTGTTTGCATTTATCTGCTGTGTGTGTGTACTCTGTTATACTTTGTGTAGCTCATTGCACGCTACAAGCTGTTCCTTCAGTGCCAATACATCCTTGCTTCTCATTGCACGTTATGAGTTGTTCCCACAGTGCCAGCACATACGTGTATGTCATTACACATTATGTGCTGTCCAAACAGTTTCAACACCTCTGTATACCCTATTGCATGCTACGCACTATACAAACATCTCACAACTTGTGTACTCAGCAGTACCTTCAGCATTTGTGCCTACTGTGATAAACACTGCAGGGCAGGGGCATATCTATAATGGGTGCAGGGTGTGCGGTGCCAGCACCAATATTTTTTAATACTCTCCGAAGTCCAAAGTTGGCTGAGGCAGCATTGCAATAAACGCTTGGAAAATGGGCGCCGCGGCTATTTTCCCAATGTTTTGCGCATGCGCACTGGGGAAATCGCTGGTAAAATTTTACCGGTGACCTGCGCATGCGCAGTAGACTTTGGGACAGACTAGTGCCCAGAGCCTATTGCTGCGATCAGTGTGCTGCTGGCCTCCAGAGAGAGAGGAAGGGGCCCCGGATGGGGAATGCGCAAGGGTCCCCCCACTCTCAATACGCCCCTGCTGCAGGGTATTCCGTGGCTATTACGTCTTAGAGTATCTCGGCTATACCTCTTTTATCAACAAGTTTTATAATTTACAAATGAGAGATAAAACCTGTTGCGCATGATAATGGTGTTCCAGCCAATCAGCTCCCACCTGTCGCCTGTTTTACAAAATGACAGTAGGAAACTGATTGGCTTGAGCACCATTTAAAACTCGTTGTATATGATATAATTCATTGTAAATGATAAAACTCATTGATAAATGAGGCCCTGAGTGTATTCCCCATAAAATATAGGTTGCGAATTAAAGGCAAATAAAAGTCACAATCGCTGGCACACCATCATGTGTGCTGGGAACATACTATTTATTTTAAGAAAAAACAATGGGTAGGGTCATGCCCTCTAGGGTTAACATACTGTCGCACTCTTACTAATCAGAGTGGCCCCATTCATTCTTATAGAGAGTGTCCGCTAGTGACATCTAATTAGCATTGGGGTCCCGAAAGGCACAAGTTGGTCATTCATAAAGGTTTTTTTTGCCAAGTATCTGGGATGCTACATGGACTGATGAGGAGACATACCATAGGAATAAGTAATTTATATGTAAATGAGGGCTGTGTGGTGGAGTGATTATGTAATAAAATATTTTTTCTATTTTTTTTTAGAGGTCTACTACTGGTGCCATCCGGCTTTTGCTATCATGGCCTGGGAGCCTTGCTAACATCAGTAGTTCAATGTAAGAAATATTAATTGTAATATTAAGCATTATCTCTGTACCTACTGTCACCAGGAATTCGGAAAAGAGCTCTAGTGCTACTGGCACTAGGACTGGTTAGACTTGAGAAGGAAGGCTGCAGTTTTTTTTTTTGCAAGGGCCTCACTTCCCTGGGGAAACTTGCTCTTGTGCCAACTGACCTAGTGCTAGTAGAATGATGGTCGGGTAACCCTACACTGTCGGTCTCCCTACTATGCTTCCACTAGCCCTAGCTGGTCATACCTAGTGCTGGTAATGGAAAAATTGGGGGGACCACACGCTCTTTGTTCCCCTGATTTTTCCAATACCAGCTTAGGCACAAGCGCTAGTGCTGGTTAGCCTCAAAGGGGTATATCCTACAATTTTTTTTATTTTAATCATTTATAACAATATACATATAGAGTACATTTGCAGCTATGTTGCTGCCCTCTGGCCCATCTATTATTTTGTGAGTAATCCTGGCATGATTCCAGCTAGTTTACAACTCGCAAACTAAAACAACCAACGTCTCGTATGTTTCACATTAGAGAAATCTGAAGGGCATGTTGTGTCGAGCTAGAAACTGTGGGGTCAAGATTCAGGGCAAGTTAGACTGTACTCGCATTCTATTACATGAGGTGACCACAATTTAATTGGGAACTCACCCATAAATCAATAGTTTGACAACACTGGACCTTAGTACACTCTTTCCCCAATGTTAATGGACTTCTCCACACAAGGCAATAGTAACCCTTAACTGGGTAGGCGGGAAACACCACATAAGTACGTAGTGGGGTGCTCATAACACCCAAAAACAAAAAAATTGTTGCACGTTATATGTTTGAAAAGGGATGCAGTCATATTGCCGGTGGACGGGATGCTGGGCGTCAATATGCTGCCAATGATAGAGAACAGGATACCAACGTTGGCATCTCGAACCGCTGGAATCCTGATCATCCGGACGAGTACGTAACTGCTCTGTCTCTCCCACTGCAGCCCAGCATACAGCAGGGTGTGCTGGGCTGCTGTGAGGGAGGGGGAGGGACAGGGAGCTTTGCCGGATCCGGGCCCCCGCTGGGCCCCTCCAGCAAACCTGGGTAATTAGTACCCGTTCCCCCCCTCTTGGCGCCCCTGCCTGGGGTGTTCCCAGCACCCTGCTCCTTATTCTACTTCACAGCAAAAAAAAAGTATAGCACATAGAATGGCTTTGGGGACAATGATATAAACTATAACTTCTAATTGAAAAATAGAAAGTAACATGCCAGTGTTGCCAACCATATTGCAGAATCAGACCCTCCAACATGACCCATTCCATTAGGTACAAAATGCTCTGCTCCTGGACTTCCCTCTTAATCTATGATTGCATCCACCTGTGCTGAAACACCTGTCTCATCAATTACCTACTTCAACACAGGTGACTGCAATCATACATTATGTGGGAAGTCCAGGAGCAGTGTGTTTTGTACCTAATGGAACGGGTCATGTTGGAGGGTAGGCAGAATTATCTACAATTTAAGACTGAGGGTTGCTATGAGCACCCTGCATAACCAGTTAAAGGTTAAGGAGTATTTAGAGGATGGGCATCTTCCAGACGAGTACAGTGGCAAACGCAGGATTTCTACAGAGGGGTTTCCATATGCTTGATTTTAAAGCAAGTGTGGCCATTCAATGAAGAGGGCATAATCGGCACTTAACAGTGGTGTAACTAGGGTATTTGGAGCCCAGGGCAAATTTGAAAACGGAGCCACCCCCCCTAACACACCGATCTGTGCGCGCGCCGAAGGCGCGCGCGGGAAAAAAATGGGCGTGGTCACTTAAAAATGGGGCGTGTCAACATTACACACCCCTTTATTTTCACGCTGAACATTCCTATCCATATGCACCTTAACCCCAGTAGTACCCCTTATACAGTATCCCAGTATGCAGTTGTGGTCCCTCTTATGCAGGCCCATAGTAGTGCCCCTTATACAGTATCCCCAGTAGTGGTCCCCCTTATACAGCCCCCAATTAGTTCCCCTTACTCAGTACCCCCAGTAGTGGCCCCCCAAATGCAGTGCCCCACGTAGTGTTTCCCCTTATGCAGTGCCCCCAGTAGCAGTCCCCACAATGCAGTGCGCCCAGTAGCAGTATCCCCTTATGCAGTGCCCTTTATATGGTGCCCCAGTAGTAGTCCCCCCCCTATGCAGTACCCTCAGCAAGTCCCCCCCCATGCAGTTTTCCCAGTAGTGGTCCCCTTATGCAGGCACCCTGCAGTGATCCCCCCTATCCAGTGCCCCCTGTAGTGGCCCTTCCTATTATTGCCCCCAGTAGTGGTCCCCCGAGTGCAGTGCCTCTAGTAGGCCCCTTTTATAATGCCCCCAGTGGTAGTTCCCCCCCAAGTAGTAGTCCCCAGTAGAGTAGGTCCTCCCAATGGTGCCCCCAGTAGTAGCCACCCCTCCCCCAGTAGAGGTCCCCCCAGTAGTAGCCACCCCTCCCCCAGTAGAGGTCCCCCCAGTAGTAGCCACCCCTCCCCCAGTAGAGGTCCCCCCAGTAGTAGCCACCCCCTCTCCTGTTGTGCAGATAGGTTAAAAAAAATATATATATATATATATCTATAAAAATATACTTACCTGAATCTCTGCTCCTGGTCTTGCTCGCGACGCCGCTCCCGCCCGGGCGGGCGCGCTCAGCATTATGGGACAGACGTCATGACGTCAGTCCCATTACCCACTGCAGGAGCCGGACGGAAGTCCGGCTCTTGCAGTGGGTGCTGCAGCAGTCAATGAGAGTCTATCTGACTCTCATTGGCTGCTGTTTAACACACGCATCGCCGCCAGCGCTGGCGGCGATGCGTGTGTTATGCACAGTCTGAGCCCGCCTCCTGGCGCTATTGGGCAAGCGCTCAGGGGGAGGGAATGGGCTCAGGCGTGCAGCACAGGACCGGTGCTGGAAGCCTAGCGCCGGTCCTGTGTAAATGTGTAGCGCTGACCGCACTCATTGCGGTCGGCGCTACAATGGCTAACTAGGGCGGGCGGGCCGGTACCGTGGCCGGCGGCGCCCCCCCGCGCCGCCGGTCCAACGGCGCCCAGGGCACGAACCCTGCCCGCCCTGTCCAAGTTACGCCACTGGCACTTAACCAGCTATAATATACATTGTACGGGAGGTATAGAAAAATTCTTACATATACAGGACCAGTAATCACAGTAAGCCATTATATGCGGAAGTAGGGCCATCCTGTCTGAGCTGAATATATTTATTTCAGATGTGGGCTCCATTCGAGACCATTTGAGTAAGTTCAGGAATCTGGGGGGAGACACTGCAGTTTTAGTTGAAAAGTATCACACTACCGAAAAGCGGGCTCCGCAAAAGAACCAGCTTTTCGGAAGTGATACTTTAGTAATACATTTTTTTTTTATCTTAAAATTCGTGGAGAATAACCCCCTATATAAAAAGTATCATCTTACATAAATGTATCATAATGAATAGACCCCATAGTAATCAGTAGTGCAGAAGCATCTCAAATAACATTATAGGAAAGATAATATCATATTTTCTGAAAAACTAAGAAATTTAAACCACTCCATCTCATAGAGAGACAGTTTGGGTCCACTCTAGTGGAGTAGTAATATGGCGGCTCAGACTTCAGAGAGTGGAGTAAGTGCGGTTGCGCAGCAGTGGAACACCGATCTAATGCGAACAGAACAGGAAGAGGAGCAGAGTACCGAGTGCTGAGGATGTGTCGGTAGTAGATGAATCGCCATGTTAAGCGGTCATTAGATACAATAGACATCTTACACGGGGACACGGAACTGTACACCGGAGAGACAACGTTAGATCGGTAAATGGCTTTCATATTATAACAGCACCTACGACTGATTATAGTGTCATCTCCCTCTGATCTCTGCCTGGTTGTATGTATTCTGCTGCGTATGTATTCTGTACCCATCTCATTGTCATCGGAAGCAATTATTACTGTACATAACAATGGTCTTCTCCTTCTCTAATTATCCACCCATCACCCTCACAGCTACCTGCGTACAGAACAGTCCGTAATTACAGGTGGCAGCTACTACAGTACACTGTACTGTATATATGTGCACCTGTCTCTTCATTGTTATGTGGAGATATGATGTGTGTACCACCCAGCACATGCATATGCTGTCATTATTATATATATATATATATATATATATATATATATATATATATATAGTGAGCTATAGCACGGTGACATAACAGAGTCCCTGTGTTATTATAGTAATGCACCAAGGCCTGATGTGCCCTAGTGTGTGATAGCTGCATCCGCCAGACCTGCCAGCAATCCGGACAAAGCTTTGGGGATCTGCTTGGAAATGATGACATGCTTTTAAATCTATGTAATCAAGTGCTTCATCAGTTCTGTGGGTCATTACTGCGGCTATGAGTATTCACCCCTCTGGCATTATTTCCATTTTATTTTCTGCTATCATGAGGGGCTATTCAATTCAGCGCGCTGTTAGCCCAACTAAAGGATTTCTCCACGCACCCTCCTGAGGGTTCGAGGAGAAATCAGACTGAAGTGCCGGCTGCGGGGCTGTTTTAACGACTAAGCGCGGCGCTAACAAACTCACGGTCGGCACTTTAGTCGGAAAATGCCGGTTCTCACGATTAAACACCCAACTTCATTTGCAAGAACTTGCAGTCTCCGATTTAAGAGATTATAGTCGGACTAGAATTGAATAGCTCCAGGACCAACATCCCGGTGCTATTATCAGTCAGAATGGATTTATTTGTGAGATCTAGCCACTGACCAAATACCGTATTGTCATATAATTATAATAAACAAATATATTCATTTTAATCTATAAATAATGGATTATGGGATGCCCGGGCTATTGTGCTCCCATTTATGTTATGAAAGACTGTAATTGGCAATTCAGTTCAGCAGGATGTGGCGCTGAACATCACCACGATGATCGGCTGCGCACATATTAGCCATACACACTACCCGCAACATCGTTACTACTTCTGTGTCTAGCCCTAGTTGTTCTTCCTAACAGGTGCTATTCTCATACAGACGTCACTGGGACAATCCCAGAATACAAGATCAAAAGGGGACCAGAGATGGAGCATTTAGAGAGAGGCATCCCCCACCTCCTCAGACAGGAACTGTAATGTATAGCGTGATATTGTGCATCAGGGCCAGATTTTATAATATCTAAGCATTTCTATTCCTGTGGGTAGCTTGTTGATGACCAACCTCGTCATTCACCAATGCCACCCATTTGGGATAACTGGCATTCTCGTGGGGCTATTACCAGTTTGGCCACAGCCAACAGATTAACTACATCTTGAGGTATAATTAATTTTGAGTCAGTTGAAACTAATAAATTGTACACAAGTGAAGGGCAAGTAAAGATTTTACATCTGAAAACAAATTATTACACCAGTGTTTATTTAGGTGTTTTGCAAAAAAGCTAAATAATGTTGTAACTAATCATTTATTACCTATCTTATATGTAATAAAGAATATGCTGTATATTTAGGTGTGCCATTTAACTCTGGACACATGAATTACACAGATTCTGTGGCTGGCAGACTATGTATAGTTGTTTTATTTGAAGTTTATTATTATGATTTGAAACATATTATTTAATGTTGATCAGTGGTAAGAATTGCAATTTTATTCTGTGATAGGAGAGAATAGAATGTTCTGAAAATGCCAAAGGGGGTAACCAATATTTCACCAGTACTAATAAAATGTTTGTTACAGGACTCCATTAAAGGGGATGTAGTCAGGATGCCGGAATGCCGACCACCAGAATCCCGACACTGAAAGCCCGGCATGGGACTAAAGATAGGCGTCTAAATACCGACGCCCATCATTAGCCCCACGCTGAAATCCTGACGCTGTTAGCTGCGGGGGGGAGGGTTAGCTTTAGGCACCCCCGGGGAGCTTAGTGTTAGGCTCACTCCTGGGTGGGTTAGATTTGGCTAGGGGAAGGGGGGGTTAGGGTTGGGTACCGCCGGGGGGAGATTAGGGTTAGGCACCCCCGGGAGGGTTAGGCGGGGAGAGGGGGTTAGGCACTACGGGGGGAACCCCAGAGCACCCCCAAGGGAGGGTTAGGGGGAAGAGAGGGGATGGTTAACTATACTTACCAGCTGGCGTTGGGATTTGAATAGAATGTTTTGAAAATGCCAAAGGGGGTAACCAATATTTCACCAGTACTAATAAAATGTTTGTTACAGGACTCCATTAAAGGGGATGTAGTCAGGATGCCGGAATGCCGACCAACAGAATCCCGACACTGAAAGCCCGGCATGGGACTAAAGATAGGCGTCTAAATACCGACGCCCATCATTAGCCCCATGCTGAAATCCCGATGCTGTTAGCCGCGAGGGGGAGGGTTAGCTTTAGGCACCCCCGGGGGGCTAAGTGTTAGGCTCACTCCTGGGTGGGTTAGATTTGGCTAGGGGAAGGGGGGGTGTTAGGGTTGGGCACCGCCGGGGGTTGATTAGGGTTAGGCACCCCCTGGGAGGGTTAGGCACCCCCTGGGAGGGTTAGGCGGGGAGAGGGGGTTAGGCACTACGGGGGGAACCCCAGAGCACCCCCAAGGGAGGGTTGGGGGGAAGAGAGGGGATGGTTAACTATACTTACCAGCTGGCGTTGGGATTTGAACCGGCGGCTTTTAAGCCGTCGGTATTTCATACCCAACCCATTATAGTCCTATTAGAAGATGTTAAATAATAATACAATTTTCCCTTTGTTTGAGTCTTCAGACTACTATAAATGATTGATAATCTTCCGATTTTCTGCAACAACAGCTGCGCACATCACCACTAATTACAGTACTTCAGCATCTCAATAAAATGTTAGTGGCAGTGAGGTTCTGGTGAAACGGTCGGACTGCCAGTACCTTGCAGCCATTGTCCAGTATTGAATTGCTCCCGGAGTTTGTTTGGTAGGCAGACAATGTTTTGTGTCTGCTTTGTGCACTATGACATCATCCCACCAACCTCTGGTGGTAGTGAGAAAATGAATATAGAAATATAACCTGTTCTTTATAGAAATCTTAAAACAGCTGCTGACAAGTATGGCTGTGCTTCTCCATTTATCTTAACTGACCCTTCTTCCTCTTCTGGGTCTGGAGAAAGCCATGAGCCTCTTTGGCACACGTGGTTGTCTGCTCGTTTGGAGTAGCTGTGAGTCCTATACAGTTGTGTGCCATTATGCTTCTTACTGGACACAGGGCTGCAACATTTTTGCAGATGATGTGGCAGCAGTTTCTGCCACTACGAAGGCTGCTGAGGTCACCAAAGGAGAAACGGAGATGGCAGTAGCAATGACTGTTGAACCTACTTAAACCAGCATCTGACCTGAGAATGATATAGTAGACCTTCAAAACGGGATCTGGTCAATATCCCGACAGTAGGAATGGTGCCGACGGAAACCGGCTACCCTGTCTTAATTCCGACAGTAAGTAGCAGGGTTAGACACTACGGGGAGGGTTAGGGTTACTCGCTAAGGGGGGAGGGTTAGGTTTAGGGAGCGGGGAGGTTAGGTTTAGGCAGAGGCACTAGAGGGGGAGGTTAGGTTCAGTCTGCAGGGAGGGTTAGGGTAGTGAGAGGAGCAAGGTTAGAATACTGACCGACAACTGTCTGTATTCTAACCCTGTCAGAATGCCGGCGTCAGGATTCCGAGCGCCGGATCCCGAGCGCCGGCATTTTATACCCAACCCTTCAAAACAACCGCGTCCTTTGTGTGATGACAGTTCTCAGTACTACTCTGTAATTTGCCAATACATTCAAAAATGTGTTTCTTTCATATTAGTAAGAAGATGGTATGAGGTAGGTAGTGCACAGAACTTAACTACAGTGCTGTTATCTCTGCCTGCCATTTTCTCCTTCCATGGTCATTTATATCAGACTCTATTTTATTCTAATTATACATTTGTAGTTTGCTATGTTGTAACTAAGGACCATCAAGTCTCCATTATGCTTGTACCTTCCCCAGCACCCATAGTACCTGTACAGTTGGTTTGTCATCCTCCGGATCCTCCTCGTGTGTTAATGTTACACTAGTTCCAGGGAAATCAGATACTTTTGGGTCAATTCAATTACTCGCCATTTGCGGCCACCATGTACCACAAGATATGGGTGTGTGTGTATTTTCCATATACAGCACCTACTAAATTGTGGCTGCATCACTGACTTCTGTGAGCACCTCTATGGGAGCGAACAGAAATCGGCGATGAAGGGTGTCCAATGATGTGCTGTTCTGGAATACGGCACACCACACCAAATTGAATTGACTCCTTTGTACACGTATCTTATGGGCAGGTGGATCTGACACTAATGACCATTATTCTAAGATTCGGTCACTTGGGACAATTCAGTGATAAAAAACAAGCTGCATATGAAGCTCCCAAAATGTGGTCGTTTGACAGTTATATCCCGAAGTGTGTGGAATTGTTTTTAGGGCTTAAGGGTCTATTCACTAAGTCTTGGATGGAGATGAAATACCAACCAACCAGCTCCTAAAGCTAGGTACACACTAGACGACGTGCAAACGATGAAATGTCGTCACCCTTTCCCCTGAACTGGTCAAACGATCTAGTGCATACACACTGTGCAATCTGTACACACTGTGCAATCTGTACACACTGTGCAATCTGTACACACTGTGCAATCTGTGCACTCTGTGCAATCTTACAAACTACCAAACGATATATCTTGCTTCGTTTGGTAGTTAGATCGTTAACTGTATAAGGTAACCATATCGCCTGGTCGTTCGGTAGAGCTTACAAACTGCACGATCTGAGGGTAATCGTTAATGAGATTGAAAGATCTTCCTGCATGTAGGGAAGATCTGAAGATGCGACAGAAGACGCCATGGGAAAGTGCATAGTGTGTACACACTTGACGATTTGAACGATTTGTCGTTCCCATGTGATGGAATTGGCCAAATTGTTCTAAGTATCATTTGGTGTGGTGGGGCCTTTACTGTCATTTTTCATACACATGGTTAGGAGCTGATTGACTGGTACTTTATCTCCGTTCACTTTATCTCCATCCAAGGCTTAGTAAATAGGCCCCTTAATGACTGGCATTGTGCTTGTATCAATAGACACAAGAACAAACTGCTGGGGAAAATTCCTTTTGTGCATGCTTTAATTAAAAGGATAGATACATGCTTAAAATCAGAGGTGCTGCTTGGCAAGAGTAGTGTCTATATCCAGTAGTGCTGTTTTATAAATGATTGGCTGAATTTAACGTGACAGATCTATATCTTCTATTTACACCATCTTTTTAAACATGAGAATTCCCTTAACTATTCATACTTTGGACAATTCACCCTATTTTGGACATGTAATGTCTGTATTAGAAAAGACTGCTACTGTTTTCTACTTCAGGGTCCATAGGGTATCCACAGGATACCTTGGGGGTATAGGTGATGACGTCAGGCATCGGGCACCATAGTTAAGTTTTCAGCCTCCCAGGATGCACTAGGGTCCCCCTCCTATACCCCGCCCCCGAGCCAAGGCATCACAGTTTCGTTTGGTGCCCCGCCGGAGTTGGATGCACCTGTTTAGAGGGGGGGCTAGAATTAGCCCATGAAGTTTTCTACAAGCAGCTGTGGCTGCTCATCTGGATGTACAGCATGGACAGTCAGTACTGACGTCCATGCTGTCTTCCCTACACCCCCGCCGGTACCAGAACGCCGGTACTGATACGGGGATGCTGGTAGGCATCTGGGGTCACAGCTAGCGGTGAACCCAGATGTTTGGGACCATGGCCGGATTCAAGGGGGCAGCAGGTAAGCAGCGGGGTCCCGCGGTGGGTCCCTGCTGAGCACATGGTCCAGAGTCCCCAGGCAGGGGGCTCCCTGGGGACTGCCTGCAGCGTGGAGCCAGGTACCTAACCTGCGCTTCCACTACCCCCCTGGTACAGTGGACCGCGGCTGAGCGGTAGCGCTGCGGCGTCCCAGGGGTTAATTGCATGCCAGGGGAGCGCACCTTCCCTGTAACACAGCCGGCGCCTCCCCCGCAGCACACAGTCCTCTCCGCTCTGCTGACTGGCCCTGTGACAGCGCTCCTCCCCAAGGCCGGCCTCCTCTCTGCTCCTCGGTGGCCATCTTTTGCTGGAAGCATGGTGAGCGCTGCTGGACGCTGAAGATCAGTGGCATCGCGGTCTGGGTCCCCCGGCATACCTCTCCTCCGTTGGTTCAGGTCTGTGTATGCAGCGCTGTGTCCTGCCAGGCTCTGTGTCTGCGTAGTTGAGAATCAGCGCTGATAGTGCAGGAATTGATTTCTTTGCATTGTATGTGACTGCTGCTAGCGTCTGCTGCCTGTACTTTCACTTTCTTCTGTCAGCTTTTACACTGTCCCTGTTCTTCTGCTAAAGCCCTTGCGGTGCGGTGCTTGCAGGGTGGTTCTCCCACTATACTAGCAAGTATCAGTGAGAGGTGTCACATACTTACCATCATGTCTGAGAGTGACTTTCCTCTCCAGCTTTTGTGTACTACGTGTAAGGTACCAATAGCGGAGGGGGAGGGTAACGCGGAGGGGCTATGTCGGCAGTGTTATTTATTGGCGCGGCCAATTAATGTCACGGCTCCGGTACAGGAGCTGCCCTGGGCTTGTTTCACCAAAGCGCTTACAACCCTCATGGGCCAGTTAGCTCCGCAGCCTGCCTTCCCACAGATGGGATTGTCCCAGCAGTCAGTAGTGTCGTCACCCATGCAGGGTTTCCCGAAACAATTGATGGTACCCCACAGTCTCCCTATTTCCCCTCCTCAGGTCTCTCAGGAGCCTGCGTGGGTTAATTCGCTGACGAGCTCTGTACAGCATTTGTCGGACGTGTTACAAGGGAAGTCTGTGTTGCGGCCTCACAAGCGGCCGGTGGCGTCTCTGTCTGCTCCTTATGAGGATGACGACGGGACGTCCGATGATGAGGAGATTCTGGATCTTTCTGACCAAGAACCTCCCCGTACTAAAGAGACGGACGCCAAGTCTAAGGTTTATATTCCTGGCCCTATTTGTGCAGTCCGCACAGCTTTAGTTATTGAGGATGATGAACCTCCGGTATCAAAATCCAAATATGCCTTTTTCAAGGATGTTAAGGGTGACGCCACAGTGTTTCCTCTTTCGGGTCAATTAGTGGACCACTTAGAGGAGGCGTGGAAACATCCAGGCAAACGGTATCAGCCTCAAAGACATTTAGCAGTGGCTTATCCGTTTGCGGACAATTATTTTGCTAAGTGGGAATCCCCGCCCACAGGTGGATTCCCATGTGACACGCCTGGTCCGAAGTGCCACGTTGCCCATGCCCTCCATGTCCTCCTTAAAGGATGCCACGGACCGTAAGGTGGAAATCTGCCTAAAGTCCGTTTATTCCCTCGCGGGGGGTGCAGCCAGGCTGGCTATGGCCATTTGTTGGGTAGCCAGAACTATGGAGCGCTAGGTAGATAGTTTAGAGGCGTCTTTCGATTCCGACTGTTCGGCCGAACAGACCGAGTTGATAGGCAATCTCCGGGATTCGGCCACTTACATTAATGAAGCGGCTTTGGATATCAGTACCCTGACTTCTCGGATTTCTTCGGCAGCGGTGGCGGCTCGTCGCACCTTATGGTTGCGATCTTGGAAGGCAGATTCCAAAAAGGGCTTGGAAGCATTGCCTTTTAATGGAGAAGTCCTATTTGGTCCGGATCTGGACAAAATTGTAGCCACGCTGGCGGCAGCCAAATCGGCATGTCTTCCGTCTGCTGCAGTTCCTTCCAGTTCAGGTACCTCGTCCTTTCGGCCTTACAGGGCCCAGGGCAGACCGAAGGCTCAGTCCTTTCCCCGACAGACTGGCCCAAAGAAATCGGCCAAGCCCCGGAAGCAGGCCTGGAGTACCAGACGTCCGGCCCCTAAGTCCGATGATAAACCTGCAGCCTGACGGTCCGGGCCTCCCTTTGGGGGATCCCAAAGTGGGAGGCCGCCTGCTACGGTTCACCCAGTGTTGGTCAGTCACCACGACAGACAGTTGGGTTCACAAGGTGGTTTCTCACGGGTATGCCCTCTCCTTCCGGCACAGGCTCCCGTCCCGATTCTTCACCACGGGTCTTCCATCAGACCAGAACAAAGCCACGGAACTGCGGAAGGTTTTGCACACTATGCTCCAGGCTGGAGTTATAGCGCCTGTTCCTTTCTCCCAGAGGGGCCTGGGTTTCTATTCCAATCTGTTTTTGGTGCAGAAACCCAATGGGTCGTACCGTCCGATCCTCAACCTCAAAGCACTCAACAAATCCTTGCGGGTGCCGAGGTTTCGGATGGAGACCCTACAGTCCATCATTCTGGTGCTGGAACCTGGGGATTACATGGTGTCGTTGGACATACAGGACGCCTACCTGCATGTCCCTATTCTTTCGCGCCATCAGCAGTTCCTCACGTTTGCAATCCGCAACGATCACTTCCAGTTCCGGGCGTTACCTTTTGGCCTGGCGACAGCACCACGTGTGTTCACCAAGGTTATGGCAGTCATGGCGGCTTCCCTGTGGCTGCAGGGAGTCCGCATGTTGCCGTACCTAGACGACCTACTGTTGGTAGCAGGATCTCCTGAGCTCCTTCTGCGCCATTTGGATCTGACTATTGCAGTTCTGCAACGGCATGGCTGGTTGATAAACTGGCAAAAGTCCACCCTGATCCCGTCTCAAAGGATTCCGCACCTTGGAGCCTTGTTGGACTCCAGTCAGCAGCGGATCTTTGTGATGGGGGAAAAGATCTCTGCCTTGCAGTTGAGGGTGCGCAGTTGTCTGCAGAGTCGCCGGGTGTCTCTTCACTCGGTAATGAGGTTACTGGGCTCCATGGTGTCCGTATTCGACATGGTGGAATATGCTCAGTTTCACTCCAGACCTCTGCAGCAATTGATCCTGTCCAAATGGAATGGACTGCCTCAGAGTCTCAAGTCCCAGACGATGGTGCTCACTCCGGAGGTTCGCCTGTCCCTTGCCTGGTGGTTGCAGACGACCAATCTCAACAAGGGTCGTCCGTTTTGGGTGGCGAACTGGGTCCTATTGACAACGGACGCCAGTCTTCGGGGCTGGGGAGCGGTCACGGGTCCACACTTGTTCCAGGGCAGATGGACTCAGGCGGAAAGGGAGCTTCCGATAAACATCTTGGAACTCTGCGCTGTTTTCAATGCTCTCCAGCAGGCCCATTGGGTTCTCCAGTGTCATCCCGTGCAGGTCCAGTCGGACAACGCCACCGCCGTGGCCTACATAAATCTGCAAGGAGGTACCCGAAGTCGGGTGGCACTCGTAGAGGTGTCCCGCATCCTGATCTGGGCATAGCGCAATCCCCCGGCCATATCAGCGGTATTCATCCCGGGAGTCCTCATCTGGGAGGCCGACTTTCTCAGTCGCCAGGACGTTCATCCGGGGGAATGGTCTCTGCACCAGGACGTCTTTCAACTTCTGGTGGACAGGTGGGGGTCTTCCAGAGATCGACCTCATGGCGTCACGGCACAGCAACAAGTTGCCGGTGTACGGGTCTCGCACAAGAGACGTAAAGGCGTCTCTGGTGGATGCTCTGTCCGTCCAGTGGACGTTCCGGTTTGCTTATCTCTTTCCTCCGTTTTCCCTTCTTCCACGGGTAATCCGGAAATTCAAACAGGAAGGAGGGACACTCCTGTTGATAGTTCCCGCATGGCCCAGACGGCACTGGTTCTCAGACCTTTAGGGTCTGTCCGTGGACATTCCTCTGCAGTTGCCGCTACTACCGGACCTACTGTCGCAGGGTCCTTGTCTTCACCCGGACCTGACTCGACTGTCTTTGACGGCGTGGATTTTGAGACGGCCATGTTAAGGTCCAGGGGGTTTTCCAGCTCTGTAGTACGCACTATGCTGAGAGCTCGGAAACCGTCTTCTGCAAGAATATACCATCGTGTGTGGCATACGTTCTTCCAATGGTGTCGACCGAGAGGTTATGCACCAAGGGATTTCCGTCTGTCTAGAGTGCTAGCCTTCCTACAGGCGGGACTAGACCATGGACTTCGCCTTGCTTCTTTGAAGGTGCAGGTTTCTGCCCTGTCTGTCTGGTTCCATCGTAGGATTGCTACAATCCCTGATGTGCGCACCTTTATGCAAGGTGTTCTTCGAATCCAGACGCCATTTGTTCCAGCGGTAGTGCCTTGGATTTGGCTGTGGTCCTGAGGGCTCTCCAGGGACCGCCATTTGAACCACTGGGCTCAGTGGATCTTAAATGGCTGACAGCCAAAACAGTTTTCGTTCTGGCCATCGCTTCGGCCAGACGTGTTTCTGATTTAGGGGCTCTCTCTTGTAGACCCCCTTTCTTGATTTTTCAAGGGAACAGGGCAGTGCTGCGCACTCGTCCTGATTTTCTTCCCAAAGTTGTTTCCCGGTTTCATATCTACGAGGAAATCGTTGTGCCGGCTTTTAACTCACCTGACCTTTCAGTAGGTGAGGCCACTTTGAACGTTGTGCGGGCCTTAAGGATTTATGTTGACCGCACTTCTTCGTTTAGGAAGTCGGAAGCCTTGTTTGTCCTCTATGGCTTCTGTAAAAAGGGTTGGCCTGCTTCAAAGCAAACTTTGGCAGGCTGGATCCGTATGGCAATTTCAGAAGCTTATCTTCATGAAGGCCTGCCGGTTCCATCTTCTGTGAGTGCTCATTCCACTAGGTCTGTGGGTCCTTCGTGGGCAGCTCGACGTGGTGCCTCTGCAGTCCAGATCTGCAAGGCGGCCACGTGGTCCTCTGTCCATACCTTTGTGAGGTATTACGCATTTGACACCTTTGCCTCTCAGGATGCTTCCTTTGGGCGGCGGATTCTCCTTTCAGCACAGGAGCGTCCCTACCCTTGAAGGATACTGCTTTGGGACATCCCCAAGGTATCTTGTGGATACCCTATGGACCCTGAAGTAGAAAATATGAGATATGGTAAGAACTTACCTTTATTATCTTTATTTCTACGAAGTCCATAGGGTTCCACAGGACTCCCGCCCTGTCGCACCTGTGCGGCAGATGGGCTTTGCTCTGGTCACCGGTTTTTACGTCTCCCTCTGGTGAGAATGTGATTCTTGTGTGTGTCCAGATATTTTTTCTCTCTCTTCCTTCTCCTCCTCCGGCCCATGGCTTGGTACGTAACTGAGATGCCTTGGGGCGGGGTATAGGAGGGGGACCCTAGTGCATCCTGGGAGGCTGAAAACTTAACTCTATGGTGCCTGATGCCTGAAGTCATCACCTAAACCCCCAAGGTATCCTGTGGAACTCTATGGACTTAGTAGAAATAGAGATAACAAAGGTAAGTTCTTACCATATCTCATATTTTTCTCTACCAATGTAATCTCCTCCAGATAAAATCAAATCATAAAACACTGAATTACCATTAACTAATGTTTGAACATCGACAATTTTATATACCAGTGTACCCTCATTGTGCTCGGGAGCGAAAATTCTACAAATTATTATTATTAATAATTAATTTTAACATATGATGTTCATTTTAAACAATTTTAGTATTGTTGTCTTAAATAGACTGATGTTATGGTAGGTTTGTAGGTAATTTTATTAAAGGCATGATCGAACCCCCTACAACTAAAATACAAGTTTGATATGTAAATTAAGTTTAAAACCGTTCTATAGAAATATTCCCATACTTTCACATACACATTTACATACAGTAGGAGCTTAGTGCAAGCTGCTATTCATTGTTATCAACTATTTACTGCAAAAGGTGGCTAATATATTTTATCAGTGTCCTTTACTGTAATTGTTTCCAGGAAGTCTGTGTGTAGGGAAATAATTACACCCAGGTTTACAAACTTAATATTTGTTGTTTTTTTTTGAGAGTCTAAAGCCGCATACCGCTAGACGATGTGTGTATGCGGCATTATCACCGGCGGGGGTGCCAACATCAGTAAAGGGCATACACACTAGACTATAAAACTGAACGATATGTATTCATTTTTATGCATAGTTTTGTATTTTAGATTATTGAGTAACGTTACTTCTTTTGTACATTGTAAATTTGCATTCCTTTGTAAACTCCCTTTTAATGGTGTTGTCCAAAACCGGATAACTCCATTAAAAGAGTACTGTTCAAACCAAGCTTGGCTACTCTGTGTCTTCATAGCTGGGGAACTACAAGTTCCGTCATGCCCCCAAAACTCACAGGTTGCCTATGTTTTTTCTAGAGTAATATAGAATACTGCTGTCATATTCAACATCCATGTCTCTTATGCTTAAGTTCTGTTTTGCAGTGCCTTGGGGCTGAATAATAAAGCAAAGCGAACATTTGTTGAGTTTCCTTGACAACATCATATACGTATAATCCGACGCCATGCCTCCAAAGTTTAAGCGGCACCTTAATGATGAGGAGGTTACCGGTTCAGTAAAGAGTGAGAGAGTAAGTTTACGATGACTTAATTACTTTTTATCCTTATTGATTATATATTTTCCACCTTCAATAGGTAAACAAGGTAAGTTTGATAATAATGACAGTATTCAGGAGCAGTTTTTCTGCTGCGGTCGTTCACTTGCAGTTTACATGCTGGTAACTCGGGAGACCTTCCAACATTTCAAACATTTTCTAATGTTGCATAATCAATTTGTAAGTCTAACAAGCTCAAATAAAATAACTGTTAACAGTGTTATTTATACTGCACATTCCCAGCAGCTACTGTATGTAATTGCCACATGCTAATGATTAGCTGATAGAGTAGTGAGGATCAGTACTTAGTATTAGCAGTTAACTGTCATTGTCCAGGATGTTTTATTATTTGATCGGAAATAATCGGTGATCCTTTTCAAAGGCTAATTCCAGCTTATTTCCCCTGGCTATTCCCTTGATTCCTGTAAAGAACCGACTGTGGGATGTAGTTATCCTGACAAGGGACTTAAGATAGGTGTTGAAATACTAACGCCTATCTTAATCCCGACCCCGGAATGCAAAAGGACAGCAGCCCGAACCAGGTAAGTCCGAGGCACCCTTAGCGTTATCCGTGGGGGAGGGTTAGGTTTTGGGGGTTAGGTTATAGTTAGACACCCCTGGGGGGAAGGGTTAGGTTCAGAGTGCGGGAAGGGGGGGGGTTAGGGTTAGGTACTAGGGGGGGACCTTAGGGTTGGGGGGGAGGGGTAGGGATAAGGTAGTTACCTGCCCTGTCGGGATCTTCTCCCTTTGGGCTGCCGGCTGCAAGAGCCCTTTACATTGTGCTTTATTTTGGGATGCAATTAGAGTTTTAATTCTAGGAATTGCAGTCTCTCATTGTTTTCTTTTCACAGCTTAAAGTGAAAATTATCAAATGTATGCACAATTTATCCGATTGTGTGACTACAATTTCACACAATCTGATAAATTGTGCATACATTTGTCAGTTTCACAGATTGAAAGAAGCGGCTATTATCGCTGTTGTTTTTCCTTCTCTGTCCCAATCCGTGAACGCAAGTACGCGCTATAGTGCATATTTTACCCGGTATCGGGGACCAGGGACTCACTTTTTTAGAATGGGTGGGTCCCCAGGGACGCGCTCCGCCCCGGCCAATCCCTGGGTCCTAATTAAATGATTGATGACCCTGCAGGCAATAAAAACCAGAGGTAGGGCCAGGCCAGCACTGGAAGAGACTTCTTTGGCGCCTTTGTTGGATGTCATGCTGCGGCATTACAGGGACATGACCCGGCGTGACGACAGCCACTGCACTTGGAGTGAAGACATCCTCCAGTGAGTGTAGGCGGGTTTTGGGTGGGGGTTTAAGGGTGAGCGGGAGACTGGTGCTCTGGGCCGGCTCGAGGCAGAGTGGTTGCAGTAGGGTGCCACCACATAGTGGGCACTGTGCGCCTGCCGCCAGGACCCACACTCTGGAATACCAGAAGTGTTTGGGGACCCGGTTATGTCTGCACCAGGGGAGGGTGAGTTGCCATGCGGAGCCCATAGTGGTGAACAGGGAAGCTCCTGAGACTGCTCACCACACCGATGTACTGCAGAGCCGACTGAGCGCTTTCTGCAGCAGCTGCACTGTAATGACAGGCAGCCAATCTGATGTCACTGCTGCCGGGCCCTGGTGGGTATATATAGGAGGCCCAAACACACCCAGGTTTTTATACATACGTATATATATATATATATATATATATATATAATTTACTGCTCTCTCTCAACCCCCTTACCCATGTGTGCCTCTTTCCCAACCCCCATGTGTGTCTCTCTCTGCCTGACCCCCATGTGTGCCTCTGCACCAGCCTCCATATATGTCTACCTGCCCCCATGTGTGCCTCTGCACCAACCCACATATGTCTCTACCCCCATGTGTGGCCTTGCCTGCCGTCATGTGCCTATTCTCCATCTGTCCCTCTACCCACCCTCCCCATATATGCCTCTGACACCCAGCCTTTTGTGAGCATCTGCCAGCTTCCCCTTATCTATGTGCCGCTGATTGGGGAGCCCTACTTGTTTAATTTATAATGAGCTCCACAAATTCTGATGTGAGTCTGCCTGCACCCACAATGCTGCATCCTTGTAGCTTGGCAGCGCTGGACTTTTACAGGTGAATCAGATGTAGCCCGATCCTGGCGCGACCCAGAGACGGTGTTGCGTTGCCATGACATCACGTAGCTGCATGCCGCCTCCCACTCCAGTGATGCAGTGACACAGCAGGGCAGGCTGCAGTGCTGACTCGGGCTGCAGTGTAATGAATTTGAATCTGTGTGTTTCAGCTATTTTTTCTGTGAGGTAAAATGTGTTTTTTCTTTCCGGTGGGGGCCAGTGTTTTTTTTTTTTGTACTGGTGCCTATATAGTATGTGGGTGCCAATGTGTTTGTTTTGTTTTGTCTGATCAGGGCCAATGTGTGTGTGTTTTTCTTCATGTGGGGGTTAATGTGTTTGGTTTTTATGCTACCGGGGCCAATGTGTGTGTGTTTTTCTTCATGTGGGGGCCAATGTATTTGTTTTTTTCTATTGGGGCCAATGTCATCTGCTACATGCTTCACGGGCTGTAGCTGCTAAATTGTTAGATTTACAGAAAACCTTAATTTAGATGGGATGCAAAAAAAGTCAGATAGGACCCCAATTTTTTAAAGTGAGGGGTTCCTGGAACCCACATATTTTTTTTTTTTGTCTCAGCGCGATCTCTGTCAATTATATTATGAGTTAATTCCATTTACAATTCTAAATCTGTCTTTCCACATGCCATTATTCTATATATCTGGTGTGACTGAGGGCCTGATTCAGTTTTATGCAATGTAGATGTTTTTACAATTTGAGCAATTTTCTTTTTTTACCACTGCGCATGTGTCGGTACATTACCATAGTCGCACACTGCAAGTCTTTATTCGCAGCGTGATTGACACGCAGGGAGCTTTTGGGGAATGCAACCGGGAATGTCTGCTAAAGACTCAGGCATGTCTCGATTATTCTGGGGGCATGTCACATCCTGCGTCTGTGATCCCATACGCAGGAAATAGAGCGCGGACGTCTGTTATGGCGGCAATTATGAGCATCCAAAGACTCACAGGAGTCGATGTACGCATAATCTGCGTCCGATGCTGTGTATGTGGACGCAGTTGTGGAGAGCTGTGATGGCTCCGGTGGACGTTTCAGTACAAGTCCCAGCTCATGTTCCATTAGCATATTTTTGCAAATCTATAGTGGAAGAAATGGCTGCTACGGCAGCAATGGAGTACAACGCTGATTCAGGCCCTAAATCCTTACTTGGTATACCAGTATAATTTGTGTTTGTCTGTTACTGATCTTGATCTGGAAATTGTTGATGAAAATAGCTGCTTAAGTATATATTATGTAGTAAGGTTTTGCTATTTGTATTAATGCTGCACTTCTTCCCAAAATATCCCACTGCTAATTAGTTCTTCTCAGAGTTCCATGGTGTCAATCTTGGGGCCGTATTCAAATTAGCGGCGAAACTGCAGGTTTTTCGCCATTGGCGATAACGGCTATTTTTTGCAAAAAAAAAGGATACATTTTCGCAAACAGGTGAAAATGGAGAAAAAAAAACTGGAGAAAAGTTTTCTCCATCCCAGACAAGGAGAAAAAAAAATGCAAAATCTCTATTTTTGGCTAAAAATGTGGGGATTTCTTTCAGAACCCTTTGGTCACCGCCCCTAATGATAGATTACTGATAAATTAACAATTTTTTTTTGCACCCAAAATTTGTGTGGGCGTTTTTCGCTAAAGTACGCCACTTATGAAAAAATTTGGGGGTAATTTATCATTAGGGGTGTACAAAGGGTATTTGATATATCAGCAGGCTGGACTTGCCGATTATTACAGCCCTATGTAAAGCAAATCACAAAGACATTAGTCCATATTTTTGCCCTACGTGATCAAAATCTCATTGGACAGGATCTTGCATCACATGAACTGATCATTACAACACATGAGCTGTTCATTACAATGCCTTATGTGTTATGTAATTTTCCAACAGGAAACATTGGGCAATTGTGATTCACTGCTTCCAGTCAATCGGTTGTATGATAGGAACATATGGTGTATTAGTTATTACAGCAAAAAGAAAGTTTAATCATCTTACTAGGCATACTTCTCACTGTAGAACATTACTTAATGAACAACTAAGCCTAAAGGTCCAATAGTTTCATATGAAAAGTTACTATTGGCCTTCACTAGTGTATGCATTAAGGTTTGAGTGGAAAAGTACAGAAAACTGTGCTATTGGCCAATAAAATGTATTATTCTGAATGCCACGCATAACATAAAAATACATAGATCCCTATATATAAAAAGCACATGTTTACAATAATATCTAAATGGGACAAACCCTAGAATAATAAAATGGACTAGCGTAGATGAATTTGTTGGCAAAAACCTGAGATGATCTACACAAACAATGCAGATTAGTGCTGATATTGTGAGACATATTTCCTACTATGGTGTATCGTACTGTATATACGAGTCTGATTCTGAAAGAAGCAAGTGTTTATCTGGACAGTAGAACATAATCGTAAACCATATTACTTGGCTTCAGGTTGTTTGCTCCGTTGTGAAGATGACCGTCTTCTAAGATGCACCATTATTAGTAGGAATACGTCCTCCCAGTATCAGCACTCTGCATTGATTGTGTGGATCACTTCAGACTTTTGTCAACTGAATCCTCTACGATCTAGAGCCCTTTCACATTCAAATCAGATAGATACAATAAAGCAATAAATGTTCCCCAATCCAAACAAGTAATGTATCTAATAAAGTGTCACTGTTATATCGTCTGTATTGTTGTTATAAAATGACACACTGTAGTTCTTGATTAGTAAATGGAGCCAGTCCGCACAGAGTGGTAATATATTGGTAGCAGATGGATTTTTTACCACATATTGTCCCTTTTTAGGCGTGCGCTGAACGTTTGTAGTGCAAATTTTATAGCCGTGACAGGCAAGTTTAAAGATGATAGTTGTAATATTCACTGATATTATTTATATATGTTGTTTTAAGCTGCAATAAATGCTCCTATTTGGTCCATAGACTGGAGGTGGTTCTCACAAACAGCAAGCTGGAGACCCGTAGATATCCTCCTATATTCATTGTTGAGTGGACCACAAATACTTCGCGGTGTGCCAGATGTGCTCAAAAGAGAGACCTATGAGTGTAATCTCTGGCCTTAGGCTATGCTGGGATTGCTGATATAGGCACCTAACTCAAGCCTCCAAGTCTCTAGCACTGTGTATCCACTGCCGTTTTTTTACAGGACTCTTGTATTTCACTGCAATTCATCCGGCGTTGCTATCGCTGGGCTGCACGGCCACTACATACCATTTTATACGGCCCGGACTTTCATTCCTGTAGCCGCCTAAGAGTCTACACTCATAGGTCTCTTGTTTGGCTTGGGAAACATTTATTGCTTTATTGTATCTATCTGATTTGAATGCAATGTTTTGTATGAAATATACATTTTACTGCTAATTGTTTTTTGCACATCTACTGTGTTTGAACTAGAGCTCACATCCTTCTTTTATATACAGTCAGGTGCATAAATATTGGGACATTGACAGAATTTTCATATTTTGGCCTCTATTCACCACCACAATGGCTTTGAAACAAACAAGATGTGCTTTAACTGCAGACTTTCAGATTTAATATGAGGGTAATTACATCCAAATAAGGTGAACGGTGTAGAAATTACAACGGTTTCTATATGTGCCTCCCACTTTTGAAGGGGCCAAAATTTATGGGACTATCAACTCAAAAGCTATTTCATGGACAGGTGTGGGCTATTCCCTCGTTATTTAATTATCAATTAAGCAGGTAAAAGGTTTGGAGTTGATTCTAGGTGTGACATTTGCATTTGGAATCAGTTGCTGTAGACTCTCAATATGAGATCCAAAGAGCTATCACGATCAGTGAAGCAAGCCATCATTAGGCTGAAAAATCAAAACAAACCCATCAGAGAGATATCAAAAACATTAGGTGTGGCCAAATCAACTGTTTGGAACACCACGGAAAACAGTTGTGGTGGATGACAGAAGAATTATTTCCCTGGTGAAGAAAAACCCCTTCACAACAGTTGGCAAATCAAGAACACTCTGCAGGAGGTAGGAGTATATGTGTCAAAGTCAACAATCAAGAGAAGACTTCACGAGAGTGAATATAGAGGGTTCACCACAAGATGTAAACCATTGGTGAGCCACAAAAACAGGAAGACCAGATTAGAGTTTGCCAAACAACATCTAAAAAAGCCATTACAGTTCTGGAACAACATCCTATGGACAGATGAGACAAAGATCAACTTGTACCAGAGTGATGGGAAGAGAAGAGTATGGAGAAGGAAAGGGACTGCTCATGATCCAAAACATACCACCTCATCGGTGAAGCATGGTGGTGGTAGTGTCATGGCGTGCGCATGTATGGCTGCCAATGGAACTAGTTCCCTTGTATTTATTGATGATGTGACTGCTGACCAAAGCAGCAAAATGATTTGTGAAGTATTTCGGGCAATATTATATGCTCCTATTCAGTCAAGTGCTTCAGAACTCATTGGACGACGCTTCACAGTGCAGATGGACAATGACCCGAAGCATACTGCAAAAGCAACCAAAAAGTTTTTTAAGGCTAAAAAGTGTAATGTTATGCAATGGCCAAGTCAATCCCCTGACCTGAATCCGATTGAGCATGCATTTCACTTGATGAAGACAAAACTGAAGAGAAAATGCCCCAAGAACAAGCAGGAACTGAAGACATTTGCATTAGAGGCCTGGCAGAGCATCACCAGGGATGAAACCCAGCGTCTGGTGATGTCTATGCGTTCCAGACTTCAGGCTGTAATTGCCTGCAAAGAATTTGCAACAAAGTATTAAAAAGTGAAATTTAGATTTAGGATTGTTTAGTTTGTCCCATTACTTTTGGCCCCTTAAAAAGTGGGAGGCACATATTGTTCCGTTGTAATTCCTACACCGTTCACCTGATTTGGATGTAATTACCCTCAAATTAAATCTGAAAGTCTGCAGTTAAAGCACATCTTGTTTGTTTCATTTCAAAACCATTGTGGTGGTGAATAGAGGCCAAAATATGAAAGTTTTGTCAATGTCCCAATATTTATGCACCTGACTGTATATATTTGCACTTTTAGAGGGGTATTCAATATGAAACGTTAACTTCACTGTCGAAGTTAACGTTTCATATCGGAGTTTTTTCCTGCGTTAAAGTCTGGTGCGCACTCCCGCTTATCCCCGTATTCAATATAAAATTATCGAAAACGGGAAACTCCGAAGTTGGTTTTGCGTAAAGTTACGAATTTTTCCTTAAAATAATTGTAAGACCCCCCTAAAGTTGTAAAAACATGGGGGAACACTATGGGTACCCCCGTTTTAGCCTTTAATTGAAAGTCGGGGATTTAAATAGCCGCAGCAGGTGTTTTTTTCCCGACATTGAAGAAGTGACGCAGAAGAGCACTTAGGTTATTTTTTTCGTTTTTTTTAAGTGGTCCCATCAAATTTGGGGTACATGAAAATGGGTACTAGCATATTTTGATGTCCCTAAAGTAAGTTTTTAAAAATTCTGCATTTGTGCACCTGCCGCTATAATTCTATTCTAGAAAACATCTGCCGCATACTTGCAGAATAGCCCTGAACCTATTTCCCTATTGTTAAACAATTTTTTCCCATTTTTTTTTTTTTTCACTCCAATTTTTAAATTAATGTTTTGGGGTGTCCCTATTTTTTTTTTTTTTTTTTTACTTTTTTTGACACAGTTCTTTTTTAAATGTCATTCCCAGGGTGCAGGCTATTTTTT
The DNA here is from genome assembly GCA_031769625.1 of Taudactylus pleione. Lineage (NCBI taxonomy): Eukaryota > Metazoa > Chordata > Amphibia > Anura > Myobatrachidae > Taudactylus > Taudactylus pleione. Next base: position 8,933,259 of record JAUIMM010000016.1, on the reverse strand, counting down.
TTTAAGCCTGCACCCCTAAACCCCAATCCTGCACTTTTTTTCAACACCTATTTAATGGTGAAAAGTAATCCCTGTTTTTTTTATCAAAGACTTTTCAAAACTGCGATAAGTCTTCGAAATTGAATACGGTGTAAAAGTAAAACCTACGATAATGACTTCATACCTCCGATATTAACGCAAAAACGATGTTATCGCACCCATATTGAAGACCCCTGTTAGTGGATTGCAGAATCCACTTTGTGAGCTGCTGGATCAATACAGGGTAATAGAGAGGTTGGCCCATAGCGCTAGAGATGTGCAGGTTCGGTTTTACTCGGTTCTTTTCGCCAAAATTATCGCAAGTTCAGATTTTATTGGCTATCCAAAACACGTGATAGCCAATAAGATACAGTTTTTGAGGTCCGAACATATCCAAGTAAAACCGAACCCGCACATCTCTACCTAGTGCACCATTGTATTTGTGACTTGTTTTTCATTTTGCGCCTGAATATTATGTTTTTTTTTTTTTTTACATGCTTATGTGTTTGATTTGTTTCCTCTTGTGTTTTTTGTGTATGAAGGTTTCATAAAACTGTTTGCCCTTTTAGTTTCAGATAATCATTAAAGTGACTCTAATAATCAAGGATGAGCGAAAAGATACTTTTCAAGTGCTAGCTTAATATCCTAAATAGCTAGAGAATTGGGCAACATGGAGATCTGCAGGGATTACCAGAAATGTAGGAGCCATCAATAAACTATTAGGCACCATAGCCATTATCATCTATGTGCAATAATTATTTATTTTCCTTCTTTCTACAGAGAAATTTGTTAGAAGACGACTCTGATGAGGAGGAAGATTTCTTCTTGTAAGTCCTTGGAAACGTAATACCTAATTCTGTACTTCATATGAAAGGTGTAACTTAGTGCTATCACAACATATTACATGAGGAATAATAACATACATATTGCTGCGGCCCCAAACACCATAGAAGGGAATCCTATTATATCACACATATTATAGCTACAATTATATTTTTTTTATTTATTCTAACAAGCATCCTCATAACATATTAACTCTTTAAATCAGGGATGGAAACCTCAGGCCCGGGGGCCGTATAAGGCCCCCGGTATCATTTGGCCTGGCCCGTTGAGCTTTTTTCTGCTAGCTTCATCTGGCTAGCAGGGTGTCTAGAATGGTACCCTACAGCCAAAATCTATGTTGCAGTGCCGTCTGAAGCGTCCTTAGGACACTTCAGGAGGTCACACCTCTGTCCTTACAGCTCCCTGGAGCATCCTCAGGATGCGTCGGGCATTGCTGTAATCACCAGCAATTGTAGCCATGCCCTATTGTGACACCACACAGAGGGGGTGTGGCCTGCACCGGGCCGTGATTAATGTTATATATATCAAAATGGCCCTTAGGAAAAAGGTTCCCCACCCCTACTTTAAATTATGTCTTGCCTTGAGCATTTTCTTTGCCTAATTATGCCTCCTACTAGAGAAAGTTTATGCTAGATGTCTCTTTATGAGCTGTCTGCCACGTCTTTACCTGTTTTCTCATATTTTCAGATCTTTGAACCCTGTCCATACCCCCATGATGTCAGACCGACAGACATTTTATCTAACAGCCTGAAACCCAGCAGATGTCGTGGCCATACACTGTGAGATGTCACCATGTATGGCCATGATATCTGCTTTCCTCCCCTATGGATGAAACATTTCCCTGTTCCTCCTCTGTGAAGGAACAGGGGAAATGTTGATTGGTCGGCTAATGATCGGATCAGTCGGGCATTTTGTAAGGTTTCTCATGCCCGACCGTCCAATCACCGGTGATTGTTCGTGACCATACACTATGCAATTATCGGCCCAGTCCGCTGATAATCTGCCGATCAGGCCGATAATTGCATAATGTATGCCCAATAACCATACTCCTCCCCTTACCTCCAATATGGCAGTAGAGAAGGAAATTAAATTATTTCACTGCCTATTTTCTATGATGATGTTACTGAAGTTGACCACACGTGACTGTCCAGAACGGATGAGATTTCATCTGTTTGGCAACAGAACTCTTACTGTTCATTTTAATAGGATCATTAGTGTGTATGTGGTAATGGTTTGGTTGGACTGCGCTCTACTGTATGGGCAGATGGGGTGTGATGTTGGGGTATGGGACGTGGCTGATGTGTGGTTGGGGTGCTGGGCTTTCCTAATCGCAGGAGTACCGGGTCCTGCGTGGTAACTTGATAGAGAAGGTGGGGGTTGGAAAGTGCGCTCGTCCTGTGGGTGCAGTGGTTGTGTGGGTGACCAGCTCTGCAATTAGCACAGCACTCCAAGAGTGCAACTCATCCAACCCGTCCCGGGCAGTACACCCCCTGCCACAGGGGTGGTCACCACCCAATCTCCGACTCCCACAGCGGCACCCACACCCCGCTTCAGTGGCCCGGCAACAGCAGCAGAATCCGCAGCCGCATCTTCAACCCACTAACACCACCCGGTCGCTGACCTCCACAGACAAGGTGTTCTCCCTGATCAGCAGCAACCCATCTCTGCAACCGCAGCAGCTCCATCCATACAGCACAGATCTGCAGCAACGTCACACCTCCACGGCCGCACCAACCTCAGGCCAAATCCTACCAGTAGGTATCAGACTTTGAGACTCTGATAAACACGCGGGGCGCCGCCAGGGTGATCACCCCCACCCACTACACCTGCTGCTGCCCCCTCATCTCCACCCTCTCACCGCCTGAGACTCCACAAGACTGTTGACCAAAGGTCCAGCAGGGGTAACGTGCTGGTCTATTGAACCGCACAGAAAGGAGCCCCCTGAAAGGGTCAACCCACCTCCCCAGTCTCTCTCCCCCACCCACCAAAACACCATCCCTGTTCCCGGGACCACACAGGAGAAGCATTGTGACAACTCCAATAAATCATTTGATCTCCTCATCTGTGTCTGCCTCTCTCTTTCTCACGTCTCACCCCTCCCCACACAACCACACCTAGCACGTTAGCAACTAAATATATTATCCAAGACACCCACACAACACTGCACCCACAGAGCGAGCGCATTTTCCAACCCCCACCTTCTCTATTAGTGTGTATGTGTTGTTTTATGCCTACATACACTATAATACTAAGGGCCATATTCAATTGCCGGTGAAAAGCCGCTATCAGCGATACTTTTTCGCCAATGGCGTCATTTTCGCCAGTCTGTACTTATCCCTTTATTCAATTCTTCTGACTTTTCGCCGGTGCGGAAAATCAATGGATAGAACCCTGCAAAAAAGTATCATCTATGAATCGGTGCCGAAAAAAAGGGCAGAATTGGGGTTTTGGGGTACATACTTATAGAAACTACCCAGCACCCCTTGGACTGTCCCCTAAAGGTAAACTGTGTCAAAAAATTTATATAAAGTTACCCAAGACACCCCAAAAAAGTACTTTCATTTTGGGGGAGAAAAAACCCAAAGTTGGGGGACAACCTTCTAAACTAGCGAAATAGACTCAAGGGGGGTTTCCAAGTATGCCACAGGTGTTTTTTTATTGCAGGTGGTTGCGGCAGGTGGATTTTTCACGATTTTAAAAGTTCACATTAGCCACTTTAAAATATGCTTGCACCCATTTTCATGTACCCCAAATTTGCTGGGACTACTAATTTTTTTAAAAAAAACTTGCTAAATGCTATTCATCAGTATTTCAAAGACGCTAAACAGCACCTATTGAGACCATTTAAAGACCCAAAAAAACCTTCAGCAGGGTTAATCGGGGGTACCCATAGTGAACCCCCATGTCACAGCATCACTCACTTTATTTTCGCCGGGTCCCGTTTTCGACGATTTGGAATTGAATACGGGGATACGTGGGGACGAGTGCGATACTTTTTCGCACCCAAAACCTTCGATGTCGGCCGACTTTTCGCATCTAATTGAATATGGTCCTAAGTTGCAGAATGTGTTTTAAATGCCCTTTTGCTTTACTCTAATTGCTTTCTGTGGTAATGCACTACTATATTTTGTCATAATACACCCGCTGTATTATACATGTGACTACCTGTTAACAAATCTATTGCTTCTACTTTTTTCTAATGTTCAAGCAAAGCATCCACCAATCGTTTGTATTAAACTGTTGTATAATCAAGATTACTACCAGCCAAATGCTACAATCTTTCAGTACTTTTTTCCCTAAGTCTTGGTCATTCCATTTCAGGTGGCCCAATTTTGAAGATCGTCCCCACCTGAACATCTCCAATTTTAATAAAATGTTGCATGAAGGTTGGCATATATGTCAGACTAACTTTTGGGAAAAAAATAGTTCACAGTATGTGATAGTAGCAAAAGTATTGCCCTCAAAATGGGGGTGGGTGCAACTATCAAAATTGGAGATGGTCAAGTGGGGACCCCTGGCCTTCTTGATATGGAATGACCTATCTGTATGTTGCAATATGTTGCCATGATACAGCTAAAATAACACATACATAAGATTTATCACAATTTTGTTTTAACTATGCAGCCAAGTTAACCTGGAAAATAATGATAGTTTATTTGGGACTGATTGGGGAGTGTATCACTTCTGCTCATCCTGAACTCTGCAAATATAATATTGCAGTTAAAGGCCACTCTCGCACCTGTCCTCTGACTATTTCCTTTTTAGTCTCTAATGACTAAACTCTGCATTAAATATAAAATGATTTATTTCTTGTGGAATCATTAATTATATAACATTTTTGTGTAGTGTTAAAACGTAAGACTGTTTCACATCCTATTTCTCATTTGCTATCCTTCGCTACCAGAATGTTTTTTTATATATTTTTTAGAAGCACAAAGAATAAAAAGTTTTATGTGCTTAGTGCAGGATAGTTACAGGCCAGAGTATCATGTAAATGAATGACATGCACACTATATGTAAGAAACATAAAAATGACTTAGCCACATATTATCCTGGAATCTAGCAATGCTTACACCTCAAACGCCATTTGGGGGTCTATTGATGGAGCTGAGAAAAGCCCTGTTTTGCATTACACATTAAAGCAGGTTACCGTGGAGGAGCTTGCCTCTTCTCCAGTGGTGCACCTGCTCCGTGCCTAATTCACATCACCATACTATTGTATGGTGAGTGCTATTCATGAAAGAATGGAAAGCTCTGCTTTCCGTTTCTTTGGAAGCATCGCATTCGCCATCTCGGGGTAGTGTTTGTGTATGAAAAGGACAGGGAACTTGCCTGTCATTCTGCCTGGTCCCATCCTCCATTGTTGCTCCTCCCATTTTTCCAATGAGCCATTGCGGCTGTGGGACTTTCAAAGATACAAGCAAGTCGCCAGGTGCATGCGCAGTTAAGTCTTCAAAACGGCGCATGCGCAGAACAGAAAAGGGGTAAAAAAAGATGAAAACACCATGAAAAAAGAAGCACCACACCACCAGCGTATACCGCATCGCTTCGCAAGATAGGTGAGGGTACATAAATGGCTACTTATCTAAGCTATAGATCGCATCGAAGTGATGTGATTTATAGTCGAAGTGATGTGATTTATAGTGATAAGTAACAATTCTGTACCGCACATCTTTATGAATGTGCTTGGAGCTGAGAAGTGCCATGTACATGAACTGGTTTCTCCATTCCCAAAGAGTGCAGCCTTGTGTTCTGCTATCAGTGCCTTCCCCCAGTTCTTAATGATGCAGTGCAGCATTCCATAGCGCCGATGTACTGTAATGACAATGTAGTGTGATGCCAACCTCACAAGACAATGTAAATAAGTATTCCCAAGCATTATGAGTTTCCACTCCACTTTCTTAATCCTGATATTTCCTCGTGCCCGTTGTTCTGCTTTTGAGGAGATTCATGAAGCCAGGTCTGCTGAGGTTTGCGCTAAGGTGGTGCAGAAACGAACTTAGGGGCCTGATTTTAAGGTAGACACAGTTGTAGCAATCCTTACGTCTTTTGCCGCAGTCACGCATGAAACCTTATGCTAATGCCACTACAAAGCCCTTCCTTGGCATAAATCTGTAGGTCCGAGTATGCAAGGACTGAGACGCCCACTCGCAGGGTCTGTGGATGCTGCATTACTGTCTGGTGTGTCTTTAGATGCACCCATGGTCATACCATCGAAAAGTTGCACCAGACCTATGGCAGGTGCAGTTTCTACTTCAGGGTCCATAGGGGGTCCACAGGGTTGACCTTGGGGTACAGCTGGATCTGGATCCACGGGCACCACGCAGTTAAAGCTTTGCTGCTCCCAGGATGCACTTGGGTCCGTCCTCCTCTATACCCCGCCCCCGGCCACAGGCACCTCAGTTTTAGCTGGTGCCCGGCCGGAGTCGGGTCACCCTGGAGCAGTGGGGCTGCATAAGCAGCCCCTAAGCTTTGTTTTAATTTTTTTTTTTAAAAGAAGATTTTATTATTTTATTTTTTTACTATCTTCGGAGCGGCAGCATAAGACTGTCCATCTGGACGTCCATGCTGCCGCTCCAACAAGCCCCGCTGGCGCTGCGACGCCGGTACTGACCACAGACTGCTGCCGGACTCAAGGGGCCAGGTAAGCCGCGTGCAGCGCTGTCAGCGCTGCGCGCGGGGGAAGTTATGCAGTCTTTATGCCGCCGGTCTCTGGGGACAGACCGGCGGCGCTAGTAGCGGCGGCGGGCTCCCCCCTCTGTGGATTACCCCGCGTGTCCGCTGGACCACCAGGGTGTAAGGCTGGCAGGGAACGGCATCCCTGGGGTTCCATACTAGCAGGGGAGGCAGCCTTCCCTGCTTGAGCGGCTCCTCCCCTCAGCCCAGCGCACCTTCTCTCAAGCGTGCTGGCGTCGCTGGGCTGTGCTCTCTCGGCCACTCCTCCTCAGAGCTCTCCGGCGGCCATCTTCCCAGGCAGCAACGCAGAGCTCCCAGGCAGCCTTCCAGTGGACCGTCCCCCTGCGTACCTCTCCCCTGATCAGGACAGTGTTCGCAGCGCTGTAGCCCTCCCAGACACTGAATCTGGGAGGTTTATTGTAGCTGAAGGTGCAGTGAGTATATCTTCCTGCATGGTATGTGACTATTGCTAGTGCTGCTGTCTGTGCTTTTTCTACTTACTGTCAGCGTTTTACCTATCCCTTTCCTTCTCCTACGGCCCGCAGGTGCGTGGGGGAGGGGTGTTCTTTCTGTGTACCTCACTTATATAGATCTACGTATTTGTGAGGTCCGTCACAACAGCGGTGTGCTACTCAGTACCAGATTGTGGGCTGTTTGTGTTGCATACTTGGGAGTGCGTGGGTGTTATACGCCTTACCTCGTTTCGGTGAGACACTTTTATTGCAAAAAAGTTTGTGTCATGTCTGATGAGGAGAATGAGCGCTCCGTGGCTCCTGTGTTGGTTTCCTGCCGACGCTGTTCGGCAGGAGTTGACGGGGCGGATTTGTCTCAGGACGGTCTGTGTGGGCGGTGCCAGTTGGTACCTGGCCTTCTAAACCCCCGGTGGCGCATGATCCTCCGTGGGCGATGTTTACGCAAGTGCTGGCGTCGATCGCGGACCGACTTGCGGCCCCGACTGCGGCCCCTTCTAGGGCGTTGCCCCAGCCTACCATCCCCCATTCCCCGGGTGTGACGCGTCTGGTACAGTCTCCTCCCGGGTCTCAGACTGTGGGTCCTTATGCGGGTAGCTTCGACTGTTTTTCCCCTGTCCGATCAGTTGACGGATCATATGGCAGGGGCCTGGCAGTTGCCCAGCAAGAGGTTCCAACCGCAGAAGCGGTTGGCTTCGAACTATCCATTTCCGGAGGCTCATTGCAGGAAGTGGGAAACTCCTCCCGTGGTGGATTCCCACGTTACCCGCTTAATTAAAAGCGCTACGCTGCCTTTGCCGTCAATCTCCTCCCTGAAAGATCCCACGGACAGGAAAGTGGAGACTTGTTTGAAGTCTATCTACTCTCTCTCGGGGGCGGTGGCCCGTCCGTCCATGGCCATCTCTTGGGTGGCTAAGGCCATCGAGAGCTGGGCCAATGCTTTGGAGGATACCTTTCCGGAAGATGCTCCGGAGATCCAGAGAGCGTTGATAGGTCAAATGAGGGATGCGGCTTCCTACATTGGGGAAGCATCGTTAGATGCAAGCCTGCTGACCTCTCGGGTGTCGGCTGCAGCTGTGTCCGCGCGTCGGTCCTTGTGGCTGAGGTCTTGGAGAGCTGACGCTGAGTCCAAAAAGGGGCTGGAGGCCTTACCTTTTAATGGGGAGTTGCTTTTTGGTCCAGACTTGGACAAAATTGTGGGCACTCTGGCTAAATCTAAATCAGCCTTCCTCCCTTCGGCTTCTGCACCTACCAAGGTTCGGAGCTCTGCTTTTCGGTCCTTTCGGGTTCAGGGCAAGGCCAAAGGTCAGTCCTTCCCGAGGCAGTCGATGACCAAGGCCGCTTCTAAGCCCAAGAAACAGGCCTGGAGTGCCAGGCGCACTTCTTCCAAGCAGGAAGATAAACCTTCTGCCTGATGGGACGTGCCTCCCTCTGGGGGACCCCAGAGTGGGAGGCCGACTTCTTCTATTTGCCCAGTGCTGGCACAATATACCACCACGGGTGCCTGGGTTCGAGAAGTGGTCTCCCAGGGGTACGCCCTGTCTTTTTCGGCACAGACCGCCCCACCAGTTTTTCTGCACGAGTCCTTCTCAGGATACGACCAAGTCCTTACAGATTCAGGAAGCTATAGAGTCCTTGCTGACAGCAGGGGTCATTGTTCCCGTTCCTCAATTACAACGAGGGACGGGGTACTATTCTTCTCTGTTTCTGGTGCGGAAACCCAATGGTTCTCATCGCCCTATCCTCAACTTGAAGTCTCTGAACAGATTCCTCAGAGTTCCCAAGTTCTGGATGGAAACGTTACGTTCCATCATTCTGGCGATGGAACCGGGGGATTACATGGTGTCCCTGGATATCCAGGATGCCTACCTCCATGTTCCGATAGCACCTTCGCACCAGCGGTATCTGAGGTTCGCTATCCTTCAACACCATTATCAGTTCCGGGCGCTACCCTTTGGTCTCTCCACGGCACCGAGGGTGTTCACGAAGATTATGGCGGTCATGGCCGCACATCTTCGGAACCAGAATGTACGGCTGCTGCCGTATCTGGACGACCTCCTGTTGCTGGCGAGCTCCCCGGAGGTACTGCTTCAACATCTCCACCTGACGATCGCTTGCCTGCAAGCGCACGGGTGGCTGATAAATTGGAAAAAGTCCTCCATGATTCCATCTCAGCGGATGGTTCATTTGGGAGCCCTGCTGGATTCTCGTCAGCAAAGGATCTTCCTGACCCCGGAGAAGGTCTCCTCCGTGCAGCTGAGGATACACAGTTGCCTGAGCAGTTGCCGCCTGTCGGTCCATTCGGCTATGAGAGTTCTGGGCTCCATGGTGTCAACATTCGACATGGTGGAATTTGCCCAGTTCCATTCCCGGCCCCTGCAGGGGCTGATTCTATCGGAATGGAACGGGTTACCTCACCGGATCCGCTCTCAGTTGCTGGTGTTGTCCCCGGAGGTTCGGCAGTCTTTGGCTTGGTGGCTTCAAACAGCTCATCTGGTCGAGGGGCGCCCCTTTTGGATCCCGGACTGGTTCCTGCTCACAACGGATGCCAGTCTTCGGGGTTGGGGGGCAGTGACCGGCTCGTTGACACTTCAGGGTCGTTGGTCTGCGGAAGAAGCTCTTCTTCCCATCAACATTCTGGAACTGCGGGCAGTATACCGGGCTCTGCAGTCATCCGGTCCCTCTCTTCACGGAAGGGCGGTTCAGGTGCAGTCCGACAACGCCACCACGGTGGCGTATATCAACCACCAAGGAGGAACTCGCAGTCGGGCAGCGATGTCGGAGGTGTCTTGCATCCTTGCTTGGGCGGAGTGTCACATTCCAGCGATCTCGGCAGTCTTCTTTCCCGGAGTCCTCAATTGAGAGGCGGACTTCCTCAGCCGTCACGACGTGCATCCCGGGGAATGGTCGCTTCACCCAGAGGTGTTTCAGCTACTCGTGGACAGGTGGGGGCTGCCGGAGCTGGACTTGATGGCCTCCCGTCACAATCACAAGTTGCCCGTTTACGGGTCAAGGACAAGAGACGCAGGCGCCAGTCTGGTAGACGCGCTGTCGGTGAAATGGACGTTTCACCTGGCGTATCTGTTTCCTCCGATATCCTTACTTCCTCGGATTCTGCGGAAGTTCAAGCAGGACGGCGGCACGCTCGTGCTGTTGGCTCCGGCGTGGCCCAGACGTCCTTGGTACTCAGATCTGAGGTGTCTCTCCATCAACGCTCCGTACCTTCTTCCTCAGCGTCGGGACCTGTTGTCTCAAGGGCCCTGCCTTTACCCGGATCTGGGTCGGCTGTCTTTGACGGCGTGGCTCTTGAGACAGCCGTCTTGAGGTCTCGGGGCTTCTCCAGTTCGGTTATTGGTACCATGCTCAGGGCACGCAAGCCTGCTTCAGCACGGATTTATCACAGGGTGTGGCACACTTACTTTCAGTGGTGTGAGTCCAGACATTATGATCCTCAGGTGTTCCGAGTTTCTAGGATCTTGGAATTTCTTCAATCAGGATTGGACCTCGGCTTACGCCTTGCATCTCTGAAGGTTCATGTGTCCGCCTTGTCCGTGTGGTTTCAACGGCGGATTGCAATACTGCCGGATGTTCACACCTTTTTCCAAGGTGTTCTCAGAATCCAGCCTCCCTTTGTGCCTCCTGTGGCTCCTTGGGACTTGGTGGTGGTTCTGCGGGTCCTGCAGGGTCCTCCGTTTGAGCCTCTTGAGTCGGTGGAGCTCAAGTGGCTGACGTTCAAGACCGTTTTTCTCCTGGCAATTGCTTCTGCCAGGAGGGTGTCAGAGTTGGGGGCACTTTCCTGTCGCCCCCCTTTTCTGATTTTTCACCAGGACACAGCGGTGCTCCGCACTCGTCCTGAGTTTTTGCCCAAAGTGGTTTCCAAGTTCCACATTAATCAGGAGCTTGTCGTGCCAGCTTTTCAGTCACCTGATCTTTCCGCTGGTGAGGCTTCCTTAGATGTAGTCCGGGCACTTAGAATCTACGTGGACCGGACTGCTTCGGTTAGGAAGTCGGATTCTTTGTTTGTCCTCTTCGGTTTTCACAAGAGGGGTTGGCCTGCCAACAAGCAGACGTTAGCCCGTTGGCTTCGTTCAGTTATTTGTGAGGCTTATGCACAGGAGGGTTTACCTGTGCCAACCTCTGTTAAGGCTCATTCCACTCGTTCTGTGGGTCCCTCTTGGGCTGCTAGACGTGGCGCCTCCGCTGTTCAGCTGTGTAAGGCGGCCACTTGATCTTCCATTCAAATGTTTTTGAGGTTCTATGCGTTTGACACCTTCGCCTCTCAGGATGCATCCTTTGGGCGCCGGGTACTCCTTTCAGCACAGGAGCGTCCCCGCCCTTAGTTGAACTGCTTTGGGACATCCCCAAGGTCAACCCTGTGGACCCCCTATGGACCCTGAAGTAGAAAACAAGAGATATGGTAAGAACTTACCTTTGTTATCTCTGTTTCTACGAAGTCCATAGGGTCCACAGGGCGCCCGCCCTGACGCACATGGCTTCAAATGGGCTGTGTGGCTGGTCACCGGTTTTCCGTCTCCCATTTCTGTGAGTATGGTTTCTTGTGTGTTCCAGTCTTCCTTCTCTCTGTTTAGTCTCCTCCTCCGGCCTTAGCTGCTTACCAACTGAGGTGCCTGGGGGCGGGGTATAGAGGAGGACGGACCCAAGTGCATCCTGGGAGCAGCAAAGCTTTAACTGCGTGGTGCCCGTGGATCCAGATCCAGCTATACCCCAAGGTCAACCCTGTGGACCCTATGGACTTCGTAGAAACAGAGATAACAAAGGTAAGTTCTTACCATATCTCTTGTTTTCTCTAAGTATGGCCTCCTGTGTGAGTGGTTGAGCTTCTCTGTATGCAACCGCTTTCAACGACACACCTGTGACACTCCCATTAGATGCAATATCTTGGTGCTTCTTTTTAACCACCTCCCTGCTACCTCCCAGTCACCATGCAGGAATGCCCCTTACATTTCTGAGACCGTGCATCTAAATATGTTCTGTGACTTTGTACAAACAAAATCGCAACTTGTGCAGACGAAGTCTGATTCTAGCTCAATTCATTTCTTTGGCAATGTTGGAGGAGCTAGTTTCTTTTTAGGTTGCCTAACCTATGCCCACTCCAAAGATCCAGGCATCTCAGACTTAGAGACTAGCAGATGCAATTCCAGGAACTTCATCATCAGCTGAACTCCTGTCTTGGGCCAGAGTCGTGGAACATACAGACTTGGGGTTGGAACATACGCACGCTTTGCTACAAAAGCTAGTGGGGTCAGGGGGCCCCAAGACTGGTAACAGACAGTACCATAAGTAGCATGTCCGTCAGCACAGTTTCATTGATTCAAATTTGTCCTCTTAGGAGGTTTGAGCAATTCAGGAATAATCTGGCCTGGATGACTCCGTTACATATACTGAAGAGTCTGCAGCGGGCCAGGGTATAAATGACCTCCACAATTCCTCAGGGTTTTCTTCGGAAAGAGGAAATTGAAACAGAAGGGTTGTTCTCTCCCTTCTTCAACACAGTGGTCAGACTTATTAGGAGAACTATGCTTAAGATCTGATAAATAGTTTACTGTACCACGGCGGTTTCCTTTAGTAGACCACTACTCCACCAGTTCCAGGTGGAGCTTCTTTAACCACTTAACTAACGTGGTCGTATGGGATGCGAACACAGCCAACTGTGCTTCAGCTGACAAGGTGCGACCACACCGTCCCGCTGTGTTTTTGAAGTGGAAATTTGTTGTAGACACGTGCAGAATGGATCTCCTCTGACTCCCCGGACTCTCCTGCGGACCCGGTAATTTCTGACCGATTTTGCTGGAAAAAACGTCACTTAAGTGGTTAAAAGATGCCACTGACTGTAAATGTTATGACATTATTATGTCCATTTATGTAAGAAAAGAAATTAGTGCTGTTACTCCAATCTTGTCTGGTACAAAAAAAACAGTCAGATCATTTTGATCAATCTTGAACCTAAAATCCTTTATTGTAAGCATGCAAGTACACAGGTTCAAGGTGGCATATTTAAAATCCATTATCAACTCTATGGAGAAGATTTCCTAGCATCTTTAAACATAAAGGACACTTACCTCTATGTTCCTATTCAGGAGAAGCTTCAGTCTCTTTTCAGGTTTGCCATTAAAGAGCTCCATTTCAGTTCAGGGTTTTGATTCCGCCACGGTCTTTTCACAGGTAATGGCAGTCATGGGGTTTTCGTAGGATCCCAAGGGATAATATTCATTCCTGATTTAAAGGACCTTCTAGCCAACGCAAGTTCACCAGCTGTATTACAGGTCTGGTCTCGCTCCTACACTTTCATCCTGGCTCCTAGATTTTAGAAAAATTTGTCAAGCCCTGCCCTAACTCAACCCCACAGTGGAAGTATTCCCAATACCAAGAGCTGTGTCTAACTAATAAGGAAAAAAATTCCCCCTAGATTTTTAACTGTCGTTCTTCTTTTTTTTTTTTTTTTGTGTTTTTTTTTTCTGCAAACCGTCCAAATATATGAAGAAACTAAGGGCCTGATTCAGAGCCGCTCGTAAGCGGCCGCTCGTTCGCTCCGAGCGATGTTCGCACATCTGCGCATGCATATGGATCGTAATGTGCATGCGCCAACCAGTCAGTGCGGTCGGAAATCGTATGTTCGCAAAATAGCGAGTGCCTGCTAATTTGAGTGACAGGATGAGGCATTTGTGGGTGGTAACAGGGGAAGGTGCTTGAAAACGGGGAGTGGAGAGCCGAACGCAGGCGTGCCAAACGGTCAAAACGGGCGTTTTAAGGGTGTGCATAATTAACAAAGCAGCGTCATCGGCCACGTCACTTGGTTGTCTCTTAGCCTGAACTGTTCGCATGATTGCAGTAGGAAAATCCAACCACAAGCACTGCGAGCAGTTCAGACGCCTTTCGATGTACTCGATTAATCTAATAAATAGCGGAGATGACATGTGATGCGAGCGGCGCATGTTTCGTTCGCTTGCTCAGACATAGAGGCGTCAACAGGCCGCAAAGAGCGAGCGCTCAATTTAAATAGCCGGCCCCTTTTTCTGAACGAGCGAGCGCAAATAGCATCCGGCTCTGAATCAGGCCCTAAATCTCTAGATCCCATACATCTTTGTCAAGCCTCAGCAATCCTAATGCTTGCAGGAGTAAACTCAGTGCTACAGTCATGTTTTGATTGTATCTGTGTTGTGCTCTTTCTGTGTGTGTATGCTGTGGATGTCGGGAGCTGCAGTCACATGATACGTCACTAACGAATGTTCTCTCTTGCCAGGAGGGGACCTTCTGCACCTAAGTTTGGACCAAGGAATGACAAGATCAGACAGTAAGTCTGCAGTGACATCTGGAAAGTGAACAAGTCTCAGTGCTGTTGAGTTATATTTAAAATTGCTTTAACCTTCATGTTTACATGTTTGTATTACAGATGAATCGTTTAAGTATTATGGCATAATTACTATACTCTTTTTCTATCTTCCGACAGGAGAGGGAAAGATTGTGTAATATTTTATAGCTTCACACTATTATCTCAATGACCAATATATCAGTAGAGACTTTGCACAGTATTTCAGAGCAATATCATTGTATATTAATGACCTGTAATGAACTACTCACTGCATGTCAATACTTTGGGGTATATTTACTAAAGTGCAGATTTTTAGAAGTGGAGATGTTGCCCGTAGCAACTAATCAGATTCTAGCTATTATATTCTAGAAGGTGCTAGATAAATGTTAAGTAGAATCTGATTGGTTGCTATGGGCAACATTTCCACATCTAAAAAACCTGCACCCTATACCTCTTTGAATTAATTCTCAAAATGAGACAAAGGAGCACTTCTAAGATGATCCTAAAGTGTTTTTTTAATGTTAAACCTCCAGAAACCTGGTTAGTAATATGGGGCTGACGACATATTACTCTAAAGCCCATCAATTCAATGAGATTTACATTTTATGGCAACACTTAGTCAAAGCTGACCTAGAAATTGCCAACACTTGCTGAAAATACAGAATACTGGAGAGTGTAAAAGTCTGTAGCGATAGGGCTACAGCAATAACTACATTTTGACAGTGCTCAAAGTGAGCCGGTATGCAACTTTATACTGCTTCTTTTCCTCTTGGTGATCAAACTTGTCTTCAGTGCTAAAGCCATAGTTCTTTACATAGGTCTCAGTACATTGTGGTCTCCAGAAAAATGGTTGCCACTTGCATGACTCATGTAATCTGTTCCAATATTAACAGAACAGGCAGGATAACAGTGAGTTAGTCTCTAGATGTAAAGCGGCATATGTTATAAGGTAAAACCATCCTTAGAACTGATTGTAGTTTTACATATAGCTGCATACTTGCTGAAATATCAGAACCTAGTACACAACCCCCTCAGTGAGTAATAGAGACAACTGTAAGGTGAAGCTAATTCACCTGAAAATTATGTTCTGGCAAAACTTTATTCTCCTCAGCAGAATGAGCAAACCAGAACTTTTACTAATATGGCACAGGTGGGTACTTTACTGGTAAAGCCAGATTTCTGCATACAGTCTCTGTTCTATGTGTGACAAGTGTGTATGTGTCTGTGTGATATCAGCATACAAAGCCATAAATGTATATGCTTTCTAAAGACTAGTAAAATACAATGACATATTAAGTGATATCACTTTGTGTTTGTAATATTTTTTTATTTTATTAAATAGTTCTAAAAACCATCTAAAGTAAGAGCTAAAATAAATTTTCAATCCCTACAGCTTTGTGGGCTCGACAGCCTCCGAATATTCAGGTACACTTACTATACCACCACTTCTAAATTCCCACTTCAACCGCTGCATATTGGAGAATGGTAACCCCTGGTTTATCTGCTTAATTGTTAAGGCCCCCATACATCAGCAATTGATTGCAGCAATCGTGCAATTTGCAATCGATTGTGTATAAAAATCTTTCCCTTTTTCAATTCATTGCAGAATTGCCACAATTGATTGAAAAAGGGAAAGATTTTTATACACAATCGATTGCACGATTGCTGCAATCAATTGCTGATGTATAGGGGCCTTTACTTAGCACAGGGAAAGTATAGATGCCACATCAATTTTATTATCCTTCTATTAAGGCTATGAGCTAGCTTTGAGGATTGTATCTGCTGCCTGCTTGCTAGGTCATATTTTGGTTCTTTTTGATGTGATGCCACTAGACAACAGGTTCTCAAACTCGGTCCTCAGGACCCCAAACAGTGCATATTTTCCAGGTCTCCTTACAAAATCACAAGTGAAATAATCAGTTTCACCTGTGGTTCTTTTAAAATGTGTCAGTCAGTAATGAATACACCTGTGCACCTGCTGGGTGACCTGGAAAACTTGACTTGTGTGGGGTCGTGAGAACCGAGTTTGAGAACCACTGCACTAGACAATACCCCACATTCTCCAAAGCTATTGTTCTATTAGAGCAGTGATTCCCAACCTTGGTCCTCAAGGCACACTAACAGTCCTGGTTTTGGTGATATCCATGCTAAAGCACAGCTGGTTTAATCAAAATATCTGAGATACTAATTAAGTTGACTGTGCTCAAGTATGGCTATCCTTAAAACCTGGACTGTTAGTGTGCCTTGAGGACCGTGGTTGGGAACCCCTGTATTAGAGGATAAGTGCACATCAATAACATCTCCAGGGAAGCTCTGGAAGGATATAAAGTGGCTATTGGGGGAAAATACATGAAACCATCACATTATTATTGGATGGTGAGTTCTTCCGGAGAAATGAATAGCACAATTACAAAAGCTACGTAAAGTCCTACAACAAAGAATATGTCATACAAGCAGCCTATAACGTTTACATTGGAAAAGTAAAGAGAATTAAAAATATGGGAGTAGTGTAAAACTCCAATACAAAACATGGGCATTTGTTGGAAGTGATAGGACCACAAAAGGATTTTGTATGCCTATTCTATATAATAAAATGCACACAATAATGTAAATCTATATTATTTTGATGGTTATTTTAATAGATCAACACATGCGCTGATTTGCAGTACATGTACCATTCAGTGTCTAGTCAGTAGCAATTGTGAAACCAACACTATCTTATAATAGAGTAGTAGTGTGACTGATTTTGTGGTACAGCATTCCTGCAAAGTGATTGCATGATGCCCTAAGATCACAATAATTACATTATTTCCACATACAGTTTCAGCTTTCTCTCTTTAAAATAGACTAATTTCCATTTCTATAGAATCATTTGTTTATATTTTGTGTTCCTTGAAGAAAACTGTCCCCTTTCCAGTAAATCATCCATGAGTTTTTAGAAGTTCTATTTCTAACATGCTGTTGCAGAACAAAGTAACAAAGTAATAGTAGGTGTCTTATTAGCAGCAAAGATTGACTGTCGATCCCAGAAATGTCCTTTGTTGGGTCTGGTGCATAGCCAGGATCTCTTGCTGGAAGCCCATGAAACCTGTGCACAAATCTAGGCTGTGTCACGCAGAATTCACTTGTCCTATTGTATCTGCATATTAATCTTTACAGTAAATCGCTTCTTTTGTTTGTTTTTATGGTTGAAACTGTATTAAATATACAGTCAGGTGCATAAATATTGGGACATTGACAGAATTTTCATATTTTGGCCTCTATTCACCACCACAATGGCTTTGAAATGAAACAAACAAGATGTGCTTTAACTGCAGACTTTCAGATTTAATTTCAGGGTAATTACATCCAAGTCAGGAGAACGGTGTAGGAATTACAACAGTTTCTATATGTGCCTCCCACTTTTTAAGGGGCCAAAGGTAATGGGACTATCAACTCAAAAGCTATTTCATGGACAGGTGTGGTTCATGAAAGGTCCCTCATTATTTCATTATCAATTAAGCAGGTAAAAAGTCTGGAGTTGATTCTAGGTGTGACATTTGCATTTGGAATCAGTTGCTGTCGACTCTCAATATGAGATCCAAAAAGCTGTCACTAGTGAAGCAAGCCATCATTAGGCTGAAAAATCAAAACAAACCCATCAGAGAGATAGCAAAAACATTAGGTGTGGCCAAATCAACTGTTTGGAACATTCTTAAAAAGAAAGAACGCATCGGAGAGCTCAGCAACACCAAAAGACCCGGAAGACCACGGAAAACAACTGTGGTGGATGACAGAAGAATTATTTCCCTGATGAAGAAAAACCCCTTCACAACAGTTGGCCAAATCAAGAACACTCTCCAGGTGTATATGTGTCAAAGTCAACAATCAAGAGAAGACTTCACAAGAGTGAATATAGAGGGTTCACCACAAGATGTAAACCATTGGTGAGCCTCAAAAACAGGAAGACCAGATTAGAGTTTGTCAAACAACATCTAAAAAAGCCATTACAGTTCTGGAACAACATCCTATGGACAGATGAGACAAAGATCAGCTTGTACCAGAGTGATGGGAAGAGAAGAGTATGGAGAAGGAAAGGAACTGCTCATGATCCAAAACATACCACCTCATCAGTGAAGCATGGTGGTGTTAGCGTCATGGCGTGGGCATGTATGGCTGCCAATGGAACTGGTTACCTTGTATTTATTGACGATTCTGAAGTGTTTCGGGCAATATTATTTGCTCATATTCAGTCAAATGCTTCAGAACTCATTGGACGGCGCTTCACAGTTCAGATGGACAATGACCCGAAGCAAACTGCAAAAGCAACCAAAGAGTTTTTTAAGGCTAAAAAGTGGAATGTTATGCAATGGCCAAGTCAATCCCCTGACCTGAATCCGATTGAGCATGCATTTCACTTGATGAAAACAAAACAGAAGGGAAAATGCCGCAAGAACAAGCAGGACTGAAGACATTTGCAGTAGAGGCCTGACAGAGCATCACCAGTGATGAAACCCAGCGTCTGGTGATGTCTATGCGTTCCAGACTTCAGGCTGTAATTGCCTGCAAAGGATTTGCAACAAAGTATTAAAAAGTGAAAGTTTGATTTAGGATTGTTTAGTTTGTCCCATTACTTTTGGCTCCTTAAAAAGTGGGAGGCACATATAGAAACCGTTGTAATTCCTACACCGTTCACCTGATTTGGATGTAATTACCCTCAAATTAAATCTGAAAGTCTGCAGTTAAAGCGCATATTGTTTGTTTCATTTCAAAGCCATTGTGGTGGTGAATAGAGGCCAAAATATGAAAATGTTGTCAATGTCCCAATATTTATGCACCTGACTGTATATGTATTTATTTTTAATGTATTACATTGATGTGCCTTTAGATGCACATTACATTTGCATTAATATTGAATGAGAGGTTTGTTTTCCCTGCTCCCATTCACATGTGTTTTCTTTGTATGTGGGAGACGGGAACAGCTATTTTGTCACAAATCCCATTATAACGAAAAATCCACGTGTGTCATTTGGAAGAAGTAAGCGGAATGCAGATAAAATCCGCTCTGTGACTGAGTAATGCAGGATGTTTTTCCAAATGCAGAGCTATGAATAATTCTCTTTTCCAAAACATCTGTGCCACCCTTAACCCTTTCCTACCCGCTCTCACTAAACCATGCTTCTACATTATTTCTGGGACGTTGAAATTTGCTACTAAAATACAGGATACCTATGGCACCGACATATTATTGTGATCTGGGGACTGGATCATTAGGTCTACAATAAAAAGGTAGACAATGTTTAGGTAGACAATACAAGTTAGACAGACAATAGGTCGTCAGGATCTGATTGTCGACACACTAAAGGTCGACTGGTACAGAAGGTCGTTTGGTCGATACACAAATGGTCGACACGCTTGTTTTTTTCCTAGCCCTGATCTTCACCCTAACCCTCCCGTTGGTGCCTAACTGTTTGGGTAGGTGCCTAACCTTAATCCTCCGGTAAGTGCCTAACCCTCCCTCCTGGTGCCTAGCCCTAGCCATCGGAGTAAGTGTCTAACCCTAAAAAAAATTAATGTGTCGACCATTTCTGTGTCAACTAATGACCCTGTCGACCTTCTGTGCCTGTCGACCTTTAGTGTGTCAACCTTCAGACCCTGTCGACGTATTCCCTGTCTAACTTGTATTGTCTACCTTTTTTGCTGTAGACCTAATGACCGGATACCTTGTTATCCTACTATAACTGTGAGCACAAAAAACTTGCTGCAGTCATTGAAATTGTTAAAGCTTTATTAGCCGCCTGCAGAAAGGATGGCAAGGCTTAGCAGTTGGTGTTCAAAGGAAAGTTTCAGTGGTGTAAATCACAGTTCAAGTTCTCCCTGCTTCCTTTTTTTTCCTCCTTGTAATGATGGTATGTGAACTTTGACTCTCGGTCACTGAATAGAGGTGTCTTCCAGTGGAATATTTGCCTGTATGCATTTTTGATGATTTAG
Organism: Taudactylus pleione; assembly: GCA_031769625.1. Taxonomy (NCBI): domain Eukaryota; kingdom Metazoa; phylum Chordata; class Amphibia; order Anura; family Myobatrachidae; genus Taudactylus; species Taudactylus pleione. The sequence continues at coordinate 8,912,952 of JAUIMM010000016.1, read as the reverse complement.
TGTTCCCCAGCCCTAACATGAATGAATGTGATCTTGTTGCTGTAAATAGGATGAAGCGTACATGTCCAAGTATGTTTCATTTAAACTATCTGCAGATTACTGGCAAACCTGAAGGTAGCGGGATGGTTCTTTTAAAAGCCTAAATTGAGATTCTAGGTCAGATCTCTACATTTGTGCAGTTATGCTGGGTACACACTGTGCAATAATCGGGCCAATTCCCGGCTGGTCGGTCCGATTATTGCAAAGCACACGGAGCCAACTGTCGTTCATAAACCTGACAGATCAGCTCCTGACATCAGGAGTGCTGCATGACATTCACCGGTCCCAACGAGCAGATGTCGTGCAGCAATTGCAGTGTGTACAGACATCGTTTGACAAACTGCATGTAAAACCCATCACCTCAAAAATCTTTAGGGAAATGTATCATTCTTACCGGAATGATAATCGTGTAGTGTATTTATAGGAAATCGGATGTTCTCTGCACCGTTTCAGCTGTAAAAAATAACAAAACAAAACAGGCGTGTTCCTCTTATATATCAGGTGTGTACCTAGCTTAACTCATTTTGTTTTTAGTTGACCATACTCTAGATTTTTTTCAGACGGTCCAGGGGTTCTCAACTGCAGTCCTCAAGTACCGCACAGAGGACATGTTTTGTGTATTTCTTAAATCAAGCACAGGTGAGTTACTCTACTTTGCTGGGTCAGTAATTATCCCACCTGCTTCCACATACAGAATCCTCAAAACATGACTTGCTGGGAAAACTTAAGGGTTGAGGTTGAGAATGATTTTGAAGTGCCTCTATGCATTGAACAATTTATCACCTGACAGATTGAACATGCTTGAAAATCAAAACCAATCACATTTGTTGTTTGGAGTTTCTCTGTGTTAGACAATTACTATTCATGTACATACAATGAACAATAGTTGTTCAGAACTGTCGTACATCAGGCGTTTTGGCTGGAAAATACAAATTCTGTGTGTGGCCAGCTTTATGCATTAAATTGAATTCAATTGTTTGTGTAAAATGTACTCCTAATAAAATAAATAGTTGGATTTAGGTTACTTGCTCACAGCTTGCTTGTTCAGTGACGAGTGGCGCATATCCTTCAGTGACGAGTGGTACATCTCCTTGGGTAATCAGTTCGGGACCGCATTGTGATTGCCACTTAAAATAGAGATATAAATCAGTTGCTGAATGGACCCTTGATACAGATTGATGCACATTTTGTATTGTGTTTTGAAACCGGCTTTATGCCCAGTGCCAGTTTGACCCTCCATAGTGATCTATTCATGCTCTATTCCGATAAATGTAGAGCAACGTGCTGTATTGGTGAATCTATAACCACTTCTGAGTCCCTACCCTCCATAGCTCAGTCACCCAGTATTGTTAACTGCTACTAATTTCGTGTTTGTATTAACCAGCCTGGGTGATTGGCTAACTATACAGTTATATAGCTGCCCTTTGTTACCACTGGAAGGTAGGGAGTTCCAACAATAAGCAAAAATATTTTCACCATAAGAAAATACAAGTAAAACATATGGCAAAAGAAACACCATGTGATTCCAGCCTTCTGTTAGTCCTGCTACAAACGTTCTTGGTCTTTGTTGCAAATTACATGTTTGTTTTATATGTATGAGCATTTCCATTATACGAGAATGTGTTGTGGGGATGTTGTGTTTGGTTTTAAGTCCAGTGTATACATTTAATAGATCATTTTAAGGGTCACCTAGTTCAGTTTGCGATGAAATGTAACTTTAAGTCAAAACACATGGAATGAACAAATTGTTCTGGAAAAAGAACTGCTGACTGCTCAGTCTGTAACATGCGTATGACTGACAACTGAACGTACGTCTGCTGGGTGAAACCCAACAAATCCATGTTTATTTACAGTGTACAGAACCAGGTGGATGAGGTCATTGATGTCATGCAGGAAAACATCACCAAAGTGATAGAACGAGGGGAGAGGTTGGATGAGCTACAAGACAAGTCAGGTGAGACGGAACTTGCAACTTTTCAGTAAACACGTTCTTGTTGTACGATAAATTAAAACAATCGCCCATGGTAATACCTCAGATAAATGATTGTATTTTAATGTGTATCTCTGGGTGTGCTTGTCATCTGCTGACTTCCTATGTCATGCTTTGCCTGTTTGCAGCCTCGTTAACATACTAACGCGCCATAAAATCAGTCTGTTGGGATAGGGCTATGTTAGAGCTGTGAGTCATATTGTGACTGCCCAATCACAGAGTCAATTTTGCTCAACAGTGCCTCCCCTTCAACAGTAGTAATACGAATCTGTCCACTATGGGGGATATTCAGTTAGCGGAGATTACCCCGCACAAGAGTCCCTGCAGTTGGACTGAACCTTGCAGATCATGAAGGTGCGAGGTAAAGTCAGCAGAAAAAAAACACCAAATCGGGCTCGCGAGCGGGGAAAAACCCATTGATTCTGCATTTTACTCGATATTTTCGCGCAGTAGTAAACTCTATTTAATTGAATAGCCTTTCCCCGCGCCGTGCGGATTTTGCCCGTCAATCAGTCACAGGGTAAACCGTGCGGCTAATTGAATACCCCTGAATGTGTGTGAAGGTTGGACTCCCTTTGATGTAGATAAGAGAAGGTGATCCTGTATAAGTACGATTGTCAGGGACTGGGTGGGTGGGGGAGAAGCACAATATTATGAAGATTTTACATAACACAAGATTGTTGTTCTAAATCTGTGGTTGGTTTTATGATAATTTTATGTTCTTTTCTGAGGATTCAACCAGTCCATTACATTTTTGTAGAAAAAAAGTGTAAAGGAAGCCGCAGAGATGTATGTTGTGATCAGCTTTAACATGTAAATCTCCAAAGATATTCTTGTCTGAGGCTGAGGGAATATTTGTTTGTGCACCATTTGTGGATGTCTGTCTCAGCTATGGTACATCAGCTGCTACAGTCCTTCATGGCTGCAGTATCTATGTAAGCAACCATTTGTAAAGGTAATAATACAACAAATAGTGAGTGCTATAGTCTGAAGAGTCCAGATATGATTTACATACAGTAAATGTGATGTTTAAAGTTGTGTGGTTCCCCTAAGCTCACTGGTTTATATGTCTACGTGAAGTTCTCTATTTTCAGACCAGGTGTAAATTATTAATGGGTGTGCGCCATGACGTTTCCTAGCTGGTATGTGTGTTACTAATTGTACCTTGCAATTAAGCTGTTGCTTAAGCTTTATAATTATTATAAGATTTATCCACACGCCATGACCGGTCCATTTTAAATATATGTAAATAGATGTGTTCTACCCTGTATGGCTTGGTAGCAGTGATAGCATATGCCACCTACAAATTTATAGATTATTATTATTATTTAGATTGTAGTTGCTCATCTTCATCAATGTCCATCTTGTCCTCCTTCCTTATCCCTTTTTCTATGTCACAGAAAGTTTGTCGGATAATGCCACAGCGTTCAGCAGCAGAGCACGACAGCTCAGGAGACAGATGTGGTGGCGGGAGTGTAAGGTAATTTGTTTCTTTTGTCCTCTTAGAAGTTTATTTCTAATGTATGTCCATGTAGTAATATCTCCTGTATCTCTCTAGTTTGAAATTCACAAACTATTGGATTTGTGTCTCCAACCGGGATTGTCCATTCCCTGATTTTTTAGATTCCAGGTCAGGTAATGTAGGGAACTTGGAGAGAATTAGCACTGATCACCTCACTAGTTGTAGTAATGGATAAATGTTTGTATAAAAAACACACATAAATATGTTTTGTCTTTCAGATGAAAGCGATTGTGGCATCGGTTTTCATTCTCATCCTACTAGTGATTATTGGTATGTACTGGTAAACATATTACTGTGTAATAAAAAAATGGAAAAAAAAATATATACAGTATATGTTTGTGTGTGTGTGTATATATATATATATATATATATATATCATTTTCTGATGCTCTAATTGTAGATATAATAGGATGTGATGAGCATTCAGCGGAATTAAAATAAATTATTTGCTATCAGGATTGTCCCTTACCTGGATTGATGCTGTCTTCACAAACTCCCTTATGATTCCAATGATACATTTTAATTATTTTTTTTTTTCTGTACCTCTTTTGAGATAATTAAAACTAATGTGTCTTAACTACTGGTACTGTATATCCTATGAAATTGTGATATCATTATTCATGACACTTTATACTTGAATTAGTACTTGTAATAATAATAATAGTAGTACAGGTTGAGTTTCCCATATACAAATATTCCGAAATACAGATTTTTTTTGGCATGACTGAGAAAATGAAACCTTTGATTTTTGATGGTTCAATGTACACAATCTTTGTCTAAGGCACAAATTATTAAAAAAATTTTGTATAAAATTACCTTATAAGGTATATATGAAACATAAATGAATTTCATTTCTGTTCACAAAATTTGTTTGAGCCACAAAATTATTGAATATATTGTATAAAATGACCTGCAGGCTGTGTGTATAAGGTGTATATAACACATAAATGCATTCTGTGTGTATATTTGGGTCCTACTTCCAAGATATTTTCATTATGGTATGCAATTATTCCAAAATACGGAATATTCCGTTTTCCAAATACCCCTGTTCCCAAGCATTTTGGATATGGAAGACTCAACCTGTACTGGTAGAGGCAACAGTTGTATTTGGTTCTGGGGTCCCCAGTTGTGAAGAGGATAGAGAAACACAAAGCCTAATATGCTAGTTAAACAAATGTAAAAATATACTTTGTTCCATTTTTACTTTTCTAGCTGTGAGTTTGTTAAATCCAAATACCCAGGACGGTCCTAACTCCAGAAGGGAATCAGAGTAAATTAAGCAAAAAGTAAATAGTTGGTGCTGCTGAATAATATTGCTTTACCCACAGACCTGAGTGCAGACCGAAATGCCTCCTATAGTCACTATGAGGAGCACTGCCAAACCAGGGTCCGTGTAATTCAGTATATTTTATTAGACATTGTGCTTTAATCTATGGAAAGCACTTATTCTGGGAAGCCTGGAGTCCCAAACATAATGGAAAAATAGATCCTTAAATTCTGTTAAGTAGTAGATTGAGAGTTAATGTAGTATTCTTCATAATTTTTTCTTGTTTCTACTATCTTAATTATAGGATATATTGTGTAGACAACGTTAATTCAGTGCAACCAGCATTTTCTTCTTCAGGGTCCATAGGGCTCCACAGGGGAGACAATGTGGGTGTAGGTGGGCCTTGGAGGACTGGACACTAATAGCAAAGCTTTTCAACTCAGTTTCTTTGGTGTCCGGCAGGAGCTGGGTCACCATTTTAACAGTGTGGCTGCTATTAGGCAGCCTATGCTTATTTTTATGATATACTTTTATTTTCATTGATTTTACTACTGAGCAGCAGTGCGAGACAGTCCTTTGGACGTCTGCACTGCTGCTCCAATACCCCTCCGCGGTGCAGTGACACCAGCCCTCGGCTAGATACTCCCAGCGGGGCTATGAGGGGGACCTAGCTAGCAAGGCTCACTGGACCCCAGACTGCAGCCGGGACTCAAGGAAACAGGTCAGGCGGACCCCTGCTTGCGGAGACCCGCGTGTATGCGCAGTCTTACCTCCAGTCTTGGAAGACAGACCGGGGGCGCTGATGTGGCCACCGGTTCGTCCGGGACTCCACTAGACCACCAGGGCATTACAAGCACCGGCGCAGGGCACAATTTAAGGCCAGGGGACCCGGTGGTTAATGTCAACATAGGTGAGAAGGTGCTCTCCATGCAGCCCCTCCCCCAGATCAGGGCACCATTCCACTGCGGTGTTGCTGCTCCCTTCGCTGCTTCTCCCTTGCCCTCCGCCCCCTCTGAGTATCACAGCAGCCATTGTCTGCATTCAGGTCTTCGGGAACGCTGGGTCCAGTCTCTCTGTATACCTCTCCCAAGGGCCAGGTTATACAGCGCTATATCCTACCAGCCACTGCGGTCTGTGTAGTTGAGTTTAGTGCCCACTGCAGTTATGTTGTATATTCTACATTGTATGTGACTTGTGCTAGCGCTGCTGTCTGTTTTGCTTTTTTCTACTATAAACCCTGGCATACTATGGTATAAAGGGGTTCATTGTAGCTGACATCTCCCTATATTTGTGAGCGCTATCACATACTATGTTACTATTACGCACTACACTGTGCCATATTACACATACATCTGGGTTGCTCACTGCACTGTCTCAGATTGGGTGTTACGTCATCCTTGCAGCTATGTCTGGCAGAGGCAAGAATAACAAGCAGCCTGCTCCTCTCACTCTGGTCTCTTGCAAGTCCTGCTCAGCAGGCTTGGCTTCAGAGAACCTCATTTAGGACGGTCTTTGTGCATCTTGTTATACAGTCCCGGGCCCATCAGCCCCCCCCTCCCCCCCTCAGGACCCACCCAAGGCTACTTTTTCACAGATGCTATCAAAAATTGCGGACCATCTAATGGTCCCTGTGCTAGCTCCCTCTATGGGATGGCCACAGCAGGTACTCCCTGCAAATCCTTTGCCTCTCCTATGGGTATACATATTTTCTACCTCAGTGCAGAGTCTGGCAGATACCTCTACAGCCTTTCAACAAAAGCTGCAAAAAGAGACCCTTACCTAGTAAACCTACTGTGCTGTGTTATCTTCCCAGTCCACCCAGCTGTCAGATTCTGATTTAACATCTGGGCAGGCAGAAGATGCAGACCTCTCTCACTCTGGCTCCCCCTCGGAAGGTGAGGAACCCCTCTCTAAATTGAATATACCTGCACTTGAGAGCTGTAAAATCTATTCTTCAAATAGAAGAGACAGAACCTGTTCCTAAGACATAATAGCCACTCTTTAAATGACAAAAAGTAGTTTTGCCAGAGTTTCCTCACTCTGATCAGCTATCTGATCTTATGAGTGAGGCATGGAGTATGCCCAGTAAAAGATTTGCTGCCTAAATGTTTAAGTTCCTTTTACCCTCTGCCTGCTACTGATTGCACTACATGGGAAGTTCCCCCAGCAGTGGATTCCCACGTGACACGTCTGGTCAAGAATGCTACCTTACCTATCCATACTGCAACCTCCTTGAAGCAGACTACGGATAGAAGGATGGAAGCTTGTCTAAAATCTATATACTCTCTTACAGGAGCTATTACTCATCCTGCTAGGGCTACAGCCTGGGTAGCAAAAGCCATTGAGAATTGGAGAGAGGCCCTAGAAGAGACATTTCCCTCTGATGCTTCAATCTCACATTAGAGATGCAGCCTCCTATTTGGGTGAAGCAGCTTGGATACGGCTCTCCTAGACTCCAAGGCATCTGCTACTTCTGTAGTAGCCCGCCATATTGTTTGGCTCTGCTCATTGAAGGCAAATGCGGACTCTAAAACATCTTTGGAGTCTCTGCCTTATTCTGGGGATATTCTGTTTGGCCCAGAATTGGATAAGATTGTCTCTGCCTTGGCAGCTTCCAAGATGGTGTTCCTGTCCTCTGCATATAATGCGAAGCCTCGGATGTCATCCTTTCGGTCCATTTTTCCTCAAGGAAAAGCTAAAGGTCAGTCCTTTCCAAGGCATCAGGCATCAACTAAGGCCTTCAAGCTTAGGACAAAACAGACCTGGGTTACTAGACATCCACCTAACAAATCTGAGGACAAGCATTCTGCCTGACGGGGCGGCCTCTCCTTGGGGGCTCCCAGGGTGGGAGGCCGACTTTCTCAATTCACCCAGTTCTGACGTCAGACCACATCAGACGCCTGGGTAAGAGAAGTGGTCTCCCACGGATATGCCCTATCCTTCCTGAGGCAACCCCCCCCCCCAGCAGTTCTTTTGCGCAGGACCTCCATCGGACCCAAGTAAGGCCCTGCTGCTCTAAAAGGCCATTCAGTCCTTACTGCTCTCAGGAGTAATAATTCTGGTCCCCTCCTCACAGCGAGGGAAGGGCTATTATTCTACCCTATTCTTAGTTCAGAAACCCAATGGGTCTCATCAACCTATCCTCAACCTCAAGTCTCTGAACAAGAGAGCCTGGGGATTTTATGGTGTCTCTGGACATTCAGGTACATTACCTTCATGTACCTATAGCGCCTTTTCATCAACCATATCTCTGGTTTGCTATACTACAGCAGCATTACCAATTTCAGGCTCTGCCTTTTGGCCTTTCAACGCCTCCTCCGGTCTTTACCAAGATCATGGCAGTCATGGCGGCCTATCTTCGTCGTCAAGGGATCAGATTGCTCCCATACTTAGATGATCTCTTGCTGTTGGCCAGCTACCCAGAAATTATTCACAGCCATCTTCAAGTAACCATTGTCTTTCTACAAATGCATGGTTGGTTGATCAACTGGAACAAGTCTTCCTTGACACCTTCTCAAAGAATGGAACATCTGGGACCCCTCCTGGACTCTCATGTTCAGAGAATCTTCCTAACAGCAGACAAAATCTCTGTATTAAAGCTCCGGATGCGCAGACTACTACACAGTCACAGAGTGTCAACTCACTCTGCAATGCAGACCCTGGGATCCATGGTGTCCACCTTCGACATGGTGGAGTTCGCTCAATTTCACTCCAGGCCCCTACAACACTTGATCCGCTCCAGGTGGAATGGGACACCCCATCTGCTCAGATTCCAGATGATTGGCCCCTCCCCGGAGGTTCACCTGTCCCTATCCTGGTGGCTACAGACAAGGGATGCCCCTTTTGGATCCCGGACTGGGCACTCCTCACCACAGACGCAAGCCTCCGAGGGTGGGGTACAGTGACCGGCCAGCACTCCTTTCAAGGCTGCTGGACTCCAGCCAAGGCAGTCTTACCAATCAACATGCTGAAACTCCGAGCCATCTACAGAGCTCTAACGCTGTCTCAGGATATTCTTCAGGGCAGCCCAGTACAAGTACAGTCCGACAACGCAAACGGCAGTGGCCTACCTCAATCATCAAGGAGGCACTCGAAGTCGGACAGCAATGGCAGAAGTGTCTTGCATTCTCACATGGGCCAAACGCCATCTCCGCAGTTTTCATCCCAAGAATTATCAATTGGGAAGCGGATTTTCTCAGCCGTCACTACGTGCATGCAGGAGAGTGGTCTCTACATCCAGAAGTCTTTCAGCTCCTGGTGGACAAGTGGGGTCTACCGGATGTGGACCTCATGCCCTCGAGACACAACCACAAGCTTCCAGTGTATGGAGCCAGGACAAGGGACCCCAACGCGGCCTTTGTGGACACATTATCTGTGCAGTGGACCTTACATTTGGTATACCTCTTCCCTCCAATATCCCTTCTTCCTAAAGTTCTTTGGAAATTCAAACAGGAAGAGGGCGCACAGTCCTGTTGATAGCTCCGGCTTAGCCTAGATGCCATTGGTACGCCGATCTTCAAAGTCTCTCCATAGACGTTCCTCTTCAGCTTCCTCTTCGACCAGACCTATTGTCTCAGGGTCCCTGTCTACATCCGGACCTGGCCTGTCTGTCTTTAACAGCTTGGCTCTTGAGACATCCCTCCTAAGAGCTAAGGGATTTTCTAGCTCTGTGGTCCAGACCTTGCTTAGAGCATGTAAACCAGCCTCGGCCAGAGAATTATCATCGGATATGGCATACATATTTCCAGTGGTGTGCTCCTAGAAACTATGACCCTCAAGTTTTTAAGGTTTCTAGAATACTAGCCTTTCTTCAGGCAGGATTGGATCTTGGACTCTGCCTAGCATCTCTGAAAGTGCACGTCTCTGCTCTGTCTATCTGGTTCTAGCGCAGAACCGCTCCTCTACCGGATGTTCACACCTTCCTACAAGGTGTTCTCCGTGTACAGCCTCCCTTTCTCCCTCCTGTGGCTCCATAAGATTTGTCAGTGGTTCTCCACGCACTTCAGGAACCTCCGGGCCTGATTCAGAGCCGCTCGCTCTGAATCAGGTTCGGGCTTTTTTTTTTTTTTTTGGATCGGCTCGTATAGCTGTGGGTGACGAGACCCTTGTGGTAGGGTCTTTTGGCCGCAAGCCCCCAGAGAGATTTCGGCTCTAACAGAGCCGGAATCTCTCGAGTGATGTCAGTGGGGCCGCCCCCAAACGGCAGGTGTTCTCATGGGAACGCCTCTGTTTGGGCAGCCACCACCCAGGCCCGCCCACCAAAGGGGGCGAGCTGTCACTCAATATCGACAGCTCGCCCCCTTTGGTGCGTGACCCAGGACGACGGATTGCCCGTCGCTAGCCGGTTCTCGGGCATGCGCACGACGGAGCCGGTGAGTGACAGCACGATAGAGCTGAAAGCACTCCAGGGCTTGCGGCAACGAGACCCTACCACAAGTGTCTCGTCGTAAGCCCAATGGTCGCAGTGGTCTTGACCATCGCGACCATCTTCCTGGCCCGCTCGCTATAGCTGTGGGTAGTCACCCACAGCTATACTTGCGGCCAGGATGCCGCTCTAAAAATTAAGGACGGCCCTGATTCAGAGCTAGCGCCTCAGGGCCTCTGTTTCTTCTGTCTATAGCATCTACCCGTAGGGTATCGGATTTAGGGGCGCTTTCATGTTGCCCCACCTTTTTAATCTTTCATCAGGACGGGCTGTTCTTAGAACATGCTCGGGCTTCCTTCCCAAGGTGGTTTCACCTATCCACCTTAATGAGAAAATTGTGGTTCCGGCCTTTCAATCACCAGACCTCTCGGCAGGTGAGGCTTATTTGGATGTGGTCCGTGCTCTGAACATCTACGTACTAGTTCCATCAGGAAATCAGACTCCCTCTTCATCTTATATAGATTCCATAAGAAGGGAAGGCCAGCTAACAAACTGACTCTGGTCAGATGAATTTGCATGACTATCTCACAGGCAGAAGAAAAGGAGAGTTATGGTAAAACTTACCCTTGTTAACTCTTTCTTTGAAGTCCACAGGGCAACAGCCCTGACGCACCTGGCTTCTATGGGTTTCTTCTCTTGGTCACTTGTTTCCTTCTCTGTGTGAGAGTGTGATTCTTCATCGTACCAGTCTTCCTTCTCCTATCCTGCTCCTGTCTTGGGCTTATTTGCCTTCAGGCTGTGGCGGGGTATATGGGGAAGGACCGGAGCATCCTGGGATTTAAAAGCTTTGCTGTTGGTATCCGGTCCTCCAAGTCCCTCCTACACCTCCATTATCTCCCCTGTGGGCCCTGTGGACTTTCGAAGAAAGAGAGTTAACAAGGGTAAGTTTTACCATAACTATCCTTTTCGTGGTCCGTTATGCTCTAAGTAACTTGGACACATTATCAAAATGTTGACAGGTGCATATATGTTATTTAGGAAATGCATAGATTTTCTTTCTAGTGTATCTGAAGCTGTATAATAAAAATACAGAGTGTGCTCCACGTTCCTCACACACTCCAAAACATACTATGAGCTCTAATGGGGACTGATGTGAATGATTAAGCACTGCATAATACAATGGCACGATATAAAAAAACAATTATAATAACGGTGATGACATGAAAGGTTTGCATAAACAGAAACCTAATACATGTAGATTTGAAGCCGCCATCTCCAATATTTATTCTTATAACTAAGGCAGCAGTGTGGAGCAATGAATAGTTTGCTGCCTCACAGCACTGAGGTCCTGGTTTCGATTCCCACCAAGGCCCTACTGGTATGGAGTTTGTATGATCTCCCCAAGCTTGCCTAGGTTTTCTCCATGTGCTCTGGTTTCCTTCCACAATCCAAAAACATACTGATAGGTTAAATGGCTTCTGACAAAAAAAAGTAACCCTAGTGTGTATGTGTGTGAGCATGTTGTAGGCAATATAGATTGTAAGCTCCACTGGGACAAGGACTGATGTGAATGATTAAATATTCTCTGTAAAGCGCTGCAGAATATGTGTGCACTATATAATAACTTAATAGCTAAGGATGTACACATACCAATCCTCATCCTCCTTTGTTTTTCCGACAGTCCCTATCATTCTGAAGTATCATTCCTAACCATTGGGAGACGATCCATGCTACTGAGAAAATCTTGGGATACCTTGTACAGAACTTTGAATTATTTTGTTTCCTTTTATGTCTTAACTATTTGGCTTCCTCTCCTCCAAGCAAAGGGACGCAGTCCATATTCCTCGCGGACAATATCTACAGAAATAAGTTTGTGTACATGAGAATGAAGAGCTGAGGACCTGAATTCATGTTTAACCTATTTATAGTTTTTTAACCCATTTTGCACAAGCATGAGGCACGAATTGTTCCTTCAGGAAATATACTGTGATGGAAAACTATTCCACTTTTACTTTCCAATGTAAATACAGTCTGTGACCATGATCTCAGTACACAAGAATATATGTAATAAAAGGATGGGCATCACATCAAGGGAGTTCATCTTCACCCAGCACATCCTGGCAGAACAGTTATTATGTAGTGCCCATCAGTTGGTACACAGCTGCCACTGACCTACACGTTTATATCCTCCAGACTCTGGATTGAAATGAGAGTAATAGTTAAGCTACAGCTGGAGGTATTCATCAGTCTGTAACCTGTTATTACTCTGTATTTGTTTTGCTATTTTATTCTTTACACTCTGTCACACTAATCTTGGCGTACTTTTACTAGGCATATATTATAGCTCCTTATGGTTGTGAGCGTGATATTTGCTCACAATTTTGACCAAAGTTGTGTGATTGAGACCCAAAACCCTCTAACAAGTAGAAGGCATTTCTAGACCAATAATAAAAAAGGAAAGCATTCCATTAGTAATCGGGTATAGAGTTCCAGTTTAGTCTCAGTTTTGTGTCCAGAAGATCATGCAATCTGCAATGAATCACTACTAATATTTTTTTTAATAAGGTAGGAATGCCGTGATTTAATCATAGAGTATATTAAGAGATTATGTGAGGTTTCTCAATTGATGCTGACAGAAGCCGTAACAAAAGCCAGTAGCTTGTTTTTTGAAGGATTTTCTTCAACCAAGAGAAGTTCTTGATGTTCCCTCTCTGTGTACTTGCTGTTGCTTGACCATGAATCAAAGAGAATTCAAGGAATGTTCCGTTCATACACACAAGTCTGTATCGATCTGCCGTTGTATACAGATTTTTATGTTTCATACTTCCTAAATTTTGACACAGCTATAAAGATGTGAACTTCCTCACATACTCTATACCAGGGGTGGGCTTTAAGCGGCCCTGAAGTTTCTTCAGGGCTTAACATCCGAACATGCTTTGCCACAGTTTTGCTATTGGGGCATACTGAGATGTGTAGTTCAACAGCAGCTGGAGTGACACTTATTGCCCACCCCTGCTCAGTTCGCATATTTGCACACTATACATGTTAGTAGTTTAAAAAAATAAATAAATTTTTTAAAATTAAGTATTCTAAAAATAACTTATGGAAATGTCCTTTCTGTTCACGGTTCACAAAGGAAATACAATTTTACACAAGCGCCTATTGTGGCAACACACCTGCTGAAATGGCTGACAAGTATGGTTGTGTATGGCCATATTGGCTTAATGATGTCATGAGTGTGTAGCACACATGATCAAATCGTCCATATCGCATTTAAGCAGGACCAAAGAACTGATTGATGAGTATCGATAGGCACCTTATAATGCTGGCGGCCACTGAATGATTGCTTGTGTACAGTATTGGCCTTTCTGTATGTGGCTATACAAGGCTACATATCTCATCTGTTTAACCTGCTGCACATATACTGAGATTTAAATGTATTATATAGAGATGTGAATTTACATGTGCACACTGTCCTCAGGTTATTGCGTGGCTGCAGATGTATATTCTGTTAACAGAACAATAATTGATAGACTATTGCATTCTGTCCAGCAAGTGATGAATGGTTGGCAGTGGCCATATAATTACAGACTAGTGTACGCTGGGAAATATATGCATTACTGTGCATTTCTATATGTAGCATCATAATGTCACTATTATACATCTATGCCACAGTATAATATGACAACAATGCTTATACTACACTGTATATGCTGCCAACCCCCGAAATAGTGCCAGGATGTTAAAAAGTTTGTACATATTCTAGTTTACATTTCTTATTTTAGAACATATGTACTGTTTCTCTTGTTTACTGAATGAACTGGTTTTGCCATTTTTGTTTTAAACTTTTCCAAAAAAAATGTTTGTACATATGGGCTTCAGATGTTAATACTTAATTTTGTTGTCTATTTATATAATTTATCCATTTAATTAAACCGTTCACATGTCTCGTATGTGTATGAGTGATCTATACTGAAAGGTTTGCTGTATACACAACAACATTATAACATTGTTTACATATTCTATGACAAAATGCGTTTTTATACTTTTGTTCACACTCTGCCCTGGTACATACAAGGGAAGAAATGATCGGCTGCGCTTTTCAATAACCACTAGAAAAATGTAATACAAATAAATAAATCACAGTATCTATAAAATCATGTAGCCAAATAAAAAATCTCTTCATTAAATATAGAGAGGTTTTCCACAGATGATATACAATTCAATACAATGCAGTCAAATGAAGAAGTGAATAAAGTATTCGTTGTAATGATTCAAAAATAAAAAATTAAATGAAAAGTCAATTGATGTTAAATGAAACATTAGTGACAGAACTGATTTGGATGCATCGAATCTGTTCAGATGGGTACTACAAAGTAACTGTGCTTATTGGCAGTGTAGTATAACCAAACAGCAGTTGGAGGAGTTGTTCTTTATACTGGCTTATATTGAAAAAAAAAATAGTCTGTGTAAATAGGCGTGAGCTCACCCGTTTGGAGTTTTGGACCGTAGCTTATATAGGATAACCTGACGTGTTGTATTGTATATGGTACAAAAGGAATAGTAGTGGGCACACCCGTAGGCTGGTGCGGTGTGGCAAATGTACCCACGTTCGGTGTGCGGTCTGCACAATAGAAAGGTCTTGTGGGTCGCCACGTTGGGTTACAGCAGGGTCTCGTAGCGGGATGTCCCGAGGACAGGAACACAGGATCAGCAGTTTAATGAGAAGCTGAATCAGTAGGAATGCTGTGCAGCTCTGCCTTGATTCGTGTGACTGGCAGTAAGAATGCTGTGCGGCTCTACCTCTATCCGTGTGACACGCAATGTGCAGAGCGGTCTGGATTGGGACTGTGCAGGCCGCTTGACCAGGAACTGTGGCTGGGTCTCAATAGTGGACCTCCTGTGTCTGGTACACGGGTCGGGTAGCAGCAGGACAGAGGATGCCTCCGAAAAGGTGTGAGCCAGCTGTGTGGTCTCGTGCCGTGGCTAAACTGTCTCTGCCGTGATGCTCGTAAGCTCAACGCGTTTCTGTGTCTTAAACGCCGTCGTCGGGACATCCCGCTACGAGACGCTGCTGTAACCCAATGTGGCGACCCACAAGACCTTTCTATTGTGCAAAGAAAACAAAGTTGCTGATAACCGCGCTCTAGTATATTCAAATCAGCAGCACAGTGTGAAAGTTGGTATAGTTATAGATTTAATACAAATATAGATAAACATAATAAAATACATGTATTAGCACAATTAAAAATACTAAATATAAGAGTAAATGGTACAGTAATAGTCCCATCTAAATAGGTAATATCAGCTGGTTGCTATACATTCTTTATGTTAGGATCACAATGAAAATTCTCCTGGGATAGGTTCTAGTGTTGTTAAGATTGGAAAGTTATGTACATTACAATCCACAGAGCCTTGGATTGTCCTAACCAATTAGGCGCGTCCGGCTAAGTGGATTATTTTGTAAGGTAGTTCACCAATGGATGTTTACATAGTAACAATGCCCCAGAGAAAGTAGTTAATTGCCAGTATCCACTTTGTTCACAATAATGTGAAATGAAGCAAGCAGAAATGTGTCACGTTCAGTTTTGCTTTTGCTAATTGTCTGTGTGTACACAACACATTTATTATAGCTCTGTCCTCTCTTGTGGGGATATAATATCACTCACCCAGTCCTTAAATGTCAAACCAGAGGAGATGGACAGGGATGAGGGTAGATTGGGAGCGCGGACAGCACTGTGTTCAGAGCTCATCAGCCGCGAGGTATTGGCAGCAGTCACCGCTCTCCCATCTCCTCTGTGTGTGAGCGCTGGTCTCAATGTACAGGTCCCGGCGTGATCTGTGTGTAATAGTTGGTGGTGCCGGAGCAGGGACCACCGGCAGCGTGCAGAAGCTTGCTGAATACGGCTTGTCCACGGCTGTGGCTGGCAAAGTAAGGTAGACAACCTGATTGTCTACATTACTTTGCCAGCCACAGCCGTGGACAAGCTGTATTCAGCAAGCTTCTGATACATTTCTACATTTGTTGAAGTATTTGCACATCCTTTATATTTTGGCAGCAGCTTTTCTTTAACATCAAGTCCTTAGGGGAGCACTTATAATCATCAGTCTCTCCTCTTTTTACATTCTGGTACATACAATGCTGCCAGTAGCACCATTGACCAAAGCATTTCTAGCTACAAAATGTGAAGGTGATAGTAGGGGTAATGCTCGGTCAGTAACCAGGTGATATTTTCTGTAGAACATGCAATGCTTATTTTACACCAGGGGCCTCGCACCTATGCTTCCTGATAGGCATGTACTTTCTGTATTTGGCCTAGGCTTGCCTGTCTCATCCTTCCCCCTATTTCGCCACCTCTAATCACAAGGAGTTGTAAGCGCAGGGTGCGACTCATTCTGCATCTAAATGGAAGCGTAATACGTTTTGTGGGTGTATTCAAAGTGTTATACTCCACAAAACGTTGTGCATGTCCATTTGTTCATTATTCTATAATGAGAAATAGATGGTACAATCTGGTGAATGATGGTCAGGGAAAAAAAAAAGCCATATTGTGCTGAAATATCCCCCTCCACATACACACCACATCCATTCAAGAGAACATCTTGGAACTAGCATTGGATCAGGCTGTCCATAAAGAAGAACTTTGTTACATCTGTATCTAATTTTATAGATCTACTTTTCAATTAAGAGCACAGAACGTCAATTATTTGAAAGTGACTTGAAGTCCTCTCTGCTGCATTATATTTTAAAAGTTGGCTTTTTTATGTGTACTTACTGTAGGCATGTTTAATATTACACATACTCAACAATTAGATTGTTTGCTGCAGGTAGATACCTAAGAAGAGAGCCTGTGGAGCTCTGAAACATTGCCACCTCCTTTTGTCCTAGGACATGTGTGTATATGGATGTTCTGCTGCAGGAAGGCTCCTTTTGTCCTAGGACATGTGTGTGTATATGGATGTCCTGCTGCAGGAAGGCTCCTTTTGTCCTAGGACATGTGTGTGTATATGGATGTCCTGCTGCAGGAAGGCTCCTTTTGTCCTAGGACATGTGAGTATATGGAATTGGTAGCCCGACAGGAGCAGAGTGCGACGCAGCTGAAGCCCGACAGCGCTGGAAATCCCGATCGTGGATAGGTAAGTATCCACTAACCTAACCCTCCTTAGGGGTGCCTAACCCTAACTTCCCCCCCAAGTGCCTAACCCTAACCACCCCCTTCCCCGCTGCCTAACCCTAAGTCCCCCGGGGGGGTGCCTAACCCTAAGTCCCCCCCGGGGGTGCCTAACCCTAACGCTCCCCCTAGCCTAACCCTCCCGGGGGGGTGGCTAACCCTAAGTCCCCCCCGGGGGTGCCTAACCCTAACGCTCCCCCTAGCCTAACCCTCCCGGGGGGTGCCTAACTCTAAGTCCCCCCCGGGAGCCCTAAACCTAACCCTCCCCCCCTGCGGCTGTCCGCTCGTGGCGCCCTGCATCACTACGATCGTGATGCCGGGCGCCGGTCTCCCGGCGTCGGGGAAATTCGGGCGTCTACATCTAGACGCCCGGCATTTCACCCTTGCCGGGATAAGACAGTCGGGAAGCCGGCTGCCGGTATTTAGGCAGTCGGCTTCCCGATTGCCTCCCGTGTATATGGATGTTCTGCTGCAGGAAGGCTCCTTTTGTCCTAGGACATGTGTGTATATGGATGTTCTGCTGCAGGAAGGCTCCTTTTGTCCTAGGACATGTGTGTATATGGATGTTCTGCTGCAGGAAGGCTCCTTTTGTCCTAGGACATGTGTGTATATGGATGTTCTGCTGCAGGAAGGCTCCTTTTGTCCTAGGACATGTGTGTATATGGATGTTCTGCTGCAGGAAGGCTCCTTTTGTCCTAGGACATGTGTGTATATGGATGTTCTGCTGCAGGAAGGCTCCTTTTGTCCTAGGACATGTGTGTGTATATAGATGTTCTGCTGCAGGAAGGCACCAGGGCCGTATTGACTGTTAAGGCCTCTGAGTGCTAGTCTTTTTGTGGATAAGGCAAAACAAATATACAGTATTGCAATAGCCCTGTCAAATACAATGAGTAAATAGCATCCTGATGTTAACGGACACTCATGAATAATATATCTTCCATCGATTATTATTTAAAGGATTCCAGCACAAGTAGTCAGAATGAAATGTCTAAATTATAATACAGATGCTATAAATATGAATTCAGTGTAGAGTGTAAGTAAATTACAAATATGAGACACAGCAAACAGTTCTGATTCTAATTTGTTCTCAGTTTTCTGCCACTTTCCGTGTATTCATTTTGTGTATGATATCTTTACAAGAGACTACCTATTGCCTCATAATGGTGCTGGTACGTTGGCATCCAAGGGTGGAAACAAGTTTGGTGGCTTATTGAGATACCAGAAGTATATATATATATATTGTGGCGTTCATTCGGGTTAGGGGTCCCTCTGCTGGGGTAGATGGACACCTTCCTTACACACACAGCAGCTGGAAAACAGCACACCAGTCTGGATGCGAGTACAAGCTGGTCGGTGCCAGTCTTTATTGTACAATATCAGAAATTACATAAAGAAAACATAAACATAAATCCTAGCGCTGTCTGGGCACTAACTTTACAAGTGATTCCCTCACTACAAGAACCTGGCAGGACCTAATACCCTCACCAGCAACAAAACACAGGAATGTTCTCACTGCTAGGATTCCAAGTGTCTCTGAGCAAACTCCCTGGCTGCTCTCCCAGGTGAGACCCTCAGCCCCAAACAAACCAAGCATATCTTGGCCACTCTCAGCTGGAAGCCCTAATGAGCCTGTTACCAGGCTGAAAGGCCCAAAACCTGGAGTGGACATGGGTGGAGCACACC
This sequence comes from Taudactylus pleione, assembly GCA_031769625.1. Taxonomy (NCBI): domain Eukaryota; kingdom Metazoa; phylum Chordata; class Amphibia; order Anura; family Myobatrachidae; genus Taudactylus; species Taudactylus pleione. The sequence continues at coordinate 8,893,914 of JAUIMM010000016.1, read as the reverse complement.
CTCTCCTCACACCCACAACCCCCAGGTCCCAAACCGGCTTTTCCAAAAGCCGACATTCTAGTCTGCTCACAACACAGACTTCTCCTGGTTTTTTTTAGAACACATAGGACAGGAATCTGGGACAAATGTACCTGTCACAGACCACTTTACCAGTGATCCTATCACAATATACATATATATATATATCTTTTTTTTTTTTATTTAGCAAAAATTATTTCCACCTGATCAAAAAAAGAGTGAGAGGTTGCGGGCACAAGACAGGAGCGGCATGGCAAGGTAACTAATTCTGCCAAGACCAGCATATTACAGTACCACCTCCTCTGGGAAAGCCTTGATTGATTATTAGGAGTATAAGCATGATTATTGTATGCAAATCAGTGCCCAATATAGTGAATATACACCGTTCTCTTGCTGTGCAGAAACTAGTGTGAAGGTACTGTAGGTTTAAACATATCCATGAACTCTATCATATCAGTTTGTCAATTATATTTGGTACATAGAAGACAAGGCTCCATCAGTGTCCTCCAGGTCCCGGCAGTCATGTAACTACCAGTTCCGGCGGAGTCATCTGACGGAGCTGCGTTCCAGTGAGTACACTGCCCCTATCCCTGACCTATACCCCTAACCTTCTAGTGCAGGGGTCTTCAACCTTGGCCCTCCAGCTGCTATGGAACTACAGATCCCAGGATGCCCTGCCACGCTTTACCCTCATCTCCCTCTGACCCACAGCCTAAACCTAATGTCCTCATTCTGAAAACGTTGGGATTTCACATTTCGACAGTTGAGTACATGTTAACAATCTGAGAATGTGACATGTTACCTGTTGACATTTTAACAAGGTCAACACCACATTGTTTTTGTCAACCTAATGACTGCATCCTGCAGTAACAAAACAGCCCAGTGTAATGAAATGAGGTTGTGCAAAATATGTTTAAAAATGCATAAAAAATAAGTGAAATGCTTATCTCTGTGGTGGGAGACCAGAGAAATATGGATCATAACTCCAAACAGAAGTCTCCAGGTACCATAAACAAAGTGGTTTATTTACGAAGTGGCAGCTTACAAACCCACCGCTTCCCGATGTGTCTAAGCCCGAAATTTAAAAGGTCAATGCTTTCAATAGCAAAACACAAGTTGTTTCAACATCGTCAACAAAATTTGCATCTGCTTTTTCTTGTATCTAACATTTTTCAAGATCCTGTGGGGTATATTTACTAAAGTGCAGGTTTTTAGAATTAGAGATGTTGCCCTTAACAAACAATCAGATTCTACTTAACATTTATCTAGCAACTTCTAGAAGATAATAGCTAGAATCTGATTGGTTGCTATGGGCAACATCTCCACTTCTAAAAACCTGCACTTTAATAAATATACCCCCATGACTCAATAAGACACCCCTTGTAGGTAGGTGCTTATTTTGTGTCTGTGTACCCTTACACTACTGCAACCGTGTGTTAAATCACTAATCATAAGGGTTAGCAAATATACAATTGGAATGCAATTTGTGCACAGGGGCGTGTCTATAATGGGTGCAGGGTGCACACAGGCTCCTAGGTCCAAGGGCCCCACACCGCACACCCTGCACCCATTTATTCAATACTTCTCCGGAGTGCCACGTCAGCCGTAGCAGCACTGTACAAGTCACCGGCGAAATGGCGCAGCAGGCAATATTTCTGGTGTTTTGTGCATCTGCACTAGAGAAATTACCGGGAAAATGGTTGCCGTGCCATTTCCCCGGTGACCTGCACTTGCACTGTAGACTCTGGCACAGCACTAGAGTCTACTAGTGCGTGGAGTCTACTGTTGCACTCAGGCCCTGATTCAGACTCGCTCGCAAGATGCGGACGCTCACTTCCAGCATATGCAAATTTAGCTAAGTGACGTCAAGGCAGATGTTCGCACGGCAAGGCATAAGCACGCCCACTATGTCTTGGCGAACGATCGCTTTGTGTATGCAGACGCCCACCAGCCTGTCTTAAGACGCCCACTTGCGCACGTCATCTCCAGGAAGTGTCTGCAACTATCGGTACATCGGGGTCCATCGGAACTGACCGCAGCACTTGCGGTTGACTGTACCCTACCGCAAGCACTGCAAGCCCTTCAGTGTATAATTCAACCAGGTGACGTATACTATGATGCTGCCTGTTATTTATGCATGCCTCTGAAACGGCGTTAGATGCTCAGGCACGCATGCATTCGCAACTCCACTCCCCCATTTCCAGTGGCCTGCCCCTGTCACTCATTCCTCTGGGCTGTCTTTGCAGGGCGAGCGAGTGCATCCCGATCACTCTTACAATTTCGCGCACTGCAATGTACACGCATGCGCCCATTAGCAAACATCGCCAGCAATGAGCGATCGCTTGCTAGCGACCGGGTCAGAATCAAGCCCTCAGTGTGCTGCTGACCGCTAAGTAGAGAGAAGGGGGTCCCGGACGGAGACTGCACAAGGGACCCCTCTTCTCTTAAAATACCTCAGGCTGTGCGTCAGTTTTGCAGCAAGATGTAAGTTTACTTTACAAAAATGCTTTTACATACAACTGTAATCCGGCCCTAAGTGTGCCTGAATCTTGAGAGAGCAGAGGACATGACCCATTTCAGAAGCTCTATCTGGAAAATCACAGTAACCGTGCCAGCTTGTAAAAACATTCATTAGCAGCAGTAGTAATAAAATTGGTCCAATATTTTTTGTTGGTAGTTAAATAAAATAGCAATTAAGTGTAAAAGTAATAATGCATTGCCTATATTAGGCTGTCATAGCTTAACTAACATTTCTATTAATGAAAAGTTCTATCACACTTCATATCACTTTACCATCCGCTAGAAGCATTCGGTTAAGTCATACCCTAATTATTTTAATATGTGTGTGCTTCTCTGCAGACCCCCATAAAGAGGCCTTTAATAGTGAAAAAAACATGTTTCTCTTGATCGAAAACAGCAATGATGTCTCTCAGGGGTTTATACATGAAGTTTATACTGATTTCTGGCACCATCTCTAAGGGGTCCAGGTTGTGCTGTATTTTTATAGTAGTCAGTTTTCCAGTCATTATGTAGCAACAAGAAAAATAGTTAATTATAAAATAAAATCACCTTTCTGTTCCCCAGTTACTGGAATTAGAATTTGTTCTGTCCTTGGACTTGGTGAAGGAAAGTAACCTGAATTGTTAATTATGCAACATGAATGTATAAAGCAGTACTTGGTTTTGGGCTGCAGCGGTTTTTGTTATTCCCAGAATTGTTCTAACTAGAGAGATGTGTGTGAACCCTGTGTTTTGGTTTTGACAAAACCACCCTCAAGTGTTCACCTAAAATTATGTACCTTGGACCTGTTTTTGTTCCTATAGTATTATTAACATTAATAACATTCATTTCCAGTAAATTTTTACCAATTGTGGCACATGATATCATGAGGGAGGGACTTAAATACAATTAATAAGACACAAGATCCAGTTTTTAGATCCGAGATCTGCTTTGCAGGAAAACCCGTGCTGGGACTCTGTTCTACACGGGACCACAAAAGCAATCCGAGTGGGGACTCTGATCTGAACCCCAGTGTTTGGGGGTGTTCAGTTTTCAGCAAAACCGAAACTCTCATCTGTAGTTCTAACCATCGCCGAAGGGATTGCTTGAGAACAGTATATGGCAGTATACCGTAGATTGTCTTGCTTTACACCATTATGACTGGGTTCATTTGCATCGATAGATAAAACTCTGTATTCCTAATGGAAGTTTTTAATGTAAGAATGTGAGGATTAGGCACTAGTGGGAGGGTTAGGAATAGGATTAGATTAAGTAGGTTACCACTTGATGACTTCTGGCTGTGATGGAGCAGTTCAACACTTCACCACAAGACCTGGAAGACACCTCTGGAACTGCAGGACCTGAACAAGGTAAGTCACAGCTGGACCACCAGGAACATTTTGTCAACATTCCAATCATGTCATCACTGCATGTCTATCTTACGACCATGTCATTCTCATGCCGACAAAATATACCTAACCCCTTTTAGACATCCCCAATTATATCAAAATATAGCTTGGGTTCCTGTAAATTCCATACCCATACTCGCAAATCACCAGATAGTTCCAGATTTAGGGCTACTGTAAATCGACTAAGTGGAGCTTTTTGAAGCTGCCGTGTCTTCAGTGGTTTCGGACTATGGTTCTAAAGTGGCAGTTACATTCAGTACAAATCCATTGTTGAAACATCACTACTTTCAAGACTTTGCGGATTATTTTACCATTGTATTGCATGGGTTACTGTTGTCATTGCCAAACACTGAACTTTACTACATTTTATTCCCCATCGAGTTTAGTACACAGCCACCCTCCCAGTTCACCATATTAATAAATGTGCCAGGTGTTGCCCCCTCACAAATTATAGTTTCCATGAGTGAGCATCTAAATATTTGAGTATGGATTTCTCATATCAAACCCTGGTAGGAGACCACCCCTATTAACATGAAAACCTCCTGTAAAAATACAGGGTGGAGACCATAAGCAAACATACAAGAGTGAGAGACTTAAAAAAATGAACATAACTAGAGACTTGTTTAGCACAATCCTGGAACACACAGGTCTCAGGGGTTACATTAGCTACACTTAGGCATTTCTCATGATGTGGCTTAAAGCCACCAAGCAGCAGCCACTCATCACATGTGATGGCTTCTCCAGTAACTTAACCATTTTTATTGGAAATATGGCATCACAAGAAATCAAATATATTTCCGCTTTAGAGTTCCCTTTTTTTATAGGTCTCAGAAGGAAACCAAGATACATTTTACAGTCATTTGTGAAACATCTGGTACAATCTTTATATTACAATATTAAAAACAGCCCTTATTTTGCACATAGCACAGGGTGGAAACATTCAGGGAAAGCAAATATCTACCAAATATATAGTATTCAAGCAATGTTGATTAAGGAAGTTTTTCGACATAATCCACTTAAAACCAGACAAATAAGAAATGCAAGCACTTATTTTCATTGGAGTTAAGGGCCCCATACATCCCCGATCCAACCGGAAAATATCCTAAGAAAAAAAAAAAAACTAGTGCAGGGGTAAAAACATGTATATAATGATTACATCATACACATAACCTGTTTTCCTTTTATATGCATTGTATTTTATCTTAAACTTCTCATCAATTCACCCAAAAGTCTAATAATATTTTTTTTATTATAGATGTGCGGCTTCGATTCTACTCGGTTACGTTTGGATTTGAAATCTGTATGTTATTGGCTATTGGCTGTCACGTGTTTTGGATAGCTAATAAGATAAATCTGAACTTGCACTAATTTGGCCAAAAGAACCGAGTAGAACAGAACCTGCACATCTCTATTTTATATTATTATTTTTTTTTAGATGTTCAAAATAACTTCTTAACAGTGGTCGCTAGTACAGTGCGCTATACTCAACAGTGGTCGCTAGTACAGTGCGCTATACTCAACAGTGGTCGCTAGTACAGTGCGCTATACTCAACAGTGGTCGCTAGTACAGTGCGCTATACTTCCTTTTACAAAACACATCTTGTTTGAACCAAAACTTGATTTAACGTCAAAACGTGTTTAATATATTACATAGTGGTGTACATTCCCAGGGAGAATAAATAAGCTTTGTACATGGTCGAATGCATCTCTTCAGAATTACTCTTGATTAAAGCAAAGACTAAATGACAACATGTGAGGAGTAATTCTACATACACTCCTCTAACTCAGTCATACAAATAATGTTCTATTGCATGCTTTCATTCCAGAAGGAGGTTAATTTGCCAAGATTCTCATTTTCCTGTGGCTGGAGTAGCAATGTATTAAAAAGGTGGCATATGAAGAATATTTTTCCATTTCATCAACTCATACATTAAATCATTGCTGTGACACTATGTTTTGACAGCTGTCAACATAAAAGAACACAGGTAATATATATACACCAAGCTTTACATGGGAACTAAACTGAGAAATCCTTTAATACTATATGGATTATATACTAATGAGCAATGTAAATTAACATACAAAGGATGAGAAAAGCTATTTACTCAATAGGTCTTATCTACATATTAAACAGAAAGGAGTTTTATAGCCCAATCCAGCACCTATAAAATATAACCTAATTTTTGTCACAGACTGCCAGCAACGATTCGCCTCATTTATCAGGTATTGCTTTAACTGTCAATGTGACATTTCATTTTAATTAGAAGTGAGCACATATTTAATAACTGTTCCATGGAATATTAACTTTGTCCTGAATTTGGCCAAAGGTGCCAGTGGTGGGGATCAGGACAGGTGAAATCCTGGGGTAGAAATAATTACCTTTTCCCACTCAAGATTACTATTATCCTAAATGATAGTTATAGGAAGGCACCTTACAAAGTGCATACATTGATATAATGTTGAACATAACAGGATACAAACAAATATAAACATGTTAAAAAAAATATTCGACATTTACAGTATGCATATAAAGTCACCATAACCACAAGATCAGCACTGGCTGATGCTGTACCCTAGTTCATGGGCACAGCAGACATGTTCAGAGACACAGTTAGCAAAGGGGAGGATTGTTATTAGATATTTTTTTTATAAATTACATTCATTTCTAACAATCTATCACCATGTAGAAGTGTCACATTTTAAAACAGAGAATTCACATATCACTAACACCATTTCAATATAAACAGGTGATATGAGATGTCTTATATTTAACCCCATTATCCTGAAAGTTCAGAATATCAGAAAGGAAAAATGTAGAACTTGTTGTCATTTTATTCTTCAACATTCACAAGGAGTGGAATAGGGTAGCATTGGGAATTTAAAGTGGCCCTGGAAAAATTTCCAAAAGTGGCACTATGTAGGCATGGCCAAAAGCATGCGCTGGTGAGATTAGCAGACCATTAGCCCTAGTACTGACAGCATCCCAGTGAATGCCATACAGCATACCTCCAAACTTTCTAGTAGTAGAGATTGTGACCTCTGCGCATGTGCCTGGAAAAAGGGGAGTGCCCTCACATGAAATTTTGTGATCGTGAGCCACACCCCCCGCATTCATCAAGCTGGGGCATGCCCAGTGACTCGGGAGCTGATAGGCATGCCTCCAGTCACTAGTGAATAGATTCCGCAAGCATATGAATGAATATTTTCTTACCTATATAATTTCTCTGCAGAGGGGAACCTCTGAAGAAATGGATCCTTCCTGGACAGGTAGTGTTTTGAGTTGGTATTCACTATTCATGTAGGATATCACAGTTTGTTTGCGTAGGAATAAAGCCGATGTCATCATCATGCGACAAAGGTTTAACCAGATAATGCATAGTAACAAAAGTTTAATAAAATATTTTTTTTAAGGTACCATTTGTATCAGTAATATGGTTTCTTTATAACTGGTGCCTTGCTGAAGATTACTATCCCCCAGCCTTTTCTTCTGATCCTGCCAGTGGTCCTACGTGGGTGTCTCTAGCACCTCCTGTGTCTCTCCAGCACCATCCCTGTGTCCCCAGCTCCATATCCTCTGCCCCAGCTCCATTTCCAGTGTCACCAGCTCCATCTCCTGTGTTCGGAGATTCATCTCCTCTCCCCCAGCGCCATCTCCTGTCTCCAGCTCAATCTACTCTCTCCGCTCCATGTCCTCATCCCCAGCTCCATCTCCTGTTTCCCCAGATCAATCTCCTCTCCCCAACTCCATCTCCTCTGTCCCTAACTCCATCTGTGTCTATCCAGTCCCATTTCCCTGTGTTTCCAGCAGCAAGCAATACTTACCATACCTGTCTTCTGTCTGTGATACTCTTTGCGACTCTTCTTCTCTTCGGCGGCACGGTGCTGCCCCCTCATGTAATAAGCCAGCTACTACTTCCTCGCAAGCGTATCAGAGCACGTGGATTGGTCAGGGAGAGGCTGGGGGCGTGGTCACAACAAGGAGATAGTGATACAAAGTATCTCCCGGGTTGCTGCAGCAGTGCTGCTGGGGCTGTGTGTGATTGTGATTGGCCACTGATGTGTAAGACAGTGTGTGACTGGCCCTGGTCAATGTGAGAGTGGCCCCTAGTCAGTGTGACCAGCCCTAGGAGTGTGACACAGAGAAACAGTGGCCCCTGGTCAGTGTGACAGTGTGTGACCAACTCTGGGAGTGTGAGACAGTGTGTGAGTGGATCCTGGGAGTGTGAGACAGTGTGTGAGTGGCCTGGTCAGTATGGCAGTGTGTGAGTGTACCCTGGTCAGTGTGACCTGCCCTAGGAGTGTGACACAGTTTAACAGCCCCTGGTCAGTGTGACAGTGTGTGAGTGGATCCTGGTCAGTGTGCCAGTGTGTGAATGGCCCTAGAAGTGAGACAGTGGCCTGATTCAGAGCCGCTCATAAGTGGCCGCTCGTTCGCTCTGAGCGATGTTCGCACATCTGCGCATGCGTATGGGTTGTAATACGCATGCGCGAACCAGTCATTGCGTTCGGAAATTGTGTGCTCGCAAAATAGCGAATGCCTGCTAATTTGAGTGACAGAATGAGGCATTTGTGGGTGGTAACAGGGGAAGGTGCTTGAAAACGGGGAGTGGAGATCCGAACGCAGGCGTGCCAAACGGTCAAAACGGGCGTTTTAAGGGTGTGCATAATTAACAAAGCAGCGTCATTGACCACGTCACTTGGTTGTTTCTTAGCCTGAACTGTTCGCATGATTGCGGTAGGAAAATCCAACCACAAGCACTGCGAGCAGTTCAGATGCCTTTCGATGTACTCGATTAATCTAATAAATAGCGGAGATGACGTAGGATGCGAGCGGCCAGGGGGCGTTTTTAAAAAAATAGCGAGCGCATGTTTTGTTCGCTCATTCAGACATAGAGGCGTCAACAGACCGCAAAGAGCGAGCGCTCTATTTAAATATCCGGCCCCTTTTTCTGAACGAGCGAGCGCAAATAGCGTCCGGCTCTGAATCAGGCCCAGTGTGTGAGCGTCCCTTGGCCGCTCTTGGCCAAAGCCAGTAGAGCCAGGATGATACTGTGAGCTCCAGCAACCATGACCTCCCATCCCAGCCGTACACATCTCCCTGCCAGTGGACCTGGTGCTGGGGCCATCACTTGTTGCCTGGCCTGTGTGCTGACGAGCCCGCTGGAGGTGGGGAAGATGTGGCTGCAGCTGCAAGGGGAGCTCCAGACCTGCTGTCGCGCCCTGACAGAACAACAATTGAATTGCTCTGTCGGGCGTCTTAAAAAAAAGCCGCCTACAGAACATTTGAATTGCCCCCACAGAATACAAAAGATCACCTTTTATACATAACACCACGTGTGACTTCGTCGGACGTCTGTGTGTAACACAGCTTGCCGGGGCAATCAAAGTGCACAAACTCACCACTATAACAACTGAAATAAATAACAGCTGTCTGTAATGATTTAGAGTAACACGTGTCAAAGGTATCAGACTAGCATAAAGACAAAGTATCCAAACACAATATATAAAATACATTTAAAATGATACATAACATTGTGTCAGTAATACATAACCCACTTGATGCCACAGAGAAAGCCTATGTACAGAAACATTGATCAATCAAAACTAAACTATAAACTAATTTAACCAAATCCATGACAGATTAGAAGCAATCTAATATATATAAACGCATGTAACTTCAGAGACTCGTTCAAACCCATGCATGACAAAGCCCCTAGCTGAAAGATCCATTGAGTATCTAGTTGGAGTAATTTACGTGATCTATCTCCCCCTCTGATCCATGCTGGGACAAGATCAGTTATGGGTTACCTTATAGAGGCAAGACTGTGATTAGACTCTAAGAAATGTCTAGCAACCAGTTGGTCACTATGTTTCTTAGACAAGGTTATCCTTATAGCACTGCTGCAACGCCATACGCCCTTTGAACATGCGTTCTGTTTTCCCTATATATGTCCTTCCACAAGGGCAGGTGATCATATATATAATGAGTTTAGAACTGCATGTCAATTTTTTTTTTTATATAGATAGGTTTACCTGTGGAAGTATGTATAAAAGAATTACCACTAACCATGTAATTACATGTAGTGCAATTAGGGCATTTAAAACATCCTGTTCTCTTTGCTCTTAAAAAACCTGTCTGTGAATTATTTTTGTCGATCACATCTGTTTTCACTAATAAATCTCTGAGATTTCTGCCTCTTGTGTAACAGAGCATGATTACGAGACTGTTTAAGGGCACTTAAATTAGAGTCACTTGAAACAATAGGCCAATATTGATTGGTGCATTTTCTGACACATTCACTAGCTGTATTGAAATGATTCACCTTTGGAATGACCAATCTCTTTTTTTTTTCGTCCTAGATGGGATTAATGACTCTTCCCTAGTTAATTGAAGTACTTTATCCCTTTGTACCAGGAGATCTTTTAAAGGATAACCTCTCTGAAATAAACTTTCAACCACTTTATCCAACTGAATTTTTAAATCTTGATCGTCACTAGTGATGTGGCGCACTCTAAGGAATTGCGAAAATGGCAACCCCTGTTTGATTCGCATAGGATGACAACTCTTATACTTAAGCACATTGTTGCTATCAGTGGGTTCGGTAAATAAGGAAATCACTTATGTATCTTCCCTAAAAGTTATAGTAACATCTAAGAAATGTACCCTTTCTTTCTCAATGGTGAATGTACATTTTATAGGATGTTGTAGACTGTTATGATATTTGAATAACTCAAACAACAACTGTTCAGGTCCTGACCACAGGATGAAAAGATCATCATTGTATCGAAAGCAGTATGATTTACCGCCGGACCCCTGCCCGGCGGTTGGAATCCCGACACCAGGAGGCTGGCAGAGGAGGAAATCCCGATCGTCGAAGGTATTAGCTAACATATTTCTAACCCTCCTTTAGGGTGCCTAACCCTAACCTTCCCCCCCAGTGCCTAACCCTAATCCCCCCTCTAAGTGCCTAAACCTAACCCCCCCCTTCCCCGCCGCCTAAACATAAGTCCCCGGGGGGTGCCTAACCCTAACCCTCCCTCCCCCTAGCCTAACCCTAACCTCACGGGGGGTGCCTAACCCTAAGTCCCCCCTGGGAGCCCTAAACCTAACCCTCCCCCCGCGGCTGTCCGCAGTGGCGCCCGGGCATCACTTCGATCGGGATGCCGGGCGCCGGTCTCCCAGCGTCGGTAAAATGACAGGCATCTAGATTTAGACGCCTGTCATTTAACCCTCGCCGGGATAAAGCAGTTGGGAAGCTGGCTGCCGGGATTAGGTCCGCCAGCTTCCCAACTGCATACCATTGTATCGATAGTATAGAAACAAATGTTTCAATATGTTTGTATATGTATAGAACAGTTGCTGCTCCACACAAAACATATAACTGTTTGCAAAAGATGGAGCCACAGCTGACTCCATTGCGCAGCCAGAGGTTTGTATTTAAAACTGACCATCGAAATAGAAATAGTTACACTTCAAAGAACATTCAAGTAATCACAGAAAGAAATCCACAGGAGGGCCCTTATACAATTCATTGTCAGTAATAAGCTTTTTTTACAGCCAGCAAACCATCCAAATGTGAAATGCTGGTGTATAAGCTTTTAACATCTGCAGTGCAGAGTAACAAATGTTTTGGTAATTGGGATAAAGAATTAAGAAAGTTAAATAACATGGATGTACTGTATCCTTCCAAATAGTGACCTCATTCTGTATGCAAGGCTTTAACAAACAATCCAAGTACACATACACTGTTTGATATAGGGAACCTCTGGCAGCGATTATAGGTCTGCCAGGGGGATTACGCAGTGTCTTGTGCACTTTGGGTAAAGTATACATAATGGGAACAATCGGATGTTGTATTAACCAAGCCTGTTGGAATTCACTTGTAATATATCCCTCCTCGACTCCTACTAGTAATAACTCCTCTTGTTGGATTGACCTCTACCTAGCTAGCTGACGATATATATTTCTGCTTTATAATCACATTTATTCAAAATAGTAATCGATCACCCCTTAAGAGGGTCGAATTACAATATCCAGGGTTGGACTGGCCCACAGGGGGACAGAGGAAATCCCTGGTGGGCCCCACTGCCTGTGGGCCCACCCCCCCTTCTAGGTATCAGGTTCAAGACTTCAAATTATAGATTGTTGCTCTATTAGATGGTTAGTTACCTGGTGGAACAGGACCACCGATCAACATGGGGGCTTGGCTCCCTTCTATGGAATGTCGAAGCTGGATAATTGGCTGAGACAAGACCAGCTTAAAATTAGATCGTAACGACGCCATCTTGCGACTGGACGCAAGACACCATCTTGTAAATCAGATCACAAAACGCCATTTTGCGAATGGCCGCCCAGCGCCATTTTAGCTAAACTCACACTTAAGTACATATGGCGATGTTACTATTAGCATCATGCGATTGCATCTTAGACCATTTCTCATACACACATAAATACGAACAATTGCGCTGTTAACTAGTCGCATATTAGCGAATGCATAAGATTCTGTATGAAAACGCTGTTTGTTTGCTTCATGCGCACGCATCTGCCCCAAGTTAACTAGCGTCTTTATATCAAACCCCAAATACTTACACAGTACTTATTCACATAAAAGGTCTCATAAGCTTTAAAGTATGAGATTCAAGTTTGTTCATTTATTATAATTGCTGTGAAATAAAGGTTATTTGGTAGCTAAGGTTTAATACATGATAAGTAAGTCATGTTTGATATTATACTGATCTGCACTCTTTCAACTGCATTCTGGTATCGTCAGTGTGAAGATCGCAACATGCTTTCTCAACTTATGGACCGCAGAGACTTAAAGCACCGAAATGTACATTATATGACCAACTGTTAGGATGTGCATGAGGCAGGAAACCAGAGACAACCAGTTGTTAGAGGCTGGACTGTGTCTATTTGAATCACCCTGTTAAATGCTCTGCAACAGATGCATCCTCCTGGGAACCAATGGCATCAGCGACAAGCCTCTCTATTGTGTTGTCTGTTTCTGTGAGAGTATAAACGTGTGTGTTGTGACCCCAGTCTGAGTCTTCTTGCTGAATGCTGATAGATGGGGGTTTCTTGCCTACATCTGGTCCAGAAGCGCTGCGTATGTATAACTGTACTTGGGTCTGTATAATTCTTTGCGCTAAATTGTACTTAGATCATAGTGTGTAACTGACTGTACTTTTACTTGAAATATCACTTTGTGCTTTGGAACCACAGGTTCAAGGTCTGGGGTCTTTATTTACTATATGACTGCGTACGCAAAATAGCGTCATCCTTAGAGGTTTATAGGCAGGATATTAGAAGGTATAGGCAGTAGGGTATAGAGGTTCTAATTCAATATCCTTAGTTGGGGGCTCATAGTGAAGTCACGTACCTACTCACATGGCACATACGGTTATCGATATCTCACCAAAGGGTGGAGTGGCCACATGCAGGGTTTACCTGCAACCGCTCAGTGCTGAGAAATCGCTACCCATTTTCGTGTGAGCCAGGGACACTTACTAAAATCCAGGGACAAGAGAGGAAAAAGTTTGTTTTCCTTTGTTGATAGAACCTTATGTTTAGAGGGGTGCCGCATTATTGAGCATGCGGCTGAGTCGCAGTTGTGCACACAGTCAAGACGTACTTTTGTGTACGCAGCTAAAGGTTGTCATACGGTTGTGTGGTAGTCGCATTATTGTGTATGCGACTGGTCGCACAATAACGTATACGTACTTCCGGTTGTGCTGCCACGTGTTTAAACAAAGCCGTTGAGGTTTACATTTTTCAATTGTTATCAATATCTGGGTTAACGTGTATTTTTCTGCGCAAGAAAAAAGTGTGTAACAGTGAGTATGTTGGTAGTGGTAACTTGTTCCCTAAAGTTAGAGGTACCGTATGACCTTTAAGGGCTAAATGCTAGCCGCTCAGCAAGCAGCTTACCGTTCTATACACAGTAGCAGGTGTACATGTTGTCTTTGTTGTAGAGAGGTGCGTGGAAGTAGCCGACTTAAACTTCCATAGGTGTGGAAGTTGACTTAAATCTTATCCGGGTGTGTGGAGTAGCCTTCTTCAAATCTTCACAGGTGTGTGGGTGCTGCCGTTTAAATCGTCCACAGGTAAGTGAAAGTATCTTGACTGTCTTTCACCAGTTTAAATCTTTATTGAAAAACGTAGGAGTTGTCTCAGAATGGGAGCCATGCAAACAATAGAGATGTTAGACAATGCAATGATGTGCTGGTAATGGAAGCGCCACTTGGATCGGCCCGTCGTATTATGCATACTAAGTACGGTACTTATGCCATAAGGTATTGTGATGTATGGTTTAAAATGACGATGAAGAGTGCTAGACCGTTTCCCAGAATTGGTAGTTTTGATAAAGATGTATTAGATAATGTCCGGGACCACATCAGTCTGATGTGCTCCCGAGAGAAAAAGGTAAAATATTATGAATGTTTAAAGTTGTGGCAGCATGAAGGGGATGCGTGGCTTAAAAATGCGCAAGCGACGCAAACTAGCGTTGCGAGCGCATTGCCAGAGAATACATTCGCGACGCTAAATTTGCAATACGGGCGAGCCACAAAATGGCGTGCACGTGCAGCAAGGTAGTGTTGTGGAAAGTATTGCCAGCAGTTCACGCGCACCACCTCCACCTTATGTGGATGGAGGTGCAAGTACAGTTATCAAAAATACCCATAAAAATTTAACAAGCAATTTGTACCCTCTCTTAAACAACCATTAAGAAAATGTTCATGATGTGGATGATGAGCCTATTGTAATGTCTGCCATTTCCCATGCTGTACAGATGATAGATGCTGCACCACAACAATCATGAGTGGTGCCGCCATCTCCATTGGTAACAGCAAGGGAAGTGCTAACACCCTCTGCACCCGTGGAGGAAGTTGTTAATATCATACGTAGCAGCAACAGGTTAAACCCCCAGCCAGGTAACAAGGTCAAAGGTAGCAGCGCTGCTGGTCTGCATCCCATTCGGACAATAACTGTTCCGAATGGAAATGCAGATGCGAACGGTGTAGTGCCCACAAGGGAAGTGGTAATGCATTGTCCTTGGACAAGAGCAGAACTAAATTCCATCATAAATGATTTCCCCGATCCCAAAAAGGAACTAGCCAAATGTCAAAGATTTTTGAGGAATTTGGGTAGTTCTCATGAACCAACTAATAAAGATTGGTATGTGGTGTTAAGGGCCTGTCTACCATGCAATACCGATGTGACAAAATTTACGACGGATTGTGTATTGGATTGTGACGTTCCCTTAACAGACCAAATAAACCAAGATAACATTTCCCACATTGTAACTCAATTGGGTATATATTTCCCAGTAGTAGTTAACTGGAACAAAATTTTCACCATAAAGCAAAAGGAGAGTGAATCTGCAGAAGATTATTGCGACCGGGCTCTGCAGGCTATCACCCAGTACACTGGGGTAGAGGATATTAAAGATAGCACTCACCACAGGGGAATGATAGTCACCATACTTATGGACGGTCTTAAAAAAGAACCTAAAGACCCGGGTTCAGACCTCGCAGCCTGGCTGGAGGGGAGTCACAATGGATACACTCATAGAATCTGCCATAGAACATGATAAAAACATCTCAAAGAAGAGAGAGACCCAGAGCGAAAAACTAATGGCTGTCAGTATCCAAGCTCTGGAAGGAATGACGGTAACATCACAGCCAACAGACACACTTGCATCTACACACACACTTACACCTTAACAGTTATATGCCCTCACTAATCCCATGCCACAGCAAACACAGCTCTATTCCACTAACCCTACACAACCACAGGTCCCATACTACTCACAAACTTCATACCTCCCACAAAACCCTTATCCTCCATATCCCTACCCATATCCATCACCTTTTCCCCCTGCTCAAACCTCACAACAACCCGTGTCTTCATCCAATCCACGAACATGTTTTAATTGTAACCAGCCAGGACATTTAAGTAGAAACTGCAGAGTAAAAAGGGTAGGAGCCCCAAATCAGGGAAAACCTGCATATCCCCACAAGGGATATGCACAGAGACCAGCTCCAATAGTATCCGTTAATGCTTTATTGGAGAATGGAAGCCAATGCTAGGGGTCAGGTCATACCTGTAGTCTACAGAAAGTCAGGATAACGGGAAGTACTAGGGAAGAACCGGTCATGATGGTTGATGTAGCTGGTACTAAATATCCTTTTCTTGTAGACACAGGTGCGACCAGGTCAGTCATAAAATCTCCCGTTAATTTACAGGTGACCAACGAGACAGTACCAACAATGGGTAATATTCATTTTATACATTTTGTATTTTTATTTATATTTCTTTACACATACATTTTTCATATATTCATTATTATATATATATATTTTTTTATTCATTGTTATCATTATTTTTTATTTTCATCTCCATATATGCATCCATTCACTTTAACATTGCTCACCCCACATTCATGTATATTCATCTTTGTTTTTATTTACAATCTTTACACTTATACATTTTCTTGTGTATATACACACTCTCCTCATGACAAATATACACATTTCACATACACATCAACTACGCATTATGCACCATTATACACTCATTAGATATTTAAATACACACACATTTTACATATTCCATTCAGCATTCATCATTTTTATGTCCAATTACACATGACTTCATAGATTTTTTATTGTTATATAGTTAGTTAAAATTATTGTTTTATTTTTGTATCAATTACAAACTGAAAAGATTGTGAAACACAGCTGTCCAGCTCATTCTGATGCGATTCAGCTGTCTATAATTGTAAAGGTGGACCTTTCAGAAGGATAAATACGGCACTCATCATTGCAATGTCAGTCTTGAAAAAGTCTCTAGCTCAAAGAGATGAAACGCGTTGACGTCATTGCCGTCCAGTCCTTCCACTGTGTTCTACACACCTGCACCTGTACCTCTGGAGAATTCCCGAGCTGATCACACAGCTCCAGGCAGCGGAGACACCAGCCTCACGGAGCAATACCCTCCAGCTCCCCACAGTAACCACATCCAATTGGGAGAGCACCGCCACACGCATCGTGCCAGTGGGATTTCGGAGCTGACCGAACAGCCGCACACGGAGTATTACCTTCCAGCTCCCCGCAGTGATCACATCCAATTGGGAGAACACTGCCACATGCATTGTGCCAGCGGGATTCCGGAGCTGATTTCACAGCCGCATACAGCGAAGCCGCCGATCCTACGGCACGCCGACATTCAGCTCTCCACAGTGACTGCATCTATCTGGTAGAGCGCTGCTGCATCCTTCCCTGGTTAGCGGTAAGATACACTTTCTCCTTTCCAATACACGGAGAGAAAGACATCTATTCATCTGCCGCTATTTCTCCATTGTGTTGATGGACATATCCTTCACAGGATTATTCATTCCAGAATAGAAGTTATACAACTCTAAATTGATTATCTTCAATATCATTAGTATATGCTGGGACGCCAGCACGATATCCTCAAACCCAAATTAATTTATACAGACTATCTATATTTATTTCAGGTGTGAGAACGCAATGATTTCAAACAGTGTATAAAGAACTAAGACAACACTAATTCATTCCATGGATATGACACAATTGATCTGATGTGTTACATTCAATTGTATCACTTATTCTTTGCTTTCTAGAAGATTCACTTTCTGACACAAGCAATCATTCTGATACAATTTTTTATATGTTATATGTATTGTGTGTAATGTACTGTGTGTGATGTATCTATTCTATTTTTAAGAAGTAATATATCCTCTTTTTTTATTCAATCAATGTGTGTTACATTGTTCATAAACACATTCCATTGCAGTCAGATGTGATCATAGCGCATTGCCCATGTTGTTTTTCTAATATTTGTCATAGGAGTTCACACTAAACTCCAAGCAGTTGCAGCTGATCCTAACTGACAGGGTTATATCAATATCATCAGCGCCGAGAGCTGGGTAGGAGTTTACCCTCCTCCCCACTTTTTCTCATCCATTGTATTGTTTTTGTGTATCTCTCTGGCAGCTTTAGATATATTTTTTAAGATTTTTTTATATACATATATATATATTTATATATGAACAGCTGTTCATTTGTAAGAATGTTTTTTATATATAAGGTTTTCAATAAAACTATATTGTATAGATACCGTCCAAGTTAGCATTGAATATATTATTAAAATTAGTATGGCAGAGTTCAAAAGCTATTTTGAAAGGAAGGATAGAAGAGAATCCTATCTTTCATCTTTTAATAAAACAGAGACAAATATGACATCTACAATTAAAACTAATCCAGATATGAATAAATTATTCTATCATTTAGAGGATCTTCTAAATGAAGAGATGAGGAATTGGTGGGACAGTGTTTCACTCAGCAAATACATAGATGAAAAAATTATACCAAGAGGTCTTAGAATTTTTAAACACCTCTCAATAAATGAGAATCCTGATTTACAAAAAAAAGTGGGAAGAAACCTTAGATAATTGTTCTTTCTCACTTATGAAATTGCTTGTACAATACAGAGAGGAGAAGGTCAATAAAACTACAGAAAAAATAGACCAGATCAAAGAAGATCTTATATTATTCAAAGATCACCCCAGTTTTAAAGCAAAAGATGAACAAATCAACAACACAGTAGAAAGATTTGAGAAAGACCTCATTGACACCAAAAGAGGGAAACTTTCCAGAGATAGAGAAGACTACAGAACAGATAGGGTCAGATCCTACAAAAGAACAAAGGTAGTATTCAATCATAGAACCAAATTAACCTCCAACACTGAAGAATCTCCCAGAACAATATCCAGACCTTTAACTAAATACTTATTCAATAGGAATTACAATTATCCTAGATCTAAAGACACTCAGAATCCACCAAATTCCAATAGAGACGATGCCAGATTAGACCCTACATATGATACTAGACGTTCAGGAGAAGGACATTATACAAATAAAACTAATGATCCAACAAAAAGAAGAGATCATCCCAATCAGTATAAGGATTTTCGATCAGGGAAACAATTTTTCCATCCAAATCCATACGAAGTATTAAACAATCATACACCAAAAAGATACAGAGAAAGAGAGGAAGAAGAGGAAGAGGTAAAAAATTCAAGAAAAGTCCGTTACCGATAGGTTATGAATACTTTTTCTATCTATCATCACACAAATTCACTGATAACCAAATCTCTCTTTCACAAAAAGGCTTAAACTATGCACCCAATAAAGAACCTAATCTGTTTGAGTTATTCTTAGATTTAAACAAATTTATTAGGACATTGTGCAGGAAACGATATTTTGCATCAAAACAACTAAAAAAAAGTCACTAATACGGAGAATAACCCAATCATTCTAGATATAGATGATCAAGAGGTGCTAAACTGTTTCAATTCACTTGCAGAAGAGGGCGATGGGGAGTGCTTGCTTTTTGATCTCGAGACCCAGTCTAATAACACTATATTCCCTAAATTCAAGAAAAAATCCAATTTTTTTCCGTTAGAACATAAAAGCCAAGCTATAACCCTTTTTTATAATAAAACACTTAAAGATCTAAAAATCATTTGTCAAAAACCTTCAAACACAAAAAATTCACCATTATTTTACAAAGATAATCTATCTAAAACAGAAAGACAAGCTATGAAACAGTTAAAAGAAGATCTATCATTGATTATAAGACCAGCTGATAAGGGGGGAGGGATCATTGTGCAAAACAGAGAAGATTACATCGCTGAAGCGAATAGACAACTTCGAGATTCCAAATATTACATCATATTAGATAAAGATCCCTCACTTATTTTTCAAACAAAACTTAACAAGCTTTTGTTCGAAGCTAGATCCGAGAATGTTATATCTGAAGATGAATATCACTTTCTTATACCTCAACACCCTATCACCCCTATATTTTATCACCTCCCCAAAATACACAAATCACTCACTGCACCTCCTTGGAGACCTATCATTTCTGGTATCAGTTCCCTCACATCTAATTTATCACATTTTGTTGATGCACATCTTCAAGGTTACGTCACCTATTTAGAGTCACATCTAAAAGATACGTCACATATATTACAAAAAATTATAGACCTACAGTGGAACAAAGACTGGGGATTTTTAACCCTAGATGTTCAAGCGTTATACACCAATATCCCTCATTCCGAAGGAACAAAAGCAATTGAACACTATTTAACTTTAGACACCAATGTTTTGGAGGGTCGACGTAACTTTATTATTTCTGCCATAATGTTCATACTCACTCACAATTATTTTTTGTTCAATGACACGTTTTACCTTCAAGCACTGGGGATGGCCATGGGGACCAGGTTTGCACCGAGTTTTGCAAATCTCTATATGGGCCGCTTCGAAGAACATTACATCTGGAGCGGACCATATAGAGAAAACCTGGTCCTCTATGGCCGTTATATAGACAATTTATTTATTATTTGGAAAGGGGGTCCTAATTTGGCACATGAATTTGTTAATTATTTGAATAACAACACTTTTAATTTAAAATTCACTTACACTTTTAATCACGACACTATTAATTTTTTAGATATAACACTCTCGATAGCAGATAATAGGATTGGTTCTTCCAACTATACTAAGACAGTTGGAGCTGAGAATTATTTACATTATAAGAGTGGACACTACAAACCCTGGATAAAGAACATTCCAAAAAACCAGATTATTAGATTACGTCGTAATTGTACACAAGTTGATGATTTCTTATTACAGGTAAAAAATATACTATTACAATTCAAAAATAGGGACTATCCAGAACCCTTATTAAAGGAGGCTCAAGATATGGCCAATACCCTAGTAGGATCTCATTTCACTAAAATAGATTACATTAATAAAAAGAAAAAGATAAACAATTATGCAGCAGATAATTCTACTTCTACTATAAAAGAAAAAGTTGCCTTTATTTCGAAATATAATATAAAATCCAACAAAATAAAACAAATTATTAAAAAGAATTATGAAATTCTAAAACAAGATACTATACTGAATTCCTGTTTACAAGATGACCCTATTATCACCTTTAGAAGAAACACCAATCTCAAAAATTTGTTAGCTCCAAGCGAACTGAAATCTAAACCAGAGACAGAAAATAAACCAAACTCTTGGCTGCCCCCCAAGCCATTAGGAAATTATTGTTGTAATAAACCAGTGTGTCTGACATGTAAACATATGAAAAATAAAACTACAAAGATAACATCAAAAACCAACGGGAATACTTTTCAAATTAAACAATTTATTAATTGTGAGTCCAGCTATTGTATTTATGTATTAGAATGTCCTTGCTTCTTACAATACGTTGGAAGAACAACTCGTACACTTAAAACACGTTTTAGAGAACATAGGAGAAATATCATCAAGAAGATCCAAACACATAGTGTATCTCGACACTTCTCCAAACACCACAACGGAGATCCAAAAGGACTTTCCGTTGTTGCTGTAGAAAAGTTCGGAGAAACAACAAGAGGTGGTAATAGATTCAAAAAATTATGTCTAGGTGAATCTGCCTGGATATTCAAGTTAGATACTATGTATCCAGGAGGTTTAAATGAAGCCCTAGATTTTGCCTGTATAGATAATTAATTGTACCTTCGGCCTTATGTGTTCCATGATACAAATGTGAGTTGATGACTGTCGCCACATTTCTCTCCTAGTGAACAATAGGCCCCAGGTATTTTTCACCAACACTGTACATCTTTTTGTCCTTAACTAATTCCTCGTCTCATCCAAATAAATATATACCAATGATTTCCTCATATATATCGCATTCATTATTGTTTACTGTTCATTTTTATGTAAACAAATATGCTGGCTTGATGATCTTCATATCCAGCACTCCAAATAATGTGGGAGTACACACCAATTATTGTTGCAATGCATATTTTAAACCTGTTTAAACAAATAATACATTCATATTTGTTTTTCTATACAACATTTATTTGTATCATTACATTCATATTTTCATATATTCATATTTTCATATTTCCATATTCATTCTCATTCCATCCATATTCATAATTTATCATCCCTCGTTCATCTATCAATATTCATTTTATACATTTTGTATTTCTATTTATATTTCTTTACACATACATTTTTCATATATTCATTATTATATATATATTTTTATTCATTGTTATCATTATTTTTTATTTTCATCTCCATATATGCATCCATTCACTTTAACATTGCTCACCCCACATTCATTTATATTCATCTTTGTTTTTATTCACAATCTTTACACTTATACATTTTCTTGTGTATATACACACTCTCCTCACGACAAATATACACATTTCACATACACATCAACTACGCATTATGCACCATTATACACTCATTAGATATTTAAATACACACATTTTACATATTCCATTCAGCATTCATCATTTTTATGTCCAATTACACATGACTTCATAGATTTTTTATTGTTATATAGTTAGTTAAAATTATTGTTTTATTTTTGTATCAATTACAAACTGAAAAGATTGTGAAACACAGCTGTCCAGCTCATTCTGATGCGATTCAGCTGTCTATAATTGTAAAGGTGGACCTTTCAGAAGGATAAATATGGCACTCATCATTGCAATGTCAGTCTTGAAAAAGTCTCTAGCTCAAAGAGACGAAACGCGTTGACGTCATTGCTGTCCAGTCCTTCCACTGTGTTCTACACACCTGCACCTGTACCTCTGGAGAATTCCCGAGCTGATCACACAGCTCCAGGCAGCGGAGACACCAGTCTCACGGAGCAATACCCTCCAGCTTCCCACAGTAACCACATCCAATTGGGAGAGCACCGCCACACGCATCGTGCCAGCGGGATTTCGGAGCTGACCGAACAGCCGCACACGGAGCATTACCTTCCAGCTCCCCACAGTGATCACATCCTATCGGGAGAACACTGCCACACGCATTGTGCCAGCGGGATTCCGGAGCTGATTTCACAGCCGCATACAGCGAAGCCGCCGATCCTACGGCACGCCGACATTCAGCTCTCCACAGTGACTGCATCTATCTGGTAGAGCGCTGCTGCATCCTTCCCTGGTTAGCGGTAAGATACACTTTCTCCTTTCCAATACACGGAGAGAAAGACATCTATTCATCTGCCGCTATTTCTCCATTGTGTTGATGGACATATCCTTCACAGGATTATTCATTCCAGAATAGAAGTTATACAACTCTAAATTGATTATCTTCAATATCATTAGTATATGCTGGGACGCCAGCACGATATCCTCAAACCCAAATTAATTTATACAGACTATCTATATTTATTTCAGGTGTGAGAATGCAATAATTTCAAACAGTGTATAAAGAACTAAGACAGCATTAATTCATTCCATGGAAATGACACAATTGATCTGATGTGTTACATTCAATTGTATCACTTATTCTTTGCTTTCTAGAAGATTAACTTTCTGACACAAGCAATCATTCTGATACAATTTTTTATATGTTATATGTATTGTGTGTAATGTACTGTGTGTGATGTATCTATTCTATTTTTAAGAAGTAAAATATCCTCTTTTTTTATTCAATCAATGTGTGTTACATTGTTCATAAACACATTCCATTGCAGTCAGATGTGATCATAGTGCATTGCCCATGTTGTTGGTCTTAAAAAAGAACCTAAAGACCCGGGTTCAGACCTCGCAGCCTGGCTGGAGGGGAGTCACAATGGATACACTCATAGAATCTGCCATAGAACATGATAAAAACATCTCAAAGAAGAGAGAGAGCCAGAGCGAAAAACTAATGGCTGTCAGTATCCAAGCTCTGGAAGGAATGACGGTAACATCACAGCCAACAGACACACTTGCATCTACACACACACTTACACCTGAACAGTTATATGCCCTCACTAATCCCATGCCACAGCAAACACAGCTCTATTCCACTAACCCTACACAACCACAGGTCCCATACTACTCACAAACTTCATACCTCCCACAAAACCCTTATCCTCCATATCCCTACCCATATCCATCACCTTTTCCCCCTGCTCAAACCTCACAACAACCCGTGTCTTCATCCAATCCACGAACATGTTTTAATTGTAACCAGCCAGGACATTTAAGTAGAAACTGCAGAGCAAAAAGGGTAGGAGCCCCAAATCAGGGAAAACCTGCATATCCCCATAAGGGATATGCACAGAGACCAGCTCCAATAGTATCCGTTAATGCTTTATTGGAGAATGGAAGCCAATGCTAGGGGTCAGGTCATACCTGTAGTCTACAGAAAGTCAGGATAACGGGAAGTACTAGCTGGTACTAAATATCCTTTTCTTGTAGACACAGGTGCGACCAGGTCAGTCATAAAATCTCCCGTTAATTTACAGGTGACCAATGAGACAGTACCAACAATGGGTGTAGCAGGTAAAGTGGAACATTATCCTTTAACAAAATCCACAGGGGTTACTATCGGGCTGCTGCATACCAGGCATTCTTTCCTTCTGGCTGCTGCGGCTCCTACAAACCTGCTGGGTAGAGATTTGTTATGTAAGATGGGATGTGTCATATATTGCACCCCTGATGGTATATTTCTAGATATCCCAGAGAGAGTTGCGCACGAGGTGCGGGATATGTTGGACACTCCCCAAAGGATAATGTATCACTCTACCAGTTTAAATGAAAATCCATTTCAGGTAGATCAAATGTTGTCCGAAATTCCAGATTCCCTTTGGACTAAGGATGGACAGGACACTGGATTAATGGCAAACGTAAGTCCCGTAATGGTGAATTTAAAAGGCGGTAGGCAAGCTCCAAAAATTCCCCAGTACCCACTAAAACAGGAGGTAGAATTAGGGTTTTTTCCAATAATTGAGCGATTATTGCAACAGGGAATTTTAGTTCATACAGCTAGTGTAGCCAACAGTCCCATCTTTCCAGTGAAGAAGAGTGGTGGGAGGGGTTATAGGCTGGTACAATACCTTAGAGGTGTTAATAAGGTAGTAGAGAGCCAATTCCCCGTAGTGCCAAATCCAGCTGTCATTCTTATGCAGATCCCTCCAAACACAACCCATTTCACTGTCATTGACCTCTGTTCTGCTTTCTTCTCTGTGCCTCTCCACCCTGACTGTCAGTATTTATTTGCATTTACATACAGAGGTGTACAATATACATGGACATGGTTGCCCCAAGGTTTCATAGACAGCCCCAGTATCTTCTCCCAGGCCTTGAACGACTGCTTACAATCTTTTCAACCTGCCAATGGATCTGTTCTAATTCAATATGTGGACGATTTGTTGCTATGTTCTGATTCGTTTATGTCATGTTTGAATGATACTAAACTTTTGTTGCTTCATCTCTCGCATACAGGACACAAAGTGGCTAAGAATAAACTACAGCCGTGCCAATCCAGAGTAAAATATTTGGGACACTGCCTAACTCAGGG
This sequence comes from Taudactylus pleione, assembly GCA_031769625.1. Taxonomy (NCBI): domain Eukaryota; kingdom Metazoa; phylum Chordata; class Amphibia; order Anura; family Myobatrachidae; genus Taudactylus; species Taudactylus pleione. The sequence goes on along the minus strand of JAUIMM010000016.1, from coordinate 8,868,589 downwards.
GTTATGACATCTCACAAATGACAGAATACAGGCCATACAGAACATGACACTGCCGCAGAATCAACAGTAAATTCGTACCTTCTTGGGAATGTGTGGACACTGTAGAATGTGGATCCCAGGTTTTTCTATTTTGGCCTTGCTTTTACAGGACTTAGTCTCTTCCTCAAAGCCCGATCGTGTCATACACACAGAGGAATCAGAGCAGGCTTTCCTTAATCTTAAGGATAGTCTGACAAAAGCACATGCATTAGGAATACCTGATTATGAAAAACCTTTTGCTTTGTATTGTACGGAAGCCGATGGTTGTGCTGCAGGTGTCCTCACAAAAAAATATGGTGATGCCAGTAGGCCCGTAGCATACTACAGTGCCCAATTGGACGCTGGCAAGATCACTCCCCACCTGTTTAAGAAGTGTAGCAGCTACTGCTCTAATGGTGAGTCAAAGTGAGGACGTAGTACTGGGTCATGATATGATTGTCTACACTTCCCACACTGTATCTGCTCTGCTGAACTCTGCTTAAACCAGACACATCTCCTCGGCTAGGTTTACCAAATGGGAACTAGCTCTAATTACACCTGCAAACATCACTGTTAACCGTTGTAGTATGCTGAATCCAGCAAAATATTTACCATATGTACAACATGATGTACAAAGGGTGAAGGGGATGAGTTGCTGGCGGGAGGTGAGTTCAGAGGACATAATGATGCACTTGATTGTATGGAATATCTAAATCAGACCTTTACTGCTAGACCTGACATACGTGACACACCTTTAGAGAATGTAGATGTGACTTTTTACATGGATGGGAGTTGTCATAGACAAATAGACACAGGTGAGTTATGTACAGGTTATGCTGTTGTAAATGGCACAGACATCATAGAAGCTGAACCTCTTGGTCCTCCTCACTCAGCCCAGGTGGCAGAGTTAATAGCACTAAAAAGAGCGTGTGAATTGGCAGCAGGCAAGTCAGCTAACATTTACACTGACTCTAGGTATGCGTTCGGGGTGGTGCACGATTTCAGGGCTCTATGGCGTCTGAGAAATTTTATGACAGCAGCAGGCACACCAGTTGCACATTCCCGACACATAAAACATCTTTTAGAAGCAATCCGACTGCCCAATGTGGTGGCAGTAATTAAGTGTAAAGCCCATACATGTGAGGATGATCCGCTGTCACAGGACAACAACAGAGCCGATGAAGCTGCAAAATGGGCAGCAGGGTTAAAAATGTTTTCTCCAACTGAACAAATTATGTCTTATGAAACAATTGACATGCTGAAATTAATTGAGATGCAAAATTTGTGTTCAACTCCGGGCTCTGGAGGGATGGACAAGGTAAGCCAGTAGCCCCCAAAGCATATTACCCCAGCCTGGCTGAGGCAGCCCACGGTCTGACTCATCTGGGAAAACAAGGTATGTGTAAATTGGTGAGGGCATACTGGTGCGCACCAGGTTTTTCTTCCCAAGCAGAAAAAAGAGAGCAATTTCCTGTCTGACCTGCTTGAGGAAGAACATAGGGAAAGCGATCCCTACCAAACCATCCCACATTCCACCGACTGATGGACCTTTCCAGGTAATACAAATTGATTTCATCCAATTACCACCCTGCAGGAACCTTAAGTATGTATTAGTGTGCAATGACGTATTTTCCAACTGGGTTGAGGCCTACCCATCGGCCACTAATACTGCTGCGTTTACTGCCTAGAAAATAGTTCAGGAATTTGTATGCAGGTACGGTATCCCTAAAGTCATCGAGAGTGACAGGGGTACTCATTTCACAGGTGATGTTTTTCAAAATATGTGTAAGCTGATGGATATTAATAGCCGACTTCACACCCCCTACCGACCGCAAGCCAGCGCCAAGGTAGAGAGGATGAACGGGACTATTAAAAATAAGTTAAGTAAAATCATGGCAGAGACTGGACAAGGATGGCCAGAAGCGTTACTATTGGTTCTACATAGTATAAGGACCACTCCTAGACCCCCTCTAAATCTGTCCCCCTTTGAAATATTGTTCGGTAGACAACCTCATTTGATTATAAGCCCACAGGAAGACTTGAAGGGTAAGAACGAGGTAACTGTAAGGTATCTTATATCGATGAGTAAGCAGTTAAAACAACAGCAGCAGAAACTGAAATTGTTGTCCAATGATATGCCTGAAACTAACTGTCATGATGTTGAACCAGGAGAATATGTTATGATCAGAAATTTCTTGTGTTCAGGTTGTTTAACTGATTGGTGGGAAGGTCCATACCAGGTTCTGCTGACAAGTACTACATCTTTGAAGGTGGCCGAGAGAGATACCTGGGTCCATTCTACTCATTGCAAAAAGGTCAATCAACCAGTGGAGAAACAAGTCGGAGACAAGGCTGATAACGTGGACCTGTCTATGGCGAGCTTGTTCCGGGAGGATGGAAAAGGTTGTAGTGAGATACCTGAACTAAAAGAATTTTGCAGGTCTTTGTTGTGACAATGGACTGACCTGCTGTGTTCATTTTCATATTCTTTTCCAGAATTTTCACCATTTTGATTGGCTCGGGGATATCCGGTTTCTGTGATGGGGGACCAATTGAGGAGATGGGAGCTGATGGCAGTGCTGATGGAGTGGAGTCAGGAGGAGTGCAATGCCAATCAGGGGAGTGTCTGACCAATCTTAGTACTGTTATTTTTAAGAGAGCTATAATTCCGGATACTCGGGGACGGTGTGGAGGTTTATCGTCTGAAGATTCCTGTATTTGTGAACTTTGTGAGTCCCTAGTTGATGAGAACTGTATTCAACGTTGCCAGCCTAAATATAACCCATATTGGGGTGGGTATCCTTTAGAGGATTATCAAAGCATGGTAGGCAAAGTGTTAAACCAAACTGATTGCTGGGTGTGTTCACATGTGCCACAGGGACAGCATAACGTAGGGTTGGTGCCATTTCCGCTGAATATCACAGAAATTTTAGAATTATAAAAAGGGAAAACATTGGATGGAAAATTCCTCACATCCAAACCACCTCATTTCAAACTCTATCAATTCCAAGTAGATAGATCACTTTTGTGTTTAAATATAACCAACCCCAATAAACCCGGGAGTTGGGAAGTGACGGGGAATAATCAGACGATGACCTTCTCACAGAGAGCTGATAATGAGTCCATAAACCATGATCTGTTATGCTCAATTAAATCTAGTGGGAAACATTTTAGGTACCAGTATACATTGAGTTCCACCAAAGAAATTATTGGTAAGGTACCAGATGGTTATTGTGCTAAAATAATACAACCAGAGACTTGCATGTACCAGATGGAAGACCCTCACACCATCACCATATCTTCACACGCAGTATGAAGACAGAGGCAAAAGAAATATGATACCTGGTGACGTGCATAAAGCCACTCAGTTAATTAGTGAGACAACTGGCTTCCAAGTTTTAGTCGCTTTGGATCCCACCAGAATCGCTCGGGGTACATAAAATTTTAGATATGTTCAGGAACTTGCTAAATTGATAGATAATATCACCGAGATGTATGATGACACCTTCAGGTATACAGGGAGAGAATTGCAAGCATACAAGAAAGAACTGGTGCAACACAGACTAGTGTTAAATTATTTAACTGCTGTTACTGGAGGGTATTGCGTAACATTGGCCACTCAATTTGGAGTAAAGTGTTGCACCTATGTCACCAATGATACCAACGACCCCAAAGAGGTGATAGACCGGAAGATGGACGAAATTCTGCAGCTAAAATGGGAGTTTCGTAAGAACCATAATGCTTCAGTGGCTGAGGTAGGGGAGAAGATAGAAGGATGGGTCTCATGGTTTTACCCAGTGAAATGGTTCTCAGGCCTAGGGGAATGGGTCCAGGAAGTGATCACCAGCATAGGCAAATTCTTGATCCTTATACTGATTGTCATCATAATAATTGGCCTATGTGTCTGGTGTGTTCCTATTGTGTTGAAGTGTGGAAAATGTAAAAATAAAGTAAAACGAAAGAACGAAATTATGATGGTGGTCAGTAATGGCAATATGAATACTGAGGTAAATATAGAACTGCATTACAACCCTGAACTAGGAAATACCATCATTTAATGTATTATATTTAGACATGCATAGAATGTATTATTGAAATGTTATTTTTAAAACACCTCAGATAAGGTAAAGTCTCAAATTCCCCTTCAAGACTGCCTTTATAGGACTGGTGTATCCCCACACCTTTCACATGATCTTCCAAGATCCGCGGTGTGCGTATAATAGTAGTTTTATGTCCCCACTCAGAGACACATTATTGATGGATTAAGAACCACCTTGTGCCATCCCAAAATAACATTAAATAACATATAAATGTAAACCTAAATTAATTTTTAAAATCAGATTGTGATAGCATGTTGTTCGCTATCAAAGAGTGGACTGTCGAAGCTGGATAATTGGCTGAGAGAAGACCAGCTTAAAATTAGATCGTAACGACGCCATCTTGCGACTGGTCGCAAGATGCCATCTTGTAAATCAGATCACAAAACACCATTTTGCGAATGGCCGCCCCGGCGCAATTTTAGCTAAACTCACACTTAAGTACATATGGCGATGTTACTATTAGCATCATGCGATTGCATCTTAGACCATTTCTCATACACACATAAATACGCACAATTGCGCTGTTAACTAGTCGCATATTAGCGAATGCATAAGATCCTGTATGAAAACGCTGCTTGTTAGCTTCATCCGCACGCATCTGCACCAAGTTAACTAGCGTCTTTATATCAAACCCCAAATACTTACACAGTACTTATTCACATAAAAGGTCTCATAAGCTTTAATGTATGAGATTCAAGTTTGTTCATTTATTGTAATTGCTGTGAAATAAAGGTTATTTGGTAGCTAAGGTTTAATACATGATAAGTAAGTCATGTTTGATATTATACTGATCTGCACTCTTTCAACAGCAGTCTGGTATCGTCAGTGTGAAGATCGCAACATGCATTCTCAACTTATGGACTGCAGAGACTTAAAGCACCGAAATGTACATTATATGACCAACTGTTAGGATGTGCATGAGGCAGGAAACCAGAGGCAACCAGTTGTTAGAGGCTGGACTGTGTCTATTCGAATCACCCTGTTAAATGCTCTGCAACAGATGCATCCTCCTTGGGAACCAATGGCATCAGCGACAAGCCTCTCTATTGTGTTGTCTGTTTCTGTGAGAGTATAAACGTGTGTGTTGTGACCCAAGTCTGAGTCTTCTTGCTGAATGCTAATAGATGGGGGTTTCTTGCTGATGCCTACATCTGGTCCAGAAGTGCTGCGTAATTATAACTGTACTTGGGTCTGTATAATTTTTTGCGCTAAATTGTACTTAGATCATAGTGTGTAACTGACTGTACTTTTACTTGAAATATCACTTTGTGCTTTGAAACCACAGGTTCAAGGTCTGGAGTCTTTATTTACTATATGACTGCGTACGCAAAATAGCGTCATCCTTAGAGGTTTATAGGCAGGATAATAGAAGGTATATGCAGGATATTAGAAGGTATAGGCAGGAGTGTATAGAGGTTCTAATTCAATATCCTTAGTTGGGGGCTCATAGTGAAGTCACGTTCCTACTCACATGGCACATACGGTTATCGATATCTCACCAAAGGGTGGAGTGGCCACATGCAGGGTTTACCTGCAACCACTCAGTGCTGAGAAATCGCTACCCGTTTTCGTGTGAGCCAGGGACACTTACTAAAATCCAGGGACAAGAGAGGAAAAAGTTTGTTTTCCTTTGTTGATAGAACCTTATGTTTAGAGGTTCTAATTCAATATCCTTAGGAAACTACTCCAAGATTTGGCTATTGGATAGCCAAGTGTCTGTGGTGGTTGGGCACACCCCCTCTGGTGGATGCCCACACTCCCATAGCATGGGCCCCTACCATTGCATTCCCCCGGTGGGCCCTCTATGCCCCAGTCCGAGACTGACAATATCATAATTTCAAATATTATTTAGCGCTCTCCTCTCTTGGATAGACAAATTAGGATGATTACAAAAACTTTTAGAAGTAACATCAGAAAGTACTGACTCATTAAGCAAATGAGAAAAAGTCTTAATAGAACGGTTATTAGAAGGAGGATCAAAATGTGATCAAGGTTGTAAAGCTTTCACATTAGAGGGTAAAGAGTTCTTTTTATTACCTGAAGGCTGACTCAGATCTTCTGTAAAGTGCTCCTTCAACTGGAGAGTTCTATTGAGTTTAAAGTTCTCTATTTGCCATTGAAATTGTCCAAATTGTACGGTTGGAACAAATGAGAGTCTCCGACTAAGAACCTTGATTTCATCATCTGTCAGAACATGATCTGAGAGATTGAATATTAAGTCCTGTGCAGGTACAGGGGGCGGGTACCTGCCCTTCTGCCTCTGATTCTGCAGCAATCTCCACGTCTGGGCTCTCTTTGGCCTAAGGGATAAGCTCTTGTACGTGCCCATAATGGGACCGCCGATGTTTGGAAAGTATCTGAGGGGCCATCACTGTCACTTAAAGCCACTGATGAACCTCCCGAGGAGACAGTATTGTCAGACATTTGATGTTTTCTAGGGAGCTGAAAGCGTGAAGCATTAGCTTTACTACCTGTAAGCCACCCATATACGTGCTGCCTCTCATAGTCCTCATTAACCTTGTTGAACTTTTCTTGAAGTGAATTATTTCGGTAGTATATTGCTCCACCTGTGTGCTTCGTTTTTCCAACCATTTATTATCCATATCTGATTCCAAAGTTACTTTATTGATGGTCTCAAAAGCTTTCAATCTTTCTTTAGTAATGTTTAATTCCCTTTTTGCTTCTTCCATGACAAGCAGTATTAAGTCCAGAGAACATTTCTTTAGAATGGCCACCCATTTCTTTCAAAAATCAATATTGTGACATCCGAATGTGGGGACATTTTCAATTCGGAACCTCCTCGGGATCTTTTTACACTTAAAATAGTCGGAAAGGGTAATCCCATGATATAGATAGTCTCTCTCAATTTTTTAATTTCCGCCTAGGGTCAGTCATCATTGGAAGTTTCAGTATGGTCTTGCAAACATTGGGAAAAAACAATACTTTCTGCTTCACTATTGAAGTAGCTGAAAATATCTCCTACTTTGAGCTGGATCCCTCGGCATCAACCATGGTTGCTCTGCCTCTAAGTCAATAGCAGGCAGTCCTAACACACCTAAAAGTGTGACTCCCAAAGACCAAAAGTGTAATTACACCTGATGAAATACTTGAAAAACACCAGCCGGGTGCCTTGCAGTCCTGTCCAGTCCAGGGAACTGGTCAAAATAAATATATACTTGTAATGGCCGGCACTACTACATTCAAACACCTGTGTCCAGTGCCTTCCTTGTATATACCACGCAGGGTAACACAATATTTAAAAGCCAGTGGAAAGAGGCAGACGACTTGCAATAATTGACAACACGACCCTGTTGTACGTCAACATTTCAGAACTTGTATTTCAGTTCTTTCGTCAGGATAAATCACAGAATACAAAAGATCACCTTTTATATATAACACCACAGGTAACGTTGCCGGTCATCTGTGTGTAACACAGCTTGCCAGAGCAATTAAAGTGCACAAACCGATCACAACTGAAATAAATAATAGCTGTCTGTAATGACTTACTGCAGTAATTGAAAGGCAGAGCTGTAACTAAACATTTTGGTGCCCTGTGCCACAAAGGGTATTGGTCCCCCCCCTAATATTTTAAATAGTGACAGCTTGCATAGCCCCATGGCCCCACAATAGTAGCCCCAATTAAAATTATGCCATACAGTAGTGCAACCCTATTCACATTACACCGCACAGTAGTGTCCCATATTCATATTACACCGCACAGTAGTGTCCCTTATACACATTATGCCATACAGTAGTGCCCCTTACACATTACACCACACATTAGAGCCCCTTATACACATTATGCCACATAGTGCCCATTATACATGATGCCACACAGTAATGCCTCTTACACATTATGCCGCACAGTAGTGCCCTTATACACATTATCACATTATGCCACATGCGATGTGCCGTTAAAAAGGGCATGGCCACGTGGCCCGAACCCCCATTTTAGTCACTCCAAGGGTGCCGGAGATGCGGACTGCCCCCGGGGACCAGTCCATTTGCAGTGCCGGCTCCCTCACCCTGTTAGGAGCCGAGTACTACACGTAATGCTACAAATGATTGACAGTGCAGAATGTTGCCAGGTTGGCACATGTTTTTATGATTTTTAAGGTTATGGTTAGGGTGAGGACAGTGGCGTCACAAGGTGGCGATGTGTGTGTTTCAGCAGTCAATGTGAGTCAGGCAGCGCCCACTTCCAGAGCCGGGCTGGAGCTCACTCATGAGCTTTGCCTTCCGGCTCCTGCAGTGGGCAATGGGAGAGACATCATGATGTCATAGTACCGAGAAGGAGGACGGAGGAGCAGACAGCGGTGGGGGTGACAGGAGTGAGGATTCAGGTAAGTCTGTGTTTTGTGCATGTATGTCTGTGTGTGTTATGCACTACTGGCTGGGGCACTGTATCACTACTAGGGGCACTGAATAGGGAGGACCACTACAGGGGGGGCACTGCATAGGGGGGATCACTACTGTTAGCACTGCATAGGGGGATCACTGATGTGGGCACTGTATAAGGGGCACCACTATGGGGGGCACTGTATAATGGGCACTACTGGGGGCACTGCATACTGGGGGTACTGTATAAGGGGCACTACTGGGGGCCTGCATAAGGGGGACCACTACTAGGGGCACTGCATAGGGGGGACTGTATAAGGGGCACTGCATAGGGGGGCACAGTATAAGGGTGCTCTACTGGGGGTATTTCATAAGTGGCACTGTATAAGGGTGAACTACTGGAGGCACTGTATAAAGGGCACTACTACATGGGGCACTGCTACTGGGGACATTGCATAAGGGGCACTACTACAATGGGCATTGCAAGAGGGGCACTACTACTTGGTAGTATGTATACATCTTCTGTATGAAGATGCATACAGAATGGAAAGAAATGTTCCCAGAGTGACGGGAAAGGGGTGTGTGTCATGTTGACATGCCCCATTGTTCAATGGCCACGCCCCTTGCGGCATGTGACCACGCCCATTTTTTTGGGAGGGGGAGGTTCTATTTTTCATCTTGCCCTGAGCTCCAAATACCCTAGTTACGCCACTGCTGTAGCCCCACTGTAAAGAACAATATTTTTTACTATTTATCACACATTAGCCCTGCACCCATCGCCACCAGCTCTGGGGCATCCTCAGGAGGGGGGACCCTTTTGGGGGGAGTGCTCACTTTCCAAGGAAGCCTAGGGCCAGGGTGAACAATTTGGAGCTGGCTAATGTGATGGCAGGAGAAACCCGTGATGTGTGATGTGTGTCCCCAGGGCCACCATCAGGAGCGGAATGCATTTACTCCTGTCCCGAGCCCGGACAGAGAGGGGGCCCGCCTTTGCAGCTGCGGATGAGGGTACAGCTAGAACTATATAGAAATGTCCTCAACAAAATGGCCACCAGGCGGGAGGTGACAAAACAACCAACGATATGGACTAACAAATGTCAGAGAGAAGGAAACAGTATGTCTGCAGGATTGGCAGCTAGCAGGAACACTGGGAAACTCTGGCTGACAGCGGTGATGCAGGGCTAGGAAGGTATATACAGTATGTCTGTGAGAGGGAGGTGTGAAGGTAAATGGCTGGGGCAGGGTCTTAATATGTGAGAGGGAGTTTGATAGGGCAGGGCTTGGGAATATGTCTGTAAGAGGTAGATGGATGCGGTATGTGTGAGGTGGCTGCCATGAGGGTATGAATGTGTCATACTGTGGTGGGTATAGTATAGTATATCTTTATGTGTGAGAGGGAGGTGACTGGGGCAGGTACATACATGTATGAGAGGTAGGTGGCTGGGGTATATGTGTGTGAGAAGGAGATGGCTGGGGCAAGGCTGGGCATTTATGTGTGAGAGTGAGGTGGTTGGGGTATATGTGTGTGAGAGGTAGGAAGCGAGGCATGGCTGGGTATATGTGTGTGACAGGAAGGTGGTTGGGGTATATGTGTGTGAGGTGGAGCTACCATGAGGGTATGTATCATACTGAGGTGGCAGTGCTAGGGTATCATATTTTATATGATCGATAGACATGTCATAATAAAATGCCCCTCCTCCCACAGCCCAAGCGTTGATACTTTTTTTAAACTGGTTTGCGCACCAATTGATGCCCGACCACATTGTAGCTCCACCCACATTGTCCACAGCTCCGCCCCCTGGTGGGTGGTTTCCTATTTTGTCAGCCCCACAATTTCTGATGGCAACGCTGTGTGTCCCCCTGCTATGGAATTACCCCCCCGGGTGGTTGAGCCTGGTGCTGGTTACTGGAAATACAGGGGAACTCTGCGCCATTTTTTCCCTGAATTTGACTCAGAGGTCCGTGGCTGGTTGCGCTATTGGGGGAGAGAACCCCACACCAATTTTTTTCTATTTTTTTAACCCATTATTTAAACAGTTACACACAAAAGCACTAAACAGATGACTGATCTGTGCAGTGTTCAGTGGAGACTATTGAGAGGTAGCCTATACGACTTAAATTGCACATGATACAATACGATCAGTATCACCATCAGAACAAAATAGACAGGCATACATAATTCTTAGTAAATCTGTGAGTTTTGGTCGCAAAAAACACATGCGAATCCCAGCGATTTCCATAGCGTTTATTCTCATCCAAACATGATTTTTAATAAATTTACCCCCGAGACACTTCTCCATCATGCCATCATGGATGCATCCAACAGTGTGCTACCTAGAATGTAATTTAGACACCAATTGTAAGGATAATAGATATCTCGCTTGGCTCTATGTCACAGCTACTCAAGCTCGGTCCTCAGGACCACAGACAGTGCAAGTTTTTCAGGTCTCCTCACAGAATCACAAGTGAAATAATTAGCTCCACCTGTGAATCTCTTATAATGTGCCAGTGATGACTACACCTGTGCATGTGCTGGGTGACCTGGAAAACATGAACTGTTTGAGGTCCTGGGGACCGAGGTAAAGAATCACTGCTATATGTTAAAGTTGATATAGAATTAAATCAGTCAATTTATACTGTAGCAATGTGCAACTATGCCAAGCATTCTATGTGTATGCCAGGAAGCCAATCATCAGTACAGGCTGAATACATAACACGGTACCTGCACTGGGATGGGAAGCCAATCAGTAGAATTAAATTGATCTGTTATTATCCTTACACATGGACCACTTGTTAACATTATCTCCCACCAGCATAGGGTACAGTATGGAGTATGTTAAATGAGCCGCCAGATAGGTAACAGAAAATACTGTCACAATAAGGTTGCAGCATAATATACAGCAGGAGACGGCACAAGACTATGCGACTGAACTAATCTCCCAGCGATCCACAGTAGCCTAAGCCCATATTTGGCAATTTTATGTTTCTCCTTCCAGGAGAAGCCCGGAGGGGAGATGCAGTTGACCACTTTGGGGGTGGGCTCTTTATGGCATTAGACCCAACCCCCATTGCAACAAAAATGCAGCAAATTGTAGGCCCATGGGGTAAAAGTGTGGGTAAAATGGCGTGCTTGCAGAATTTTAGCCCTGCTCCCTCCATATGGACCTGCGATTCACGGTATTATCTCCCCATCCTGACCACTTCACTAGCAAGTGAGTAGGATGTGGGAGATCCAACTAATGGTTGTAGGACTGCAGTCCCCCCAGTAAAAGTCTACCACTGAGAGTCCACCATACCAGTGAGCTCCAATGTCAGTCGCGGCCCTCACTCCATTATCACTCCCCCCTCCCCAATTACGGTCCCGCCGCACCCCCTACTCCACCATGAGCACAATCACTGACTAGTGATGTCAGTGGGGCCGGACCCAGGCGGTAGGCATTCCCATGGGAACGCCTCCATCTGGCAGCCACACCTCCGGCACGCCCACCAATGGGGACGTGCTGTCAGTCACCATCGACAGCACGCCCCCTTTGGTGCGAGACCCGGAGTGACAGCTTGGCTGTCGCTGTCCGGGTCTCGCGCATGCGCATGACGGAGCTCCCTCATGCGCATTAGGGTTACATCGACCCGCTTGCAAGCGTCCTGCGCTTGCGAGTGGGTCTGAATGACCCCCTCTATTCCCAAATCTGAATCAGGCCCAGAATGTGAAAAGTAGAGATGTGCGGGTTCGGTTTTATTCGGTTCTTATCGCCAAATTATTGCAAGTTCGGATTTCTCTTATTGGCTATCCAAAACACATGACAGCCGGATAGCCAATATGATGTTGTTTTTGAGATTCGAACATATCCGAGTAAATTTGAGTAAAACTGAACCACACATCTCTAGTGAAAGGGTGTGAAAACACCCATTTTGACATTATTTTCGTAAAAAAAAAAAAGATTGATAAATAGGCCTGCAAGACTTTGATCTAGCCTTAAACTTTATCTTAAATGGTGCTTATAACGCTGATCAGGATGACAAATTATCAAAAAATACATTACAGTTAAAAGTGGCGAATCTGTTCCACTGTTATTGATGCAGGAAAATTCCCAAACAGAAGGGAACTTAGGTTTCCCCAAAGCTAATTTAATTGCTTCAGAATTAGCGCTATAGTGTAAAAGTGAATTTGTCATTATATAAAATTCTGATGTAGTTCAACTAAAGGGGCCCATCCATCAGCGATGGATTTCTGCGATCCCGCGAAGCGGCAACCCAGCATCGCGGGATCGCAGAAATCCAACATCTTGGATTTTGCCGATTTGATGATCGCGATTAAAAAATGATCGCGATCGTCAAATCGGAGACATTTAACATGTAATATTTCAGCAATTCTGCGACGGATCGCTGACCATCGATGTTGGCCGGCCAGCGTTTCCACCCGGCAGATCGGCATTTCCGATCGCGTCGCAGGATCGCGGAAATACCGGTCAGATGTATGGGCACCTTAACTGCTGAAATAAAAATGATACGAACTTGAGTGATTCCCTGAACATTATGATATTATGACAACCCCTTATAAAGTCCATGCACTTGAATGATTATGACAGACATAAGAATTCTATAAACAAGATAAATTCACTCTTTGTAAAATGTGTCCTATTGATTCATAGTAAAAGAAATGAGCACTTTGGTTAAAGCGTAATTTCCTGCACGACCCCAGCAGATGACCTGATGATATTTACAGCAAGATCTAAGTCCCGACATTCTCATAATGGAATTCTACCTCATCCCTGGAGTAATACTAACTGTCTGGGTGGGCCATGTAGTCACTTAAGTAGCCTGTGAAACTCATCAGGAATCCAAAACAAACCTCGGAGAGAGCGGCTACTTATCAAAGTTTATAGATAGTTTCATTAGCCTCTCACTGTCAATCATAGCTACTCCATCTAGCACCAAATACGTGGAATGCCATTTAGCAATTTCAAATGTGCTTCATAAACAAAAGTACATAATAATTAAAGGAAATAATTAAATACATTAACGTGTGATGTGAGAATGAGGCTGTTATGATTTGGATAAAAGGGGAGTTACAATTATAAAATAATGAATGTATATTATAAAATATTGTTAGGTTTGTAGAGCAATTCAAACTTATAGCTTAAAAAATATATTCCTGCAGTGCCAAGTTTTCATGCATCTAAGCAAACGAGGCATCTGCTTACTTGAGGTAAATTCACAAACAGAATAATTCACACTCATGTAATAAGTACCTATTTCTCACATATACTATAAGGCTAACATTCAAAAGTATTTCAGTATAGACATATATAACAGGATCTGGGTATTCAATTTAGTAGGCAAGTCTTCTCCCTTTAATTGCTGTGCAAAGCAATATAGACTTTAATGTAGGCTGGTGTACATTATACTAGTGCAATTGATTTTGTTTTTGTTTAAATGTTCAAAAAAACCAAAAAGGGGCAGTCTAGAGCAAATTTTTTGAATATAGGGCCTGATTCAGAGATTTACGTAATGCCGCTATTTACGCAGATCGAGCGATTGTTTGCCATTGCGTATGTGTGTAAGCTGCACTAGACAAGCGTAGCCATTGTAGGTGAATGACAGGTAGTCAGCATTTCAGGGAGGTAACGGGGGGTGACTAGGCAAACGTAGACATGTCCATCCATTTAAACACCGTTCCATGGACGCGCATAAATTAGCCATTGTGATCTCCTTTGCAGCATGAGAGTTCTCAGCATGTCAGGAAAGACTCAGTGTGTGAGACATGTCAGACTTGCCACATATGCTGCATGGCTGCCTGATCTGCATCGATGTTACCAATATGCTGATGTGCGATGCCGGACAGAGAAAGGAGAAGGCAGTAGTGGGCGCCCCAATGCTCGGGTAAGCCTTAGAAACATTAGCATATTTTTGCAATTGCGAACCGTGTGAAATCGCAGCTGAGATTGCATTAGCGTACATCTTTGAATCAGGCCCATAATCAATAAGTGCATCACATAAATTACAATAAGGGAGGTGAGCAAGGTACTTCAGCTCACCACACGGTAATCAATATGTAACACTAATTTAACAGTATTTTACAATAGTGTGTACTAAATCATATCTCCTTACTGTTCCAACAGCTAGGATGTCTGTTCTGTCTACTGGGAATCTGGGCAGATCTGTACTGGGTGCAGAGTGCGTCTTGTACACAAGCACATAAGTCCAAGGGACCACTAGCTGCTCACTCTGCACCCAGAGCAGTCACAATATGTTCAGTGCGCTATTTAGGAGCGATATGAAGACACAGACCAGACAGGGGGATATTTATCAAAGCATGGAGAGAGATAAAGAGAAGAAAGATAAAGTACCAACCATTCAGCTCCTAACCAACCATTCAGCTCCTAACTTGTCATTTTTCAAACTTAGGGGGTGATGTATTAAGCCTTGGAGAGAGATAAAGTGGAGAGAGATAAAGTACCAACCAATCAGCTCCTACCGTCGATTTACAGGCTGTGTTTGAAAAATGCCAGTTAGGAGCTGATTGGTTGGTGTTTATCACTCTCCACATTATCTCCCCCACAGTGTACTAACTGCCTCCGAAAAGAAAAATGTCACCTGTGCAGGAGGTAGCAAAGATTTTGACCTAATGCCCGAGTCTATACCACCTTTTGCGCAGACGCTAACACCATTTTTCATCATTGCACTCTTCACAGGATGGTAAAAGGACTCCTGACTGCAGGGAGCTCCAGACAAATGGCATCAGCACCAATGCAGAAGGTAGCGAAGTCTCTGGAAACTGTCTGTACTGGAGTCTCTGCTATCTTCTGCACACAAGCCATATTTTTTTTTTTTTTTTTGGGGGGGGGGGGTGAATGCACACCGGCCCACTCATCTCTTACATGCCCCTGCTAGGATTGTTGTGAGGCAAGTCCTGCACACCTCGGCTGAATAGTGGTAAGTGGATGTCTCAAAATAAATGAGACAATTGTTAACTCCTGTAGCAGCGCTACCTGCAGTAACTGCAGAAGGAAGAACTATTTCATTACTCAACTGTCACATACTGGGGGGGGGGGGATTGGATGAAAAATTACTGGTCTCCGGTCGGTAAAGTGTCTCAAACAAACTTTATATTTACTGACAATTATCTGTGTTTAGTAACTTTGACTGAGCTAGAAGTTACTTGAAATGAATCACATTTACCATGTTTAATGTTACTTTGTAATCTGAATTCTGTTCTGTGCATTTTGGTCTGTTTTTTTTCCTCATGCCTTGGGGATATGAAATACAAATGGTTCATACTACTGTACAACCGGAATAGTGAGCTCATCACAAAACAAAGTAATAAATGCTTACAAAAATTGTAAAAGAAAAATGATGGTACTTGTTGTAACTAAACCTTGGAATGCTTTAGTGTTTCTTCATTCACATGACTTGCTGTAGTAACTAGCAATGCCAGCAAACAATCCCTGCTCCTAAGAGCACTACGCACTCTCCACTGAGGATTTACAACAGTACATTTCTGAAAGCAGGGCACTTGCCTTCTGTAGCAATTTAATGCTTGTTTGAAAAATAATCAGTCCCAGCTGTTTCATAAGATGGAAATAATCTTACCTTCTCTCACACGTGTTCATGCATAGCAATGCTAATTTACAGTACTGAGAAAACACATTTTTACCAAACCATGAACCTGAGTGTCCTGTAGAATCTGAAATATTAGGTACACAGTCGACCATTGTGTTGTATGGGAATAGGAGATCCTCTATACCAGGGGTGGGGAACCTTTTTTCTGCCGAGGGCCATTTTGATATATATATATATATAACATTATTTGCGGGCCCAGTTCTGGCCACGCCCATCCACGTGACATCACACGGGGGTGGGGCCTCAATCGCTGGTGATTACAGCAATGGCCGTAGCATCCTGAGGATGCTCCGGGGAGCTGTAAAGGCAGCGGTATGACCATCTGAATCCTCCTAAGGACGCCCCAGGCGGCACTGCTGTATAGATTCTGGCTGCAGGGTACCA
Organism: Taudactylus pleione; assembly: GCA_031769625.1. Taxonomy (NCBI): domain Eukaryota; kingdom Metazoa; phylum Chordata; class Amphibia; order Anura; family Myobatrachidae; genus Taudactylus; species Taudactylus pleione. The sequence goes on along the minus strand of JAUIMM010000016.1, from coordinate 8,852,129 downwards.
TTCTAGGCACACTGCTAGCCAGATGAGGCTAGCAGAAAAAAGCCCAGAGGGCCAGACCAAATGAGTCCGCGGGCCTCATACGGCCCCTGGGCCTGAGGTTCCTCATCCCTGCTTTAATGCATAGACATAATACTTATAGCTAAAATCAGCTGCTCTTTTTATATAGCACATACTGCATATGTACTGTAAGCTGTGCTAAGAAGAGCAAGCCAGGAGGCTCTGGTATAGGGGCTCAGGTAGAGTTGCACACATGTTGTGGCAAAAACTCAGTTGTAAAGTGCACCTTATAAATACTTAGCAGCAATTTACACTTACCTGTCCGGCGATGTCCTCCGGCAAGTGGCCCCTTTGCAATCCATAGCATGCGCCAGTTTCTGAGAGCAGCAGGTCACTTAAGACTTGCTGCAATGGACGCTAGTTTAAAGAGGGCGGAGCCAGCACAGGGTGACGAGGGGAGAGCAGGGAAGTATTCAACTTCCCTGCTCTTTTCGTCTTGCTGTTCAGATTAAGCTGAGCTTTCCGTTCTGCTATGAATCGCTCTCCCCATATTAATGTATGGGGAAGCAATACAGCTATGGAGCAGGGCGCCGTTGGAGAAGTCATTAACTTTTCCACTGTAACCCGCTTCATGAATTGAACAAAGCAGTGAAAAGCCCTGTTTTCAATTAAACAGGGATTTTCACTACTTCATGAATAGACCCATACTGTATATACATAAGACAATCTGTCTGTATCTACACAGTGTTATTAATAAATACTAAGTTGCATTTGCAATGTAATTTGTAAATTAAATTTTAATAAAGATACAAATATGACATTAAATGATTAACATAAAGATGTGTGGTTCGGTTCTATTCTGTTATTTTCGCCAAATTAGTGCGGTTCAGATCTATCTTATTGGCTATCCAAAACACGTGGGAACCGGATAGCCAATTAGTTGCTGTTTTTCAGATCCGAATGTAACTGAGTAGAACCGAACTGCTCATCTCTAGAATAAAGTGCTAATTTTTTTCAGTTAAATATGAACATTTGTTTTATTCCCCTTTAAAAATCTAAACATAATAATAATAATAATAATAATAATAATAATAATAATAATAATAATATTTTTGATAATAATAATTAATTAATAATATCATTAGCTGTTGAGATCAAGAAGCAATCAGCTAATCATAAGCATTTTTTGTGCATTTGGTCTCTGCAATAGAAAAAACACAATTTGGCCAGAAAACAAAAATGCGCTTATGCTCAATTCTATATCACCCACTTAGTGTCTAATATGAACATTTGTCTTAGTGTCACTTCAGTATTTGTAGTGCACTACAATAAATATATTTTAATTTCATTTTTGGTCATACAAAAGCCAAAGTGTCTTCAAAAGTTCATGTTGATGATGACTGTCATATTAATATATGTAATAATTAAATATACAAAATGGGATCAACGAGGCAATAAGCTCGGGAGCACTCTGCAAAAGCAGCAAGCAACTCAAGTCTATGCCGACAATATACAAGAAAAACAAAACCCTTAAACAGATGCTTGTTATAGTGCTTGAACTTCAGAGGCTGTTAAAAGGTGACTGCACTCCTTCTTCTACCAATAACACTAAAAATAGAGAACAGAAAAACAGTGCTGCAGGTCAGTATTAACAAAGTATATATTAACCATTGAAATAGATTAAAAGCTTTATCCATGAATCACTGCATAAAAAACTTCTTTAATGGTTAACAATAGACTAAAAAAAATATAAAAACATATATAAAAGTATATCTGCAGCAGTGACGTGTGGTGAGGTAAATGGCTGGGGAGGCACTGGCTAGTATCAGAGCCGGATTTTCAGATACTTATATGAACCTGATGGTTCATGTAGGCATTATACAAAAGTGCAGCAGTATATAGTGCTGGAAATTTGGTGAGTTTTGATCAGGGATGTACGGTCAGGTGAGGCAGTGCCTCCAGAGCCTTGACTATAAAAATAATTAGAATAATACAAATAAGATATTTATCATATTTTCTTTAGAATTTCCTTATAATTTTTATAGTCAAAACTCTGGAGTATACCTAAGTATGACAGGAAAGGCACTGCCTCACCTGACCGCACATCACTGGTCTGCAGTATACATAATATATATATAAAAAAACAAATATGACCAAAAGAGATCTACAAAATAGCAGTTGACTCTATAATGTGTGGTCTTCTCAAATATTAAAATGCAGAGTGCACGCAAACCAGCGCTAACAACAAAGAATAAGGGCCTGATTTTGAGTCGCGCGCAAAAGCGAACTCAGGAGCGTCTGTTGATGGCTGCCCGTCTGCGAGTTTATGCAAATGGTCTGCAAATGACTTTTATTTGATTACATTAATGTGGCCGAATGCACAAGGACTGAGATGCCAACTTTTAGTGCCAGCGTACGCTGTATTACCGATTGCTGCATCTTTATATGCCACTATCAATTGTATCATCAAAAATTCTACCAGCCCTATGTCAGGTGCAGTTTCTCCTTCTGACCTCAGTCTCCTATGCTTACAGTTGTGCGTGTAGGAATGCAGCCACCTGCAATGACACACCTGTGACACTCCGATAGTACAACAACTGAATGGACCATTTCTGCGTGCACTAGTAACCACCAGGAACACCCAGCATTTCCGCCACCTTTTTGATGCCGTCTGAATTAATCACAGTGGCACCTCTGTGCTGTAATTGCTCAACTATGTGAACTTGGCATTGTGTGTAGATTGCGTGAGGGGAGAATCAGGTCCTAAATGTCTAAACTGAGAAAACGAATAAAACGTTGTAGCTATTAGCACAAATCTAGTGAGGAGCATCTGTCCTGAGTAATAGTAATAGAACTGAATAAATGTATATGCAGTAAAGCAGCTTATTAATGAGACCCGTTCTACACATGATTTACAGACAAAGCAGTTTGCAGCATGGTGCGGGGACTACCTGCATTCTCAAAAAACAGGTTTGTCGCCCGTTTTCTGGGAGTGCCGAGGACAGGGTCTGCATCCATGGACGCAGACTTCCTGGCCTCGCCAGTCAGTCAGCCTGTGTAAGCTGAGACCGATGGGATTGCAGATGCTACAGCATTTCAATTTTAGCAGGATGGACTTGCAAATCCTCTTTTGTGAAACTTTACAATTCCTTCCAATGCTAATTCAGGGCCTGATTCAGAGCCTTACGTAAGCGGCTGCTCGTTCGCTCCGAGCGATGTTCGCACATCTGCACATGCGTATAGGTTGTAATGCGCATGCGCCAACCAGTCAGTGCGGTCGGAAATCGTGTGCTCGCAAAATAGCGAATGCCTGCTAATTTGAGTGACAGGATGAGGCGTTTGTGGGTGGTAACAGGGGAAGGTGCTTGAAAACGGGGAGTGGAGATCCGAACGCAGGCGTGCCAAACGGTCAAAACGGTCGTTTTAAGGGTGTGCATAATTAACAAAGCAGCGTCATTGACCACGTCACTTGGTTGTCTTTTAGCCTGAACTGCTCGCATGATTGCAGTAGGAAAATGCTACCACAAGAATAGCCAGCAGTTCATACGCCTTTCGATGTACTCGATTAATCTAATAAATAGCGGAGATGACGTATGATGCGAGCGGCCAAGGGGCGTCTTTACAAAATAGCGAGCGCATGTTTCGTTCGCTCGTTCAGACATAGAGGCGTCAACAGACCGCAAAGAGCGAGCGCTTAATTTAAATATCCGGCCCCTTTTTCAGAATGACTGTCCGCAAATAGCGTCCGGCTCTGAATCAGGCCCTCAGCCCCATTGTTTGGAACAACTCGTATAGTGTGCTCCAGAGCAATAATACAGTCCCATTCAAAGAAAAACAAGGAGTCAAGTAGTGTGACATACAACTCTTATGTGTTTCATGGTCAGTGACAAAGGGCCTGATTCAGACCCGCTCGCAAGCGGGTCGATGGTGGCCCAGTGCGCACGCATGGCGTGCACGAGCCCCGTAGTGACAGAGGAACGCCTGCCATTTGTGGGCGTCCCTACTGACATCACTCGTGATGTCAGTAGTGGACTTCCGGCTCTATTAGAGGGCCGGATTTAGGGTTATCATGTTCATCAGAGTCGTTGAAAGCAAAGTCACTGTCACTGTTATATTTATACTGTTCACCTTTGCGTACATTTCGTGAACGCATGGCCCTCCACAGGTCAGCCATCCGGGCTGCCCTGAACGGCAGAGATGGACCAACCAGTCGCCCGGCATTTCAAATAAGCCAACCACCAACTGTTCAGCTTGAAATTTAAAATCGTGGACCACATCCCTATAGATATCCGCGGATGAGACCGCGCCAAGAAATTAAGCCAACGAGAAGCTAAATGGATCCACAAGCTAGACACCATCAGTCCTAGAGGCCTTAATGAGAAATTTTCATGGGACATTTTTTTGGAGATTTAGTTTTTTTGTAGCCATATATATATATATGTATATATGTCTTCTGACTATATCGTGTTGACCATTTTTTGTCCTCCTGGTTTCACTTTTGCCATCGTTTTATTTATTACGTTCCCATTGCCCTTGATATTTTACGTTTGTGCTAGATTGACAGCACAGGCCTTTGCCCTTCCTCTCTTCCTCCCTCAGTATGTAGGTCACATACCCTTTTGTATTTCACCCTTTCTATCTCTTCTTGAACTCATATCCTCTTTTGTTTTTTTCCGCCTCCCCCTTTTCACTTTCCCCTCTCTTCCCTTCCTTTCCTCCTTTGCCCCCCTCCCTTCCCCCTCCTTCTTCCTTCCCTGGTCTCCCAGGTTCAGGTCCTTTTTTTCATGTGTTGCTTCCTTTTATACGTCTACCTCTTTCCCCCTTTCTTCCCCCCCTATATTTCCCTCTTTTTTTCATCTCCTTACATTCACTTTTCCCTTTCTATCCAGATCTTCATTTTACTCCACAGAGTGCTGTATAGCGTTTACCGCGACAGCTTGTCAGTTTATGCCCCCTCAAGACACACATGATGCTCTTCTGATGTAGTTTACCTTTATTTTTATTAGTTTATGTATTCTTGGGTTCATGATCTTTTATTTGTTTCTTGATGTGTGGTGAACTACTCTGATGTAATTAGTGATATTTTACCACAGTTACCATTATCTCTTTTATGCTCAATATATGACTGTACATACTTCACGCATTCTTTCTCCCCTTCAACACACCCCTCATCTTTTCACACACACATTCACAGCATTGCACTTTCAGTCACGCTCTACACTCCTTTGCCTTTACACACACATTCAGAGCACTTACATTCACGCTCCACATACTTTCCCTTATGCACTACACATTCAAAATCATCTCTCACTATAAACCACTTCTTGTCCCAGTGTAGCGATCTCCAGTGACGCGCCCCGCCGGGAGTCCTGGTTGCCAGGAGACGCGCTGGAGCTCTCTACTTCCGCCGGAAGTCCCCAATGGCCGTGCTGCTGGAGCCCACTGCGCTGACACGATCAGATTTTAGCACCTTCTCCTTAAAGTTAAGCACTGCTCTCACATTCTGTTGGCAGGTACGGTCCTGATGAAAAGGCTTTAGAGCCTTGAAACGTTGACAGTTTTCTGTACCCATGTTTTTGCTTATTTAAACACCGTTTGATCCTCATCACTTAGAGTGCCGCCTTTTATTTTCTATACTGGTGTGTTGCTACCCAGCACACCATAGGAGAAGTACTGTGATATATATATATATATATATATATATATATATATATATATTATATAAAATGACAAAGGCGCCTCCTAGTGCAATAAAGTGCAAATGCCACCAATATGTGCTCAAAAAACTGATAAGTGGACCCGTACCAGAATGATAAATGAATAAGCTTATCTCAATGTTGTTTCCACAGGTATACACGAATTCATTCATCATAGGATTATTCATAAGTTTTTGATGGAACTCCAACAACATACATAGGATAAAAACAAAAATATATATAGTGCAACAGAGTTTGCACATAAGGGCATAATTAAATGTATATAGAATGCCCGTATATTAAAGAAATAAAAAAAGGGTTATCTGAGTTGAACATCTAGTAGTACCCAACGCATTTCGTCTAGATGGGGTTATGTCCAATCTCCTGGACTTCCTCAGGGGTAATACATTTTATATTCCATAGACAAAAAACCTTACGGTTTCACATGTCCAATTAAGGCTGCTTAGACATGATCTGAAAGTTCACAAAACCTATTGAATTTCTGCCACTCAAACTCCAAAAAGCAATGAAATTACGATCATTAAGACTGACACCTCAATGGGCGTGTTCCTTGCGTAATACAGATATGGTATGCCATGATACCATGTGGTTAACTGCAGATTCAGAACTCTCACAGAAGTTGATTGCTGTCACTCACAAAATGGTAGAGCTGCTAATTCACAGAATTGTGTGTTCATTGGAATATACACATGCAGTCTATGCAACTGAGGTCTGAGCAGTTATGTGGCTCCTACATCCCACTCTGTGCCCACAATCTTCCCATTCAGTCACCACAAAAATTTCACTGAGTTCCAACATCCTTCTCACTCCATACATCCATCTCATTCATTATACACATTCAGCTTCCCAATTGCTAACACTATCATACTCTGTCTATACTTGTACACTATCTTTGCCTCCATGCTGCTATAACTTCCCCAATCCCTACAGCTGTGTGTTCTCCCAGCTGTGCTACTCTGCATGCCGTGATCCACACCAATATGTATTTCCCCATGTTCACCGCCCTGTCTTCCTGCATCCGTGCCACTGTTTCCTTCCATCTGCACCACAGCCTTGCCCCCAGCCACATCACTCTGTCTTCCCCTTATCTCTACCACTCTTTATTCCTCCATCTGCACCACTCTGTCCCCCCAACTGTGCCGCACTGTCTTTCCTCTCCCACCCATACCACTCTGTCTTCCCCTCATCTCTGCCACTCTTTATTCCTCCATCTGCTCCACTCTGTCCCCCCAACTGTGTCACTCTGTCTTTCCCTTCCCATCCACACCAATCTGTCTTCCCCAATCCCTATTGTTGTGTGTTCTCCTATTTTGCTAGTCTGTATTCCACATCCACACCAATCTGTCTTTACCCATCTGTGCTGCTCTATCTTCCTGCATCCATGCTACTCTGTATTCCCCATTCATTTTGGCTCTGTTCCCCCAAACTGTGCCACTCTGTCTCCCCCCCATGTGCACCACTGTTTTCAACCCATCTGCATCACTTTGGCTTGCCCCATCTGTACTGCTTAATCTTCGTCTCTGCACACCTTTCTGTCTGCCCCATCCACAATGTGCTGTCTTCTCCCCCATCCACCATACTCTGATTTCATCTGTGCAGCTCTATATTCTGCTCAGACCTCAGTTGCTTAGACTGCATGTGTGTATTCCAATGAGCACACAATTCTGTGAAATAGCAGCTCCACCGTTTTGTGAGTGACTGCAATCTCACTTTGTGAGAGTGCTGAATCTGCAGTTAACCACATGGTGTCATCATATACCATATCTGTATTATGCAAGGAATACATCCATTAAGGCGTCAGCCTTAATGATCGTAATTTAATTGCTTTTGGAGTTTGAGTGGCAGAAATTCAATAGGTTTTGTGAATTTTCAGATCATGTCTAAGCAGCTTTAATGGGACATGTGAAACCATAAGGTTTTTTGTCTATGGAATTTCATAGTTTTTTAAAAATGTATTAACTATCAGGGTTTGGATGAGCAATCCGGGCCACCTGCATGGGAGAAGGGCAATAAAATGGTACGTACCCTGGCACAATAGCTACCTAATAAAACAAACCCCAAGTCTAAATTCGCCCCCTACCCTGAGTTATGCCTTCCCAAAAATAAAAAAAAACAGACTAAAGCAGAAAAGTGGTCCTAATTGAGAATGTCAGAGAAATGTGACAGTTGGAACTTTAGATTACTCCCAAATCTTAATTTTTTATGTTTTTGCCCAGAAATTTTGCATGCAGCACTGAGCAACAGTTCTACCCACCCGTAACACATATCAGCTTGGTACCTCCAACAGCTTTTGAGGTGTAGCCCCTTAAACACCCTGCCCCCCCCACCGAAAGTCTATATGGGAGAATTGCAGGTTTTTACACGCAGCCTTAATATAAGAGCACGAGTGTGCCCTTATAATATATATATATATATATATATATATATATATATATACAGTCAGGTCCATAAATATTGGGACATTGACAGAATTTTCAGATTTTGGTCTCTATTCACCTCCACAATGGTTTTGAAATTAAACAAACAAGATGTGCCTTAACTGCAGACTTTCAGATTTAATTTGAGGGTAATTACATCCAAATCAGGTGAATGGTTTAGGAATTACAACATTTTCAATATGTGCCTCCCACTTTTTAAGGGGCCAAAAGTAATGGGACTATCAACTCAAAAGCTATTTCATGGACAGGTGTGGGCTATTCCCTCGTTATTTCATTATCAATTAAGCAGGTAAAAGGTCTGGAGTTGATTCTAGGTGTGACATTTGCATTTGGAATCAGTTGCTGTCGACTCTCAATATGAGATCCAAAGAGCTGTCGCTATCAGTGAAGCAAGCCATCATTAGGCTGAAAAATCAAAACAAACCCATCAGAGAGATAGCAAAAACATTAGGTGTGGCCAAATCAACTGTTTGGAACATTCTTAAAAAGAAAGAACGCACCGGAGAGCTCAGCAACACCAAAAGACTCGGAAGACCATGGAAAACAACTGTGGTGGATGACAAAAGAATTATTTCTCTGGTGAAGAAAAACCCCTTCACGACAGTTGGCCAAATCAAGAACACTCTCCAGGAGGTAGATGTATATGTGTCAAAGTCAACAATGAAGAGAAGAGTTCACAAGAGTGAATATAGAGGGTTCACCACAAGATGCAAACCATTGGTGAGCCACAAAAACAGGAAGACCAGATTAGAGTTTGCCAAACAACATCTAAAAAAGCCATGACAGTTCTGTAACAGCATCCTATGGACAGATGAGACAAAGATCAACTTGTACCAGAGTGATGGGAAGAGAGGGAAAGGAACTGCTCATGATCCAAAACATACCATCTCATCAGTGAAGCATGGTGGTGGTAGTGTCATGGCGTGGGCATGTATGGCTGCCAATGGAACTGGTTCCCTTGTATTTATTGATGATGTGACTGCTGACAAAAGCAGCAGAATGAATTCTGAAGTGTTTCGGGCAATATTATATGCTCATATTCAGTCAAATGCTTCAGAACTCATTGGACGGCGCTTCACAGTGCAGATGGACAATGACCCGAAGCATACTGCAAAAGCAACCAAAGAGTTTTTTAAGGCTAAAAAGTGGAATGTTATGCATTGGCCAAGTCAATCCCCTGACCTGAATCCGATTGAGCATGCATTTCACTTGATGAAGACAAAACTGAAGGGAAAATGCCCCAAGAACAAGCAGGAACTGAAGACATTTGCAGTAGAGGCCTGGCAGAGCTTCACCAGGGATGAAACCCAGCGTCTGGTGATGTCTTTGCGTTCCAGACTTCAGGCTGTAATTGCCTGCAAAGGATTTGCAACAAAGTATTAAAAAGTGAATGTTAGATTTAGGATTGTTTAGTTTGTCCCATTACTTTTGGCCCCTTAAAAAGTGGGAGGCACATATAGAAACCGTTGTAATTCCTACACCGTTCACCTGATTTGGATGTAATTACCCTCAAATTAAATCTGAAGGTCTGCAGTTAAATCACATCTTGTTTGTTTCATTTCAAAGCCATTGTGGTAGTGAATAGAGGCCAAAATATGAAAATTCTGTCAATGTCCCAATATTTATGGACCTGACTGTATATATATATAGACTATTAATGCTGCACTTTATGTACATTCAATTGGTTTGTATGGCACACAAGCATAAGCAAAAATACAGTGATTCTATGCAGATACTAATTACAGCCTGACACTGATACATTGTTTCAGTTTCAGGACACAAAGGTAACAGGTCAGAGGTAATACATTGTATGTACAGTTCATGTGTTACAGCTACTGTTATTGAATATATGTTTAAATTAAATTGACTATTAGGGGTATATTTACTAAAGTGTGGGTTTTTAGAAGTGGAGTTGTTGCCCATAGCAACCAATCAGATTCTACTTATCATTTACCTAGCAGCTTCTAGAAGATAATAGCTAGAATCTGGTTGCTATGGGCAACTCTCACTTTTTAAAACCCGCAATTTAGTAGTGATACTCCTTGGTGGTTTTTTAAAGAAGTGTGAAATATTTATGTTACTTATTTTTCAAGAATAAATAATAATAGTAATATTCCTCTACTTACATTTATTGGTTGGTGTCAGTGCAGTGATTATCTTTTTTTCCGCAGTCTCCGACATGCCCCGAAAATGGTAGTGACTCTCCTGTGCTTCTGCTACCTCTCCCCTGTTACCTCCCCGAAATGCTCCCTGACTGTCAATCACACAGTGGGAAAATAGTGTCTGCAACCGCCGTCGGTAATGTAACTTGACGCATGAGCAGGCCACTGATAATCTCTCAAATACATAAACAACAGTGTTACGTCCATCTAGGCCCAGAGTCCTGATACTTTTATGTTACTTGTTATATGTAATGTTAGGTGTTATGTTATATGTAATATTTGGTGTTATGTTATATGTAATGTTTGGTGTTATGTTATATGTAATGTTTGGTGTTATGTTAAATGTAATGTTTGGTGTTATGTTATATGTATAGTTATGTGTAATGTTTGGTGTTATGTTATATGTAATATTTGGAGTTATGTTATATGTAATATTTGGTGTAATGTTATATGTAATGTTTGGTGTTATGTTATATGTATAGTTAGGTGTAATGTTTGGTGTTATGTTAGGCGTGGGACGTTAAGTATAACTGCTGCATATGGTTATAGGTAAAAGAGGCTTTACCTCATGCAGAGCCATAATTGACAGCTTCCCATGCTGCACAACATCTCTTTCCAGGAAATTGCTCTGGCTGCGTATTATATGTCAGTGTAAGCACATTAATTTATTTCTTTGCCTGAAAACGAAATAAACATCTTTCATCATAAAGTCATACTGTAAATGAATGTCAAATGTTTGGGACAAATAAAATAAATCATCTGTACTGACGCTGGAAAGTGGTGATATGTTCTGAATATACAGTATGTACATTAGCTGTGCATTATATTAAACAATTCACATGTTTGTAAAATAGATTATTCTGGATTAGGAATAGCAATTGTCAAATTGCAAAGTGACTTGCAGTTGGTCAAATTAATTTAACATTTGTAATGAGAGTGACAGAGCTGATCTTAGACTAAAGAACATTCCCTGGCATTAAAAGCAGACAGGTCCACAAAGTCAATGCAAAGTATTGTTGCATTCAGATGAGGTGTTGTTTATTCGCTGCAATATAAATTGGGCTTGGCGTGCTTCACAAATTGTTCATCGCCCTTGCTGTACAAAGCAAACAGACCCTGTGAGGGGTTGGGTACAGGAAGCCGGCGCTCGGGCAGGGCTGGCACCATAAATTGTGGGGCCCGGAAATAATAAAATATTCAGGGCCCCCCTGGGGAAAAGCATAGGGCAGGGAAGGCTGAACCTTATTGGGGGTGGGGGCAGGTTAGGAAAGGTTGGGGAAGTGGGAGGCACATGGGAGGGGAGGGAGGGCTGTTAGGAGTAGGGGAGAGGCACAGGGCAGGGGAGGCTGTCTGGACTTGGGGGGGGCGGACGCGCAGTGAAAGGCTGGCTGCATTAGGGGTACTTACTTCAGCGGCCACTGCTGATTGGCTGTCGGTCCACGAGCAGCCAATCAAAAGCGGCCGCTGCTGCTTGGCTGCTCACGGGATAACCAATCAGGAGCGGCCACTCCTGATTGGCTGCTTGCGGAACAACTACCAATCAGGAGCGGCCGCTCTTGATTGACTGCCGTTTCGTGAGCTTTAATTGGCTTGCAGCTGGCAGCTTATTTGGAATGCTGCCAGTGCCTGCGGTGCGTCTCCTTTGTTAATACTGATCACCGGGCCCCCTCTCTCTCCGGGCCCGGGACTACAGACCCAACAGTCCCCCCCTGATGGCGGCCCTGCGCTCTGGATCCCAGCGGTTAGAATCCTGACGCTGGTATCCCGACAGGGTTAGGATACTGACACCTGTCGGTCAGTAGTCTAACCCTCCCTCTTTCCCTACCCTAACCCTCCCTCCCCAGGGCCTGTATCTAACTTCCCCCCTAGTGCCTAAACCTAACCTCCCCATCCCTGCACCCTAACCCTCTCCCCTTAGTGCCTAACCCTAACCCTCCCCGTAGTGCTAAACCCTAACTCCTAACGCTAACCCTCCCCCTAACTCCACTCTTACCTTCGGGTTTCTGGCTGTCTGGATGCTGGTGTGGTATCCTGACAGTTGTCGGGTGCCAGCATTCTGACCGCTGTAATCCCCGCGGTTGGGAGTATGGCCGCAGCCTCCTATAAGGCAGCACTGGTAGGATGGATGGACTAATGGCCTCCCTAGGTTATGTTTGGCTGTGTCTCATGTGGAGCCCCAGATTGGCTGTCTGGCTAATCCATTTTGTTAATTTATAAAGTAACTGCTAGTCAACAGAATAAAATTAATAAACTGTAAGTGTTTTGTTTGAAATTGAAGCTGATGGGCAAACCGATTAGTGATATTGACAAATTAAAAAATATAATGGGTTTTTACATCAGTCATTACAAGGTAACAAAAAATATACTAGTTTATATGATGATGGTAATTATCTAAATACTTCATCCTGCAACCTAGTCTCTCAAATCAGTTCCTTCACAACTCCTCTACTCCACCTTTCCACTCACTGCATGCCCTCCTCTATCTCACCTGTCTCATCCTGTCTCCACTGATACACTTCCAACCTCCTCAAAACACATACTCATCTCACCAATCCCAAATAAATCATCTCTCCAACCAGTCTCTGTCTCCAGCTACTGCACTTTTTCATTCTTTGCCTCCAAACTACTTGAGCAACTTGTGTGTAAATGCCTATTTCACTTTGTGTTCTCTCACTCTTTACTCTATTCAATTGGACCACTGTCCCAAATATTCTACTGAGGGAACAAAAGTGATCAACGATCTACTTACAGCAAATTCTAAGAGTCTATTCTTTATACTCATAGTACTGGACCTCTCTAATGACTTAACCAGTGTTGATCACTTCTGAACTTCACTCCATTTATTTTCTGGTTCAATTCCTACCGATCTACTGTAAATGCTTCTTTAGTGTCTCTACCTCTGGCTCATCCATCCTTCCCTCCATTCCAGAGCGCTTTGTTCTAGACCCCTTGCTTTTCTCACTGTACACCTCTTGCCTTGGGGAATGAATTCACTTATTTAACCTCCAGTACAACTGCTACACTGATAACACCCAAATCTGCCTTTCCTCACTTAACTACTCCCCTTCTGTACTATATTTTGTAACCAACTGTCCCATTGCTATCTCTATATGTGACATACACGGACATTGTGCTAGTGTGCCACATGGATCAGGAGAGTGGCTCACTCCATTCTACCACCTTTGGGACCTGTTAGCCAGCTGCAGCACTGGGACTCAACAGGCGCGAGGGGCCCAGAAGCCACCACTGGTATCAGAGGTGCACTTATAAAGACTCCCAGTTCCAGGAAAGGACATTATTTCTCTTCCATATATGGCCAGCACCACAGGAGGGTTCTTTCAGCTAGGCGATCCCCTCACAGGACGAAGGGTAAGTCTCAGGACAGGATGCTGCAGATGTAGACACACCTATGAAACCTTGTTGTCTATCATAACAAATGTCATCTTCATACATTATGCAGGGGTAACGTATGCCATCGTTCAACATACGGTCATCCAGGCCACCTTACCACCCCAGGGTATTGCAACATAGGAAGGTTGGTCGCACCCTCGAGTGCCAGAAAGGTGATATAGGTACAATGTACCATATGGAAAGAGGCCCTCTAAAGGGACATACTTACTGCCCTGACCACCAGATTCACCGACATATAGGTGTTTCCACCAATACACCTGGACTTACATACTGTGAGGGTACCCTGGAGGTAGTGCACCAGAGGTGTTTTCCAAGGGAAATGTAGTACCAATAGGACCATGGAGAATTCTCGCAGTTTTCTGAATATCGGAAATCTACAGGACCCGTTCTGCGCATTTGTATAATGGGTCCTCCAATCTCGCTCACAGGTTCCCCCTTTTGGGTGGCAGAGCGGGAGAATGTCTGGCCTGCGTTCCCTGAAACAGGGGCGTGACTTCCCCATTTTCCAAGAGTGCCAAGGAAAGAGTCTGCGATAGTGGATGCAGATTTCCTGGCCTCGCAAGCTGCCAGCCTGAGTAAGCTGAAACTTACTCAGACTGACCATTCCTGGCACCATCGCGACCAATAGTCACGCGTGATCTGAAGCAGCATCTACGGACGCTACTCTTGGATCCCTATTGCGTCTGCCTCCTATAGATGCCTCCTGCAATATTTTAATATTTGCTGGACAGTATTGCACAGGTGCTTCCTTGCAGCTGTACAATAACATCCGGACCTGAATCAGGCCCACAGTGCTTTTTCTCCTCATAAAAATAGTTTCAGCATCATGACAGCATGATGCTGTTCAGACACCAACAGGACACGCAGTTGGACATAAGTCATAAGTATTAAAATTGTATTTATTTTTTCCTAACAAAATGATGTAATTTGTATACTTTCATATATTTAGGGAGACATTGGGGCTCATAGTGTAGGGGTGTACAAGCCCACATGGGCACTAGCCGCACCCACACAGCACTGGTCACAGCTCCTTCAATACGCCCTTGAACATGATGTGCAATGGTAAATAGCTTGGATGGTTAAATAAGGAACTGTGTATACAAAATGGGATTGTGTATGTAAAGAGAGTTCAATTTAACCTTAATCAACAAGAACTGGAGCAATAACGTGGATAAGTGAAGGAATTGGTATGTCAAAATAAAGATTTAAAATGTATTTTTATAAAGGATGAATAAATATACAGATAAAGGAAGCTGCACAGTTGATAAAGTAAGAAGAAACATGTCTTGCAGTCTTTCCCATGAATGAATATACTGTAGGAAGGGGTGCACTAGGGTTTACTGAAAATGTGATTCTGTGCAGTAAGAAATATTTGTTGACTAGGGAAAAGCAGGTAGCCAGTCTCTGTATTCAGTTTTACCAGCCTCTGCCAAGGAAGTTGTCTGTACGTTAGTAAGTGCCAAGATGCATTGAGGACACTGTACCAGCCAACCCCCTTCTGAGAGCTGCAAATCGGTTTCCTGTGTAAAGCAAATTAAACAAGATCCACAGTGTTCCAGGAAGAATGGAGCTAAGTAATGGGCAAACCCAGACACTATGAAGCAAGGAAATATGGAAAACAAGCTCTGTGTTTCCATTTTGGATTTGCCATTGTTTTACTAGAATATGAAAATAAGTTAAAATGTAGTGAAAAGTGTGACTGAAAGTCACACCTATTAAAGAGTATATTGTGTACACTCATAAAAGAAAGTATATAAAACTTAAATGGGTGTAATTGGTTGAGTCATACAGTGTAGTTTTTAACACATTAGAAGAACATTACGAACTGTAATGTTGACATTTGCACGCTGCCAAGCTGTAGTAATTTACCTGCTAGTACTCTAGTTCAAATAGAAAAATTAATTTCTCATACTACTAACCAACCAACCAGCTCTTGTCATTTTTCAAACACAGACTGTGACATGGCAGTTAGGAGCTGATTGGCTGGTACTTTATCTCAGTTCACATTATCTCTATCCAAGGCATAGTAAATAGACCCCTTAAGGCTATTTCACACTTGCCGGTTTTGGACGGCCGGACAAAAAGCAGGCAGAGGCCAGCCGTTTCTTTTTCAGGCATTCAGTGCCTTTCACATGGAACGGCTTTGAGCCGTTTTTAATGTGTTTTTTCCCCTTCTTCTATTGGGCATGCACAGCAGCTGCAGTACAAGCCGGTCGGTGTGTGTGTAAGGAAACATTGTTCCTATACTCCACTGCCTTGCTTGGATGGCACGGACACGGCACGGCAGCTGTCCTGCTCAGTGGATACTCCCGGCTGTTACACGGCGACCATGCCATACACGTGCCATGTGAAAGGACACACCAGGTTCCTTGTTTAATTAAATTTTAAACTAAAGTTTTTTTGCCAAAACCGGCAGGTGTGAAATAGCCCTTAGACTGACATTGTGTTTACAGCTCCAATCAGTATCTCACCAAACTCTGCCAACCTATAATGCTCCATGCACTTTCATATGCTGAAATATGATGTAAATTCCACTGCTATATTCAATTGGGTTGGGTATGAAATCCCAGCTGTCGGGATGCCGCTGTTCAGAATACCGACAGCGGCATCCCGACAGCCAGAATCCCGACACCCATAGGAAGGTACGTAAGTATTTTCCCTACCCTTACCCTAACCCTCCCTCCCCAGTGCCTAAACCTAACCCCCCCTTCCTAGTACCTAAACCTAACCTCCCTCTAGTGCCTAAACCTAACATCCTCCTCCCCGCACCCTAATCCTAACACTCCCTCCCCAGTGCCTAACCCTAACCCTCCCCCTAATGCCTAACTCTAACCCTGCTAGCTAACACTAACCTCCCCCTAACACCCCGATAGTTACCTTCGGGATGTCGATGGTTGGGATACTGTCATATCCCTTACTCTGCCGTGATTAGGATTCTATGCCCGCTTGACCCCCATAATAATTGTAAATACAGCTGCCTTCTGGGATCTTTCAACTGTTGAACAGTCCAAGTTTCTTATTATTCCAACCAGCAGTGGCACTCTGATACATGTGCAGAGAGGGAAATCAACAACTGGTTGCAGGAAATTTACTACTGACAGAATCATAGCAGGAGTTTCCAGAGTTGTGCAGATGGTACCCCTAAGTTAGGGACACCCCTTTTTTAGCCAGTATGTTGGCAATCTGTCTTCTCCAATCCTTCAGTCTCCACCCCACCCGCACCAATCTGTCTTCTCCAATCCCTACTGTTGTGTGTTCTCCCATTTGTGCTAGTGTATATTTCCTCGTCCGCACCAATCTGTCTTTACCCATCTGCACTGCTCTGTCTTCCCATGTTCATGCCACTCTGTACACTCCATCCATGTTGCTCTGTCCCCCCAAACCATGCCACTCTGTTTCACCCATCGGCACCACTGTTTTCCACCCATCTGCATCACTTTGCTCTTCCCCCCAACTGCACCACTGTTTTTCACCCATCTGCATCACTTTGGCTCCCCCCCTTTGTACTGCTTAATCTTCCCCCTCTACATGCCTTTCTGTCTCACCCATCCATGCCGCTCTGTCTCCTCCCCCAACCCACACCACTCTTATTCCATCTGCACAGCTCTATTCTGCTCAGACCTCAGTTGCATAGACAGCATGTGTGTATTCCAATGAGCACACAATTCTGTGAATTAGCAGCTCCACCATTATTTGAGTGACAGCAATCTCACTCTGTGAGAGTGCTGAATCTGCAGTTAACCACAGGGTGTGATGGCATACCATATCTGTATTGCACAAGAAACACATTCATTAAGGCATCAGCCTTAGTGATTGGAAATTCATTGCTTTTTTAAGTTTGAGTGGCAGAATGTAAATAGGTTTTATGAAATTTCAGATCATGTCTAAGAAGTCTTAATGGGACATTTGAAACCGTAAGGTTTTTTGTCTATGGAATTTCATTGCTTTTTTAAAAAGTATTAACTATCAGGGTTTGGAGGAGCAAACCGGGCCACCTGCAGGGGAGATGGATAACAAAATGGTACATTAACACAGGTGGAGGGCCGGCACACAGGAGGTGTTTTGGGGGTGCACAGAGAGAGACGGATGTGGGGGCAGGAGTGCGGGGCAGGGGCTGTGGCTGCAGTGGGGGTGCAGAGCAGTGGCAGCAGTGGTGCAGTGCACAGGGGTATCAGCGTGCAACAGAGGGGCTCAATGGCACTGGGCATGATTCTGAGAAAATAAAATCAATAAGACACAGATGCATGGATGTATCAGTGAGATCTATCTATGCATCTATGTTAAAAATTGAATATGTGCAAAATAAATAAAGGACATGGCCCCCTCCCACCCAAAGCACAGCCAGCCCCGGGTCTTTCACTGCCAGTCCTGGTTCTGAAAATAAAGGGGACAAAAGACATAAGGGTCCCCTTTATTTAGCATAACCAGAACTGGGCTCAGTCGAGCCGGTCCTGGTTTTGGAAATACAGTAGACAAAAAGCATAGGGGGGTCCCCTGTATTATCCATAACCAGCACCAAGCTCATTCTAGCAGGGGGATAATGCCACAGCCAGGGAAACCCTTCCACCAGGTTCCCCAGCCAAAGCATTAACTCTGACTGCTTGTCAGAGCAGGCCGATGATCCCTGTAGAGCAGAAGAACCCCCAAAAAAGGGGTCCCTCTCTCCAGGGCACTCCAGGCCTGGGCTGATAGCCGGGGCTATCCCCAGCACCCCTGGGCAGTGGGTGTTGGGTTGATTAGTAAAGTGGCCCCCTCCCCCTAAACAGGGCCGGCCCTAGACCAATTTTTTTGGTAAGCGAATATATTAATTGGGGCTCCTCAACACTTTGGCAAGCACATAAAAAAAATAAAAGGGCATTGTCTCGAGGGAAAGCCGTACCTACGAGCCACAACCCATTTTTGTCACGCTGGATGCATGCCCAGCACTCTGGGAGCTGCTGGTCATGCCCCTAGTACCTCTCTCCATTGAATAGATGCAGCGCGCAAGCGCTTGGCATTTATTCACTGCTTGCTCTAAGCAGCACTAACAAATAGTATCATCATTGTAGACTACCTGCAGATCCCCTCTTTACTTTCTGCAGCAACAGAGGCTAGCTGGCAAATTTCAGCCTAGGGGCAAGAAGAGACCATAACACTGGCCCTTGAACAGTGAACCATCCTCAAATAGTGGTTTTAAGTACAAAACAAACTGTGGGGAAATTTTATCAAAGGTAGATGAGCCTTTTTTATGGAACTATGGCCCTCATTCAGAGCCGCTCGTTAGCGGCAGTACGCTCGTTCCGAGCGATGTTTGCACATCTGCGCATGCGTACGCTTTTTAGTACGCATGCGCGAACCAGTCAGTGCGGCCGAAAATCGTTTGTACGCTATATAGCGAGTGCCTGCTATTTTGAGTGACAGAATGAGGCGTATGTGGGTGGTAACAGGGGAAGGTGCTTGAAAATGGGGAGTGGAGATCCGAACGCAGGCGTGCTTAAAGGTCAAAACGGGCGTTTTATGGGTGTGTATATTTAAAACAGCAGCGTCATTGCCCACGTCACTGGGTTATTTTAGAGCCAGAACTGCTCGCAAATTTGTGGTAGCAAACACCAACCACAAGAATAGCGAGCAGTTCATACGCTGGTCGATGTACTCGATTAATCTAATAAATAGCGGACATGACGTATGGTGCGAGCGGACAGGGGGCGTTTTTAACAAAAAAACGAGCGTATGTTTTGCTCGTTCGTTCAGACTTAGAGGTGTGAACAGACTGCAATGTGCGTACGGATCATTTGCATAGCCACCCCTTGTTTTTAAACGAACGACCGCAAATAGCGAACGGCTCTGAATGAGGGCCTATATGGCAATTCTTGCTGACTTTGCCCTATATATTGAGGAGATTACTATCTACACTAAGTATTTATGAAGAGCTTGTCAGTTCTGCCTGTTTTATTAACAGTATCCAGAAGACAAATATTTTTTTTAAAAATGCTTTATTTGTGGAATATTTTTATTAAATGAAGGATTGTTTAAACCATTTTTACTAATTTATATAAAAAAAAAGTATTTTTAGAAAAAATGTACCTGTCACTTTCAGAATATATGTTTACTAGTTGTCATAACCCACACTGCTTTTCACCTCCATACTAATGTATAACAATTTATAATTCCATACTAGCACCTGGAATCCTTACACTTTCTAATTAATGTCTGGACAGAAAAATCTGGTAAATTATTTTTCCATAATAATTCCTTACACCCCTTCATGCATCATGTTAAAGCCGTGCACTACCAGATGACACTGACAACACTATACTGTACATTCATTATCAAATAACAACCAAAAAATAACCCATGTACACCATATTACTCATTGACTGCCCATAGCAAATCCCTTGTAGACTTTGAACCAGGGACAGACTGGAAACATGATGGGTACACACTGACAGTTATATTGGCCGATCAATTGATCGGCCAATATATCTGCTGCCCGTCGGCCAGTGTGTACCAACGATATGTCAATGAACGACCTCGGCATTCACAGACATGTCGCATTGGCTGTGCTGCACAGCCGATGGACAGATATATCTGCAGACATATCTGTCTATCGGCAAGTGTGTACGGGCGATCAGCCGATCACCTGTAAACAGGCAGTGGCAGCCGCGGTGAGAGGGGGCGGACCCACCCCCGTTCCGGCTAGCGGACCCATGGAAAAAGAGACATATGATGGTCGTTCAGTGTATATGAACGACCATCATCTGCATATATATCTTTCCAGTGTGTACCCCGGGCCGTAACTAGGGTAGTGCAACCAGTGCCATGGCACAGGGCACCGCAGGGCAGGGGGCGCTGTTTGGACCTGTCAATTTTCTGTTTATTATCATTCTCACTTGTAACTTCTTCTTATTTCATCCCCAGCATCTCCTATCTCTTCCCCATGAGGCCAGTCCCCTTTTTTGGGTGCATTATGTCCCCATTAGAGGAATGTGGGGGCGCCAATCCTCTTTCTGGCACAGGGCACCAAAAAGTCTAGTTACGGCTCTGTGTGTACCCGCCTTTAAAGTGGACCTGGAGAAAAATCAGAAAGTAGTGTCATGCAGACAGGACCAAAAACACATTATTGTGTTCATAGTGACAACAACAAGAGGCATTTTAGGGACCTATATACAATACAGGAAACATACCAGGGAATAAAATAGAGAACAGAGCATCCAAGTGACTTACATACAATAACTGTGAACATTCTTGTGACCATCAAAAAAAACCCACAATACAGACTGCACCATATTGACCACCCACCCACATACTTGCATGTTCACAGCTACACTCAGTGTATACAGACTGAAACAAAGAGCTCATGGCTCACACTGGGGGAAGCCATATTCCCAATTTGCTAAAGTGCTAACTGCTTTAAAAAAACCCCACTGCAGATCACTTGATTATGTCCATGTGCTGGGGATGATGTAGGCAGCAGCAATGGCACATGGCACTGTAGAAACAGATCATCAGCACTAGGACAGCCAAAGTAAAGGGGGGGGGCACACATTCTTCTGACCTCTTTACTCAGTTGAGATTTAAAGACAGTATGCAGTCGCCTGTGCATTTAAGTGGGACTGTCCTATGTGGTTTAGGTAATTTGGTTTAGTTAAGGGCTCAAAGTGCACGTGTGTATCCTCAAGGCGCGAATCCACTACACGAGAAAAATGAGCGATTAAACGATTACGACATAGTTATCATTTAATCGTTCATTAATCTGCAGTAAAATGTCGGAAACGGCCAGCGATGCGTGCTCCCACTGGTCGTTGCCGGCATCTGTCATCGCCTGAACATGCAGGCCTACCTGCCGATAACGACAGGTTGTGCATGTTTGGGGATGAGGGAGGGTGCCTGCACTGAACAACATATCATTCAGTGTGGGCACATTATCCACTGCACAGGGTGATGAACGATTACACAATTACAATGTTGTAATCATACAGTCGTTCCACTCTCGTGTAGTGGATACGCACCTTTACACCAAAGGTTCCCAAACGTGCTCCTCAAGGTACCCCAACAGTTCAGGTTTTAGAAATGTCCAAAGTTGAGTACAAGTGGTTAAATTAAATTGTCTGAGATACTAATTAAGTCACCTGTGGTCAAGCATGGATATCCTTAAATCCTGCACCATTAGGGTGATGAGGACAGAGTTTGGGAACCACTGCCTTACACCATATCCACTACAACCATGCTTCCTGCATTGTGTGTAATTGAAATTGCTAAGCAAAGGACACATAGGAATCTGTGGGCACACAGAGAAAGGAAGGATCATTGAGGATCAAAGGAAGATACGTAATAGGGTCAGCAAACATTTAGGGTTGTCAGAGACTGGGGATTCATACAAATATTTATATACACATATATATATATATACATACATATAGAGAGAAGGGAAGATATTACGTGGAGTGCAGGAAGCAGAGCTCTGCACTGTGACCATAGGCTGCTCTCCTTTCCTCCTGAGACCCAGGGCCTTTATAAATAAGCTGCTCACAACTCTGTCTGACCTCACAGCCACCAGAGTGCGAAGAGTATTAGGCACCATGGTCTCTGTGAAGTGGGCCGTGGAGCAGTACCAGTAGCCCATCTTAATGATCTGCAGCTGTCAGTCCGACAGACACTATCCGGGTTCTGCATGAGAGCCTCAGGGATCAATTGTGAGTGACTTAAATTCCTCACATACCTTCCTGCCTGGTCCACCCCTGGGCAGCTCACTCGCCTCATCTCCGGGTTTCCTGTCAGGTAGTGTCACATGATCTGACTGCCGGTGTCAGACTGGTGAAGTGTCTGTTGCTGGCTGCTGCTCCTCAGCCAGAGCCAGCTCCTCTTTACACTGTCACTGGCAACCAATCTGTGAGTGCTGCAGCGTGACCCTATGACATCACACTAGCGCGCTGCCTGCTACAAGAGCAAAGGGGGAGGTAGGACTGAACGGCCTCTCTGCATTGGGACTTGTAATGTTGCTAGTGCCCCTTCCATGCAAAGGGGGCATGTCTGCAAAGCAGCAGAACAGCCGCTGACGTGCAGGCAGTTTTGACAGTGAGGGAAACAGTCTGCCCGGCACCCGCGGCCCGCACAGAGATCAGCTGCTGGCTGCCTTGTGTTTAATAATAAAGTAGCATGGTAGCAGCCAGGGCGCCCGCCACTAGGTGGCGCCATACGCGGCTGCATACCATGCGTAATTATAGAACTGGCCCTGCCCCTAAAGCACAACCAGCCCTGGGTTCTTCACTGCCATCCAGCTATCCCTGGCACCCCTGGGCGGTGGGTGGTGGGTTGATTGAGTAATGTGGTGCATTGAGTATTGTCTTTTGCTGGTAAACTATAGGTCATGCATGCTGGTACTTTGAGAACCACAAGTACCAGCAAGCGGGGCATTTAGGGCCCACTGGTACCTGTAATACACCTGTAAAACAAATATTAAAATAAACACAGAACACCAATTTTTGAGAATAATTTAGTTTAGCTGCATCTTCACCTCGGGGGCGGTGCCTTTAAGCTTTTTTTCATGGCCACAGCCACCCAAGGACATCGGCGTCTTTGCCTGGTGGGCGCCAACCCACCAGAGCTTTGGCATCTTTGCCTGGTGGGCACCAACCAGCCAGGGCTTTGGCATCTTCACCTGGTGGGCACCAACCCGCCAGGACTTTGGCATCTTTGCCTGGGGAGTGGCAGCCTTTAAAATCATATTCTTGGCTGCCACCACCGCAAGACTTTGGCGTCCTCGCCTGGTGGGCGCAAACACGCCAGGGATTTGGCGTCTTTGCCTGGTGGGCAACAACCCGCCAGGGCTTCGGCATCATCACCAACTGTGCCCTTCTAATATATATATATATATATATATATACAGTTTTTATGTGATCTTAAGTTTTCTATTCTGAGCCACAACTATTTAAAATGTTTATATTGATTTTATCCTCAAATCTGTGGGACGGCAATGGGAACTACCTTTGCTCCCAGTTTTGCGAAACTTATTATGGGATGCTGGGAGAACAACTATATATGAGAATAACCCTTTTAAGAATAATGTCAAATTCTACAGGAGATATATAGATGACATTTTAATCATATAGGAAGGATCAGAAGAGAGTTTTAATCAGTTTTTAATCCATTGCAGACAATAACATGAATCTAATATTCACATCCAGTTTTAAGAATAATTAAATTTTAGATCTAATCCTAGTAGGGGATGAGAACAGAATTGCAACAAAGAATTTAATTAAAGAAGTTGACACCAATAGCTACCTGCACTTTAAAAGCTGTCATTTGAACTGGTGGAAACAGAGCATCCCATACTCCCAATATCATAGAATTAAAAGAAACTGTAGTGAGGTGGATACATGTGAAGAACAGATCCAGTTGTATGCTAATAGATTCTGGGAGAAGGAGTATCCCGAAGAACTCTTGATAGAAGCAGCTAACAAAACTAGAACACTGGATCTTATGGAGATTTTGGAATACAAAATAAACAATGACAAGAAAACAGAGTTGGTTCCTTTTATAACAACATTTAATGGACATGAGAACAAGATTGGAAAAGCTCTCAATAAACACTGGAATATTCTTCTGATGGATCCCATATTAAAGGAATTGCTACCACCATGACCACAACTTGTTTTTAGGAAATCCAAGAACCTTAGGGATATACTGGCCACAAGTATGTTTAAAAATGCCAACCCACAACGCAAGGACTTATTACCAAAATGTACAGGAAGCTATAATTATTATTATTACATTTTATTTATAGAGCGCCACAAGAGGTCTGCAGCGCCGTACATACAGTAAAGGGTACACAGAACATTGCATTACAATACAGTGACCAACTTATAAACAGAGCACAAGTAACAATTAGCAACACAATTCTCCATACCCAATACAGCTGGGAAGGTGAAGGCTGTCATAGAAGTGCTAGAGAAGAAGGCTGTGAGACAGTGGGGAGGAGGACCCTGCTCCTAGGAGCTTACAATCTAAGCTACAAGTGTGGATGCTGCAATATCTGTAAATTTGTGCACCCACAAAGAAAGACCTTTACAAATTTTAATGGCTCCAAGGAGTACAAAATCATAGATTATATGAATTGCAACTCTTCCTCCATTATATACTTATTGGAATGCACATGCGGTATGAAATACATAGGGAAAACTAAGAGAACTCTAAAGCTAAGGATACAAGAACATATCTGGAACATCAAGAACAAAATAGAGGAACATGCTGACTCCAAGCACTTTACTACAGTACACAATTCAAACCCAAAAGACATTACCTTCAAGACGATCGAACACGTTTCACTAGGAGAAAGAGGAGGAGATCTAAGTAACTTATTATCAAGACGTAAAATGTATTGGATATTGAACTCAATAGCCTGACTCCTCTGGGCTTCAATGAAAGCTATGAAATAGCTGCTTTTTAAAAAAAAAATCTATCGTTTCGATGTAAGACGATGAGGATGGTGGCAACATGCGTGGTGAACAATCATCTACAGTCATACCACTGTGTCAATGCCCAATCTTGTCCGATCTTGGAAGCTAAGCATAGTTGGGCCTGGTTAGTACTTGGATGGATGACCTGCTGGGAATACCGGGTACAGTAGACCTACACATGTGAGGAGTCATCTGAAAAATAATAATATCGACTTGTGGAAGAAGCACCAACTTGTACCTTAAGTTAAAAACTCCCTTTGGACCAACTAAATACTATTTCGCTAAAACATACTGACTTTTCTTCGACTAACAAATATTTCCAATATCATCCTTAATTCCTTTAAAGTCACTTTTTATTCACTTATCCATCAAACTTAATATTTTTAGGGCACTGTGTTTGACTTCCATATATTTTAATATAGATATGTTTCTAATTATTAATTACAGTGTTATTCATTTATTGTATAAATATACTCTGGCACTGGGACCCTATTACTATTACAATATAATGAGAACTTATTTCTAAATTAAATATATGAAAAATAATATTATTCCTTTTAATCTAAATAGATGGCTCTATAAATACTACTTAACTAACTAATGCTGGAGAATGGACTCTAAGGGCAATACTGGTACCTTCCAGCGATCCCATCCAATCTACTTCATGGATGAGTAAAGATAGCATTTTAAACAGCACCTGCACAGAGTGGAGTGAATATGGGAGCTGGGAGTCCTAATATGCATGCGCTGAAGTACCCTGGGCAGACAGAACTACATGAAGAGTTGTGAGGACCGGGTGTAAGTGACGTCGCGCTTGAACACATCGAGCTGAAGATACGTCCAGTCCAGGCGGAAGTGACGTGACACTAGTACCATCATCTGGGGCGGTAATGGCGCCATAGCTGGAATGATGTGACTGGGTAAAGACATTATACATACTGGCGGAAATGACGTTTGGACCCAGAAGTAATGATTCCGGGGTCCTGGCAAATGTAATGAGGCTCTTTTATACTATCATTACTACACACAAATAGCGGTTCTGTCCATCTTTTATTATGTAGTTAAATACTTCAGTGCAACTTTGGCCTGATTTAAACTAGGGAAGTGCAGGCTCGGATAGGTTCGAATCTGCACGCCGAGTTCGGATTTTTCCCTCCAAAAATCGGGTCTCAGAGAGAGGCAAAACGTCATCTTTCATGGACAAACATCATCATTCCTGGACAAAAGACCATGAAAGATGATGTTTGTCCATGAAAGATGACGCTTTGCCTCTTTCTGAGACACAATTTTTGGAGGGAAAAATCCGAACTCGGCGTGCAGATTCGAACCTATCCGAGCCTGCACATCCCTAATTTAAACATAAGAGTTAACCATTTGAAGGCGGGCACCAGAAGTGATGCCCAAATGGAGTCCAAGTAGTCCCTTTTGGAAGGGGTATAAATATAGAGACACCCCACTTGAACAGCATCCCCTTGATGAAGTCCTGCTGAGACGAAATGCATTGGGTGCTCTGTTTTCTTGCCACATGAAACGATTTACTTTCTGAACTCAGATAAGCACTGGAAACATTAAAAAATATATATTTATTTCCGTTTTTTAAAAATTACTTGTATTTTTTCTTGCCATATACTGTGTCCATTTAAGACTGGTTGGAGTGGACAACTATTGGATGATTGTTTTTATTACTATTTATTTTTTTACTTTATTTAATTTTACTTGTGTGTCACAATTAAAATAATTTACAATTTTATTTAACTAATATTTATGCAATGTGTGTAGCCCAGTGCAGTGGAGGTCCAAGGTGGCAGAAGTGTTTCAGCTGGTGGTGAAAGCCCCTGGTTTAGTTTACATACACCCCCAGCATTAGCACCTCTTTGGTCCAGCACCAGGAGAGCCGGGCAGTATAGTGCTGTCCAGATTGGGACACAGTAAGGTCCCCTTGATGCAGTGTTGGGAGAAAGGGGGGTTAGCTGCTTTTCCTTGGGGGTTTAATTTTCTCAAAGTGTTCAATGTCCCATTTATAGGGCTCAGTTGTGAGCACCTGTTGGTGAGTTATAATTTGTCCCATAATTACTAGGTGGTGCCCACTGTATGATATCTGTCTGGGGTCTTGTATACTGTTTAGTCTTTGCAAACCTGTTAATGTCTGCTTAAGATGATGCTGTTATTGATCTTACGGTTATTTAAATGCACTGTTTTGTTATTTTGAAACTGATCAATATCTGTATGCTTAATGTTGTTGCCAGGAAAAGGTGTTAAAATTCACGTTGATGTGCTGAGCAGGCTGCTGTTGAAAGGTCCCTGTGCTGTGTAATTAGCACCTGTCATAAGCTAATGGTTTACGCTATCTTTGTAAAGGTGAATGCCACTGATTGTAAAATATGTATGATATTGTTATTTATGCTTAGGTGAAAGCTGTTTATTCCAAAGTGTATATTTAAACTCTGTTTAAAAGTGTTTTCAACTTGCTTACACTGTTGGCAATGCAGAGACTGCTTATTTTTATCACGCTGGTGCTCTATAAGTAACATAGCACCTGCTTACACTGTTTGCAATTCAGAGACTGCTTATTCTTCTCATGCTGGTGCACTACAAGTAACATATCAACCTGCTTATACTGTGTGCACTTCAGAGACTGCTTCAATTTTTCTCACACTGGTGCACTACAAGTAACACAGCAACCTGCTTATATTGTTTGCAACTCAGAGACTTTACATGTTTTCTCACGCTGGTACACTACAAGTAAGGAGCGTACACACGGTCAGATTTGTCAGACTTGTCAGATTTGTCAGATGAATGACTGAACGATTGAACGATTTGAACAATTTGAACGATTTTACCAAAGTTTTGAACGATTTGAACGATTGAACGATTTTTGACTGCATTAAAATGAATGGAATCGTCCAAGTCTGACTGCAAACCCATCAGATGTCAGATATCGTTATCTGACAAACGGGAACGCGCATCGTTGATCGTCCATCGTTCAGGCATGTCAGATATGAACGATTTTCCTTCAGATATGAACGACTGAACGATTTTTAAATCGTTATCGTTCATATCTGAAGGAAAAATCTGATCGTGTGTATGCACCATAACACATTAACCTGTTTATACTGTTTGCAATTCAGAGACAGCTTATATTTTTCTCATGCTTGTGCACTACAAGTAACATAATAATCTGCTTCTACAGTTTGTAATTCAGAAACTGTTTATCGTATAATTTGTTAAGTCAATGTATTGCATCTGTCATTGTGTCTGATAAAAAGGGGAACACATCTATAACCGGCTTGTCTCTCTGATCTACTCAAACCTGATTCTCAGTAACATTGGTTCATTACACATACTAGCCAGCCACAATTACACTTGCACTGCTTACATGGAACTTAATGCACATATTCGCCATATTCTGATTTGTATGCATCTATGTTATTGCTTCAGCCTTAACCATATTCTGGTTCATCATTATCAGCACGCACTTACATCAGCCCAATACCTGATGAAAGCGACCCATCTGTAATTAGATGGATCTCTGGGCTTGATTCAGACCCAGATGCAAAGCAGCGCACTTTCGCAGCCATCAGGGTCTGGGTATGCAAATTCCGCGATCGCACGGCCAGGCTTAAGGACGTCCTCTACGTCTTAGAGAGCGATGGCAGAGCGAATGTACGCCGGTGTAATGACGCCCACTTTTCTTTCTTGGCACACATCATCTCCAGGAAGTGTATGATTATTCAGTAACATCGAGAGCCATCGGAGCTGCTCGCAGCCAATGAGGTAGACCCTACCCCACCGCAAGCACTGCATTCATTGCAGGCTGGAATACAACCAGGTGACGTGTGCAATGACGCTTCCATGCTAATTATGCACGACCAAAGAATGATGTTTTGACGCTCAGACACGCCTGCGTACGTTCATCCACTCCCCCGTTTTCCAGAACCTTCCCGTTACCACCCACAAACAGCACTATCTGTCACTCAATGTAGTTCTCAGTCTTTGTGCTACGAGCGCACTATTCACGATCGCAGTGACTGGCTGGCACACGCGCACTGCAACACATATGCATGCGCAGATGGGCGACTATCGGCCATAGCGTACGATCGCGGCTTAGCGACGGGGTCTGAATCAGACCCTCTGTAGACACAATTCCAGCTTCACGCCCTCACTAAACTTAACATTCATGTATATGGCCTTTTACCTCCTAAATACGCCCATTTAGCTACAAGCAGAGTTTAGACTGAGATGCACATGACTCTGAAATGCCTGTAGATGCATACGCTGGGCTATGTACGTAGGATGTGCAGTGATATAAACTGCAGGATCCATATGCTAAAAAGGACTTGCGTGCATCAATGCATCATCCTCATTGCCTGCAATTACATTTATTATTTTTATGTTGTTAACTTTCATTCTGGCAAAAGAAGTCACTTGTCTGAAAATAAAATAGTATTTCATTAAGTAATGATTAAAATAAATGAATGTAAAGTAGAGGCATTCAAAAAATCCATCTAATCACTGGTAATAAATAATAATGATAACTTAAAATACTAATGATTTAGTAACTTAACTCTTGCTGCTGGATTGTCAGCAATATTATAACAGGCTGTTTAAGTTTGTATGTTGATTTAGCTTTCTTCAGAGCAGTGAACACTAAATAGCAAGAGGCTGCAATATGAGCTGACTTCAGGCATGGTGACACTCCACAGTGCAGACACAGGAGTCTGGAAGATTCTTGTCATTTTATCTATCCCCCTCTTCAAGGCACGCCTCCACCCCATCCCTTGCCCAACCTCACTGTATAAAGGAGATGGTGTGGTGAGAAGCCCAATACAGAACAACTTGGATTAGTTTACTGGAGGTAATAGCCATTCGTTTTCATTTATCTCTTTATCTCTGCACCTTCAGAGACTTTTATCACAGTTAATTTTTACTTTTAAACTCCCTTATAAAGTACCAACATACTCCACAGTGCTGCACCATGGGGTCATTTACCCTTCATGTTATGATGTCACTTGCATTTTGCATGGTGCTAGGCAGTCCCCAACTTCGAAGAGCCAATGACCGTCAAGGACAATGTACCTATACCTTCACAGTTCCCAGTCCAAGGGAAGGCAGCTGTACCGAACCTGGAGAAGCAATGACTTCTGTAAGGGAACTGCAACGTGAAAATACTGCCCGTAGCCAAGAGATGGATACTTTAAAAACTAGGCTGAGTTTGTTGGAGAAGGTGGTGAACAGGTACTTAGGAGGCGAAGGAGCAGGACAAGCAACTTCTTCACCCCAAGACTGGACAGAGACTCAGAGGCAGTTGGAGAAGCTTAGACTGGAAAAGGATGAATGGGAAGGTCAGCGGGGCAGTCTGGAGATGGCTTATTCTGATCTGCTGAAGGAGAAGTCTTCTTTGGAAGAGGAAAAGCAGAGGTTGAATGAGAGACTAGAAAAGGTGCAGCAAGAGCAATGCCCCCAAGTTGCTGAGGTATCTAGGGGTAGAGATCAGCAGGTATCACCAAGACAAGGTAAGTCTGAAAAAGACATACATTAAAATTAGTATAGATGCAACTTCTGTTGGAATTGTGTAACACTATAAAAGTCAAAGAAATATGAGGGAACGTGGGAAAAAGTAAATAGTTAAATATTTAATGCCAAAATGTGATTTTTTGCTAAATGTTGGCTAAACATTTTCCTTAAGCTAAAAAAGAGGCAGGGAGAGCAAACAGGTCTTCTGTAAGCCAGAGGTTCCCAAATGCATTCCTCAAGGCACCCCAACAGTTTGGGTTTTGGAGATATTCATGGTTGAGCACAGGAGGTTAAATCAAATTGACTATGATACTAATTAAGTCACGTGTGCTCAAGCATGGATATCCTTAAAACTTGGACTGTTAGGGTGCCTTGAGGACCGAGTAACTTCTGCTGTAAGCTGTTAGAGGTGACACACAACCACAGGCTACTGACTAAATGTCAGAAATGAATGTTCTGGTTTTAATTTAAACCTTATAAATACTCTGCACAGTTGTGAATTAGTTTTTCACAAAAATAGAAAATATATTCTGTTTTACAGGCAGGGGGTCCTGTAACACATACTTATCGATTTAAATGGAATTCACCAACAGACGGGATCCAGGCGGTCAGAATCCCGATGCCTGGATCCCGACAGGGTTAACATATGGGCACTTGGAGGTTAGTATGAATGACGCAGTGCTGTTACACGCGCCATAATTTGGCGGATCATGCAGTGTGTGCGGCGCGCACAATGTATAGTTACATCGCTGGGTCGCACCATCGTATGGTCTGTACTCAGCTTTACACTCTCCAGAGTTTTGATTACAGAAATATTTAGGGGTTTATAGGTCGTTTTCAAAGCCGACAATTTATGTTGTTGTTTTTTTTGCAGGATTTAAAGCGATAATAATATTAAATGCAAAACCAGGAATATTATCTACCAATCTCTTCTTTGTTAAAATTACTTTATACCACTTGTGTTATGTTTTAAAAATACATTAGTAAAGCATTGACTTAAGGTGCCCATCCACTAGACGATTGAGTTGAGCGATTGAACGATAACGATCGTTCAATCGTTTGCTATTATGTCTAAAACGATCAGCGATGCACGTGCCCGCTGGTCGTTTAGACATCTATCATCGTGCAAACATGCTTGTCAACCTGACGATAACGTTGAGCATGTTTGCAGATGATTGATGAGCCTGCACTGAACGACTGCTCATTCAGTGCAGGCTCATCACAGACTGCTCGTTCAGTGCAGGCTCATCACAGACTGACAAACGACTGCACGATTACAATGCAGTAATCATGCAGTCGTTTTCATGTCTGCTAGTGGATGGGCAGCTTAAAAGTGCTGCCAGGTAATGTGATTGCCCAAGACGCCTATTCTCATGAATTAGACTAATTTATTTGCATCAATGATTGTTAAACACACAGTTGTGGCAACAAATATTATCAAAAGGTTACAATGCAATTTAAAAAAACAAAAAAGTTAAAGTTCCTATCAAGTTTTAAATGTAAAGGATATTATTATTAATATTTATAAAGAATTGCCTGTATATTTGTATATGCATGGGTTCTGTGGCTGATTAAAACCAGGAGATACACAGGCTTGAAATCAGCGAGCCTCAGGACCTGTGTAATTCATGAGTGTCCCACTTTAAAGGGATAGTATGGTAAGCCATTATATACTGTATAAACTCATGGCAAACTTTTACAATGAACAGTCACACCAGTGAACTAAAATATCACTTTTCCACCCTACATATTATCCTTCTTCTCTGTACATTGGGTGTACATACTGTATGTGTGTATATATATATATATATATATATATATATATATACATACAATGCTAATGGAATCTGCAAGTGACTGTGCTGAGTGTTATTGATACACTTTTACTATTGTTATTGTTTGTAGAATTTAAAATGTTCATTTTTGCATTAACCTCAAAGTAGCTTTGTCTGCATCAATCAACATATTTATGCTAGAGGAAATAATTTCAGTTTAGTTTTAGACATAGTTTGTCAACCTCGTATTCAACATGCGGCCCTCCAGCAGTATAAGCAAAACTGTGGCATGACATGCTGGGATGTATAGTTCCACAGCAGCTAGAGGACCGCATATTGAATACCCCTGTGGACGTATTTGTGTTTATTCTGTTTCTGTACATGATTTGCGAATGACTTGTTATACCCACTATCTGACTCTGGATGGGCTTTCATCTTTTATATTTAATACTTTCTCTTTGTAAGGATAACATCCCTCCTTTATGTATGGATCAAAATTGGCATCTGTACAGTAGCAGGGGATTCCTAAGTTTCTAGTGTTTGTCCCTGTACATTTTTCACAATGGACCTTTTTCCCCAATTATGCATGATTACATGGGTTTTCATCCTTCACACTTATAGGCTAACATTTAAGATGAAAATGTAAACACCTGCCAACACTGTATCTTGTAGTTTAGTAGTAATGTCCTAGGTGTGTTTAGAGATTGGTGCATACACATACTTTCCAACTTTACCTCTATTGGACTCCAAGTTCCTTTTTTTTAGACAATACACTAAAATTAGTTTTGAGGCTATTCGAAAAAAACAATGAGTCTTTTTTATTCTTACATTTAAGTTAATAGCAATATTGTTGTGCTAAATGTGAATTTGGGGATCTAGAGCCTTTTCTATTTTTTTTCAAAATAAATTTAAAAATAAATAAATGAAATGAAAGTACAATTTATCTTGTGTCCATAGAAATGTGCAAGCATCACAACAGGGTTTTAAATACTGGTGAGCAGATATCACATCTTATTATACACAGTTACAAGAAAAACAGTACATAAACATGTTGTAGAGACGAAGTGACCCGATTACATCAGGTAAGCAGCACATCTCTCGAGTGCCCCTTCCTCTCCCCTCCCTTCCGTCTCCTCCATCTCACCTCACTCCAAAGTGGCCCGGAGGTAGGGCAGGCAGGTGGTGTTCTCAGTGATCCACCTGTGAATCTTTTTAAATGTGTCAGGGATGAATATACCTGTGTACCTGCTAGGTGACCTGGAAAACATGACCTGTTTGGGGTCCCAAGGACCAAGTTTGAGAACCACTGCTCTAGACCATGACCTTATCGTACTGGGTAAAGACTAGTCCTCCTTGGCCACTCGCTAATTTAGTAGGCCAATCACAAAACCTGGGAGTATATTTAAAAATGGTCAATTACAATCGATTTTAATCTATTTCAGATCGATGATGTGTTTCTGGGGATAAATTGCACATTTACTAACACTTAAAAAAACAACAAAAATGGTATGTTAGTAAATGTGTGATTTAGTCCAGAAACACAACATCGATTTAGATCAGTTTAAAATCGATTGAAATCAACCTTTTGTAAATATACCTCCTGGACTTCTATGGGAATGAAAACTGTCAGTGATATGTAGAGATGCTCGAAACATTTTTAAAAGTGATTCTCGAACCTGGTTTGTTGAATTAGCTGTAAAGATTGAAAATCCACCAGAAATCCTCAAACTTTTGATAGTTTTAAAGGTTTAGCTTCAATTAAAGCAAGGTAAACAGGTTTGACACGTGCATGAATTGTTTTCAGTATGTTTGAGCTGGATTGATCATGACCAATCGGATTTGAACATGGATGTTAAGTTTCCCTATGTGAACAGTGAACCTCAAAACTCAAATGCAAATGGTGAACCTCAAACGCAAACAAATGTCATGTTTGCTGTTCGAACATAAACATTGTTACAAATATCATAAAAAGTTGCCAATTAAGCTCGAACAGGTGACATTTTATAACTGCAAGAAGAAAACTATAAAGCTCAAAATTGAATGGGTAAACTGAAGATTGCAACATGAACATGTACAAAATCCTTTAACTGCCCAAACCCTAGCAAATTTTACCTGTTCAAATTATCTGAGCATTTGTAGTGGTATCCCATTATCACTATAGGGGCAAAACAAACAAGTTTAACTTAATGATATTGTAAATAGACTATATGAGACAATGCACAATCAGATAACTAGGTATCCATGCTTAGCCATGCAGGTGTAAACATAATAGCCAAGCAAATTGGAAGAAAAGAGGGATATGATTATTTTTGTCCTCCAAAAAAGTGACTGTGCTGTTATACTTCATGTGCATATCTCCAAACATGAAAAAATATGCACTGGCTTTACTGTTCCCCTATGAAACATGAAATGTATGAGCAGATTTGTTCCTACTTACAATTACTGAGATGGATATAATGCTGGCAGAAAACATAAAATGCTATTAGTGGGAATGTGTTTTTTATTCTGCTTGTACTTTTATGTGCTATGCTCTATTTCCCCAGTTTGTGATGCTGCAGAATGTTGTGGTGTCTTATTAATAGACAAATATTATTAATAAACTATAATAATAGTAAATGGCTGTGGCACTACCACAGAGCACAGAAAGTTGGGAGTAAAACAATAATTTCTTATAGGTGGTATTTACCTAATGCCTAGAGCCAGTGCTGGCAACTATTTTCTGGACTGAATGAATATTTATGACAATGCAGCCAACAATTCACAACTTTGGGAATTCTTGACCATAAACTGCCTCTGTGGTGTAGCAGTTCCTAGTGAATTGACACATGGCTGCTTCCACTATGTGTAGGTGACAAGTGCACATTAAAAGGCCAATTTAGGCCCTCATTTACTAACGAGTTTTATCACCAAAACGAGTGATAAATGTCACTGTGTATGATAAATGGTGCTCCAGCCAATCAGCTCCCAACTGTCATTTTTCTAACAGTTGACAGTTGGGAGCTGATTGGCTGGAGCACCATTTATCATACACAGTGAAATTTATCACTTATTTTGGTGATAAAACTCGTTAGTAAATGAGGCCCTAAAATGCATGCAAGTCACGTTACACATTTTTCCACTAGTTACAGTAGGCTGATTGTGCTCACATCTTCATAGGCTGCCTCTGTCAGTTAACGTGCAGACGCCTTATGGAATGGGTCCTGGCCAGGGGCTGGCTGGCAACTTTTAGCCTGGGGGCAAGTACAGATCACCGGCCCATCCTTAAATGGTGTTCCTAGCTCCAGAAGCTCCCCTTTTGTGTCTCCATCCCCAGCAGACTCCCTAGTGTCCCCAGACAATCCCTGAAGCCCCCCTTCTGTGTCCCCAACCCCAGAAGCCCCCCTTCTGTGTGCCCAGCCAGCCCCAGGTGCAACCCTTCTGTCTGCCCAGCCAGGCCCCCTTCAATTTCCCCAGCCAGTCCCAGCAGCCCCCTTCTATGTCTCCCACTCCTCAGCCAGCCCCAGCCTTTTATATCCCCACTCCCCAGCCAGCCCCAGCCTTTTATGTCCCCACTCCCCAGCCAGCCCCAGCCTTTTATGTCCTCACTCCCCAGCCAGCCCCAGCCTTTTATGTCCTCACTCCCCAGCCAGCCCCAGCCTTTTATGCCCCCACTACCCAGCCAGCCCCCTTCTATTTCTCCCACTCTTCAGCCAGCCCCAACCTTCTATGTCCCCAACTCCCCAGCCAGCCCCAGGACCCCTGCCTTTTATGTTCCCACTCCCCAGCCAGCCCCAGCAGGGCCCCTTCGAATGTCCCCACTCCCTGGCCAACACCCTCCTCCTCTTACCTTGTTACTCACGCAGCTCCTCTACTCTGTCCTGTCTCTAGAGCGGCGCGGCGTGACATAAGAGCATCACAAGCGCCGGGTCTTTCAAAGAAAAAAAAAGAAACTTTATTGCAAGTGCCAGCATACATACAAACAGCAGCTGCACTGTCAGGGGAGGGCTTGATAGCAGCAGCCTCATCCTTGTGGTGGCTGGCCATGCAGCTGCCATAGAAGCAGTTAAAAAAATACCTCCTAAATGACAGGAGGGGCACGTGCCTGAGTGCCCCCCCTGAATCCGCCACTGGCTCTCACCTAACCGCGGGGATGATCACCTGCGGAGCCTCCAACACATTGAGAAATCAGTGCCTTTATACTGGGGGCTTGGTGTAGGCGTGTCAGCATCCATGAGTGCCGCTCCGCGCACACCACGCCCCCTGTCTGGCAGCCTTGATCTCCAAGTTTGTTTAGGCTCAGCAGGCGATTCCACCCTCCTCCTGCTGCTTGGCGTTCTCAGGCTGTCAGCTGTGACTCACTGAGCATTGAGCACAGCCACAGACAGCAGTCTTCAGTTGTGATACGGCCGCCTATGCGCGGCAGTATCACAGTCTTTTTTTACTACGTTTTTGTGTAGGAGGCGGCCCAGGACACTAGGCGACAGTGCGGCCCGGGGGCACATGGCACTCTGCCCCCCGGCCCAGCCCACCCCTGGTCCCAGCAGCATCTGCATATAATTGACTCTGCCCCCAAAGATCAAAAGGTCTATTTATCAATTTCCCCAAAATATCCCAGTTTATTATCATTACTTATTGCCACATATAACAGCAAAAGTAAAAAACTCTGAGTACCTATTTATCAATATTTTCTTGAAGGGACAGTGGCACCAATAAGAGGCCATCCGGAGAATATATGTGGATCACCTACTGCACATGAGCAAGTATATGCTGCCAGAGAGGGATCTGAAGATAGCGATGTATATATATATATATATATATATATATATATATATACAAGTTTAGGGTCGCACTTACATCATAACTGCAGTCAACATCACTGGGGTACATCCAGGACTTGGGGTCCATAAATACAGAACAGGAAAAAAGGAGCACTCACCAGAATTTTTCTTAAGGATGTAACAGGTTTAATCCAGATCAAGCAGATAAATTAGGCTGGAAGAAAGGTATCCCAACGTTTTGGTCCATATAGGACCATCTTCAGGAGGCACAACCACACAACAGTATACACCAGGGCAAATAGCCCACCCAAAAGCCAGCATCTTTGTATATATACAATCCAGATATCCGGCACTCAATAATTGTCAATGTCTACTTCACCGCGTTGCCAGCATAAACGTGTCTAGTGTGGACTTGCTGTAACTAGAAAATTTAATATGTGCGGCATTCAGAGGCTTCAATAATACTCGAGACAGATTACTTCCTGTGGTCAACATTTCAATGACATAGCCTATATATATTTATATATGAATAAATCATCCTTATCATCATGCTAATGTAAACTCAGTCTTCACTGTAGTTGTCAGGGCTTGGTGCTGCTATAGCTGTCTCTTCATGTCACTTCTCCATCTACCTTAGAGGCAGGTGAGTCTCCTTGCAGGAGCCTGGTATTCTCATCAACATTCCAGGAGAATAGGCAGCTATGATGAAGGTAAACTAAAAATAGAACATGCATTTGGCATCCCTCAAACCACACTAATTCGTATTCTAGAATAGCTGTTGTTGAACTACAAGTGTAAGCATGTACTGCCAGATAGCAAGTTGCATTGACTTGGGGTCCGACAGTTTGATATCTACAGATTAACAGCTCCTATGCAATCTTTTTCTTTTACCACCACTTGACCCCTTGAGATTATGTCTGAAAGAGCATGACCTGCTTCCCAGTCTTATTTAAGTGACAACTTACAGTATTCATTAGGTTACAAGGACTGGTAACATGACACAAGACATAGCTAAAGAGTTCCTAGTATCTGGTGTCAGTATTTATGGCCTTTGATAATGAAAATATAAATTCCTTGCAGGTTGTCACAGGATTGCACAAGACTCATTCATATTTTATTTATACTCCAATAGTAAATGTTGTGTGGTAACAGGACAGAGATCTGAAACGTAATTCATCATGTTTAATTCCAAACATCCTAAACAGTTTTTGACAGCTTTCTTATACTTCAGCCAGTAATATGAATACACTAGAAAAGAGGATACATATACATATATACAGTCAGGTCCATAAATATTGGGACATTGACAGAATTTTTATATTTTGGCTTCTATTCACCACCACAATGGCTTTGAAATTAAGCAAATAAGATGTGATTTAACTGCAGACTTTCAGATTTAATTTGAGGGTAATTACATCCAAATCAGGTGTAGGAATTACAACGGTTTCTATATGTGCCTCTCACTTTTTAAGAGGCCAAAAGTAATGGGACAAACTAAACAATCCTAAATCTAACTTTCACTTTTCAATACTTTGTTGCAAATCCTTTGCAGGCAATTACAG
Source organism: Taudactylus pleione (assembly GCA_031769625.1). Classification (NCBI taxonomy): domain Eukaryota; kingdom Metazoa; phylum Chordata; class Amphibia; order Anura; family Myobatrachidae; genus Taudactylus; species Taudactylus pleione. The sequence continues at coordinate 8,813,361 of JAUIMM010000016.1, read as the reverse complement.
CCTGAAGTCTGGAACGCATAGACATCACCATTCGCTGGGTTTCATCCCTGGTGATGCTCTGCCAGGCCTCTACTGCAAATGTCTTCAGTTCCTGCTTGTTCTTGGGGCATTTTCCCTTCAGTTTTGTCTTCATCAAGTGAAATGCATGCTCAATCGGATTCAGGTCAGGGGATTGACTTGGCCATTGCATAACATTCCACTTTTTAGCTTAAAAAAACTCTTTGGTTGCTTTTGCAGTATGCTTCGGGTCATTGTCCATCTGCACTGTGAAGCGCCGTCCAATGAGTTCTGAAGCATTTGACTGAATATGAGCATATAATATTGCCCGAAACACTTCAGAATTCATTCTGCTGCTTTTGTCAGCAGTCACATCATCAATAAATACAAGGCAGCCAGTTCCATTGGCAGCCATACATGCCCACGCCATGACACTACCATCACCATGCTTCACTGATGAGGTGGTATGTTTTGGATCATGAGCAGTTCCTTTCCTTCTCCATACTCTTCTCTTCCCATCACTCTGGTACAATATGATCTTTGTCTCATCTGTCCATAGGATGTTGTTCCAGAACTGTAATGGCTTTTTTAGATGTTGTTTGGCAAACTCTAATCTGGTCTTCCTGTTTTTGTGGCTCACCAATGGTTTGCATCTTGTGGTGAACCCTCTATATTAACTCTTGTGAAGTCTTCTCTTGATTGTTGACTTTGACACATATACACTTACCTCCTGGAGAGTGTTCTTGATTTGGCCAACTGTTGTGAAGGGGTTTTTCTTCACCAGGGAAATAATTCTTCTGTCATCCACCACAGTTGTTTTCCATGGTCTTCCGGGTCTTTTGGTGTTGCTGAGCTCTCTGGTGCGTTCTTTCTTTTTAAGAATGTTCCAAACAGTTGATTTGGCCACACCTAATGTTTTTGCTATCTCTCTGATGGGTTTGTGTTGATTTTTAAGGCTAATGATGGCTTGCTTCACTGATAGTGACAGCTCTTTGGATCTCATATTGAGAGTCGACAGCAACTGATTCCAAATGCAAATGTCACACCTAGAATCAACTCCAGACCTTTTACCTGCTTAATTGATAATGAAATAACGAGGGAATAGCCCACACCTGTCCATGAAATAGCTTTTGAGTTGATAGTCCCATTACTTTTGGCCCCTTAAAAAGTGGGAGGCACATATTGAAACCATTGTAATTCCTACACCGTTCACCCGATTTGGATGTAATTACCCTCAAATTAAATCTGAAAGTCTGCAGTTAAAGCACATCTTGTTTGTTTCATTTCAAAACCATTGTGGTGGTGAATAGAGGCCAAAATATGAAAATTCTGTCAATGTCCCAATATTTATGGACCTGACTGTATTTGTTTCTGCATGGGTACACAGTTGTCTGATCGCTTATTTAGAATATTGTGAAGTTTGCCTTTATCTATATTAAGGAGTTTTGTGACAATACTGTGCACAAAACAGCATATAGTTTATAATAATATATAATAAATATAATATTTAATAGTTTATAATAATATATAATAATATATAATAAGCAAAAGCGTGTCTGTCTGTCTGTCTTTTTATCCTGTATGCACGGCCAGAGTTTTGGACCTAGCTCCACCAAATTTGGCATGGTGGTGTAGTTTGACCAGGATTAGGTTTTTGCCTAAGTTTTAAAGTCGTCTGAGCCCCACACAGTCACACAATCGCTAAAAATTGAGACACACTTAACATGCACAGGTTCCAGTACTGGCTCCAGTGGAAATTGGCAGTCTGTCAAAAAACCGTACAAAAGTATCCTTCTAACCTCAGTCTGAGTAAACTTGATAACTCATGCAACTTCATATTAAATCCAGAGCCTCTGTGTTTGCATGCATGGGCATAACTACAACTTTGAGGGCCCCATAGCAAGATCTTAAAAGTCACCCCCCCCACGCAGAGGTATAAAGAAACCCACATACATTTGCCCCCACATAGAGCCCATTCAGGTAATGCCACACAGTAGTACCCCTTATACACATTATGCCATGCAGTAGTAGTGCCCTTTAAACATGCCACACAGTAATGCCCTTACACATTATACCACACATAATGCCCTTTACAGATTATGTCACATAGGAGTGCCCCAAATAACACATTATTCCACACAACAGTAATGCCCCTTACACATTATGCCCCCAGCGACTCACCTCCCCATGTCCCTCCAGCAGCCTCTATGTGGCATTGTATCATCTTACTGAACATTGGTCATCTAAGTAACCCTCAGGTTAGTCAGGATGTTTTCACACTGTCAGGGCCAGTGTAGCCTTGTCGGAAGACGCAGACCAGGCTTCTGCACTCCTACAAAATGGGACTGATGCCCTTCCTTTTGTAAAAATGACCCCTTCCCACCCCCAATCAACTGCAGACTGTCCCTCACCATTCTGTCTAAAGCTGCACTGCGTCTGATGATGCTGGGCCTGATTTGCACATGCGCAGTACAGCGCCTGTGCATGCGCAGATTAACAAACATCGGAGATGTATGTAAACTATTGGGTTTGTCTACATCTCTGAACTAGGCCCTGTGTACATACTCACTAGAAGTGAATAAGAGTGGTACAGCATTCTGAATTTATTTTTCATCCAGTTAATGATTCAATAAATCTCTATTGATGTGTGATGATGTAGAGGGGTAGCTAGGGTAGCGGTGCAGAAAGCCTGCTGCAGTGCAGGTATAGTCAGGCACTTGCTACAGCCACTCATTTCACCTTCAGGATACCGATGACACCCCGGTTGACGGTGCTGGAACACAGGTCGGATGTGGACAGTGAAAGCTGAAACTCCTGCTCATGGACCCTGCAAGGAAAATACGCTCTGAACCAGGATGACCTCCACTGGGATAGGTGAATGGTCATCATTGGCACTTTTATCCTCAGTCTGGTTACAGCTACGTGCCAAGCATGAGGGTGCAACCCAAAAAAAAATGTCCAAAGAGGAAATGGGAAGGGATAACGCACAATGCACACAACACGAATTGTGCTTACTGATTTTACACTATACACCTTTATGGAGGACTGGTCCCAGTCTTTGCTCATGTAGTACACTATGCCAAAGCCCAGCCACACAGCTCTGCTAGACTGACTTGACTTCATTAGCGTGTACCAACTACCCCCTCCTGGCTACTCCTTAGCTCCTCAGGCCCTAGCTCTGATTGGATTGGGGGAACAACAACAAGAAAACATGGTTGTAGTGTACTTCTTACATCCTTTCTCTAACTTCCCTAAAACAATGATAGCGTAGCCCAATTCAAAATTTACACACAATACAAGGCAATGTAGATGAGATAAACAACACAGTACAATGCAGGTTATACATATGAGTAGAAGGCAATGCAGATGAGATACAGAATACAGTACAATGTTATGGGGCCTAGTGCTGCTGCATGGGGGGACAAGGTAATAGGGCCTAGTGACCTTGGTGCCTTGGTCTATTTCTGCCTAATGGGGGAACAATGCTATAGGACCTAGAGCTCTTTGTGAGGCTGCATGAGCCAATATTAACTACAAAGACTAGTGCCCTTGCGCCACTGCCTAGTGCCACCTGACGTGGGAGGGTCTAAATGATTGTCCAATAGGGCCTAATACCCTTCCTGTGCGGTCCCCCTGCATTTCATATTGCCTGGTGGGAGCCCTCACTAAAGGTCTGGGGCCTATTGCCTGCCTAATGAGGGCAAAGTGATGGGACCTAATGCCCCCTTCTGCCTACCAGCCTAGTGCCTCCCTGCAGTTCCCCAGGCCTAGTGCCTGCTGGTACCACGGGCTTTGTGCCTGAACCCTGGTGATCTAGCAGTGGTGGCACGCCTGGCCTTACCTGCTCCGTAGTTTTTGGCTAAACCAGACCTCAGGTCTTTCTGCACTCTTCACCTGGGGAGCAGTGGCCGGCGTTAGTTCTTTTGCATCACGCACTGCTCTCTTAGTACTTCCAGCCTCTCCGCTGACCCCACTTCCAGTGGGCGATGTCGGTTTTAATCTCTTTTGTAATGACTGACATCCTCCAGGGCTTCCGGAGTCTTCTTTCCTCTTGTTTCTTCCGGAGCTCGATTTCTAGATAATGTTGCCTATAGTTCCCCTAGAATGCCAGCTCTCACAGGCAGGACCCTCCACCCTTTTGGTTTTCTCCCTTCACTATCCTTATCTATAGTGTGCTCCCACTTACAGTCAGCGACTCTGATCCTTTCTGTGCACCCTCCCAGGGCACTGGGTCATTGAGTGCTACTATTATTAACTGTCACTCAATTAATAGCTGTCTAATCACCTGACTTTCCACTTATACTTTGTGTTTGATAATACTGCATTGTTTGTGTGTATCATTGTAATTATTCTCTGTGTGGCACTATGCACACTTGGTAACACCATATAAATGAATGATAATAAAAATAAAAAAAGTGCCACCCAGAAAACTGTTATTAATACAGAAATGGATACAAGCTGTAAGCTAGTGATTGTGAGACAAGAATTAGGGGTAAGCCGCCACTTCTCAGTGGGTTGGAGCAGACAATTTAAAGCAGCATTTACATGCAGTGTAAAGCTGTTCTTTACACTGAATGTAAGTGCCGCCTTAAATTTATATTAATAGTAGGGAGATAAGTAATATTTTTATAAAGGTCACCTGTCACTTCTGCTCATCAAAACCTTTAGAACAAAAAAACTAAACCCAGTATTTTTTATCTCGTTGCCTAATGATGTTACATATAAAACATTTCTTTAAAAATATGTACAGAAAGGCTTCTAGTACATCCCAGCAGTTCCAGCCACTACCCAGTCAGTTTGAAGCACCACCATTATTCTCACTATGCTTTCAGATACAAACATCTCATGTGTTTTGTAAAATTTCCTGTACTATTACTTTATCTGCTCCACTTCCCTTTCCAGCTGTGGTAGAAATGATTTGCTTTCTTATCAGACATTTGCATGGAGAGGCGCAGGATAGGAGGGCGATGGGAGGGTAAGGTGGAAGGCACCTAAAATGGACCACTTATAAACCAGACAACATTTCCACATTTAATACCCTTACCACAACATAGTCAAAGAAACTTTTGTGGTCAAATTGAGATTAGTGTCCTTTTAATATTATAGCCACATACAGTGGAGACACCCATTTTGTTGCAGGAACTAATAAACAGGTAAATGTAGAACTGCCCATCATCTATGTCTGGCTGTTCCTTATGCTGGACATACATTATAGAATTATCTGTCAGATATCTGACCAATCTGGCTGGTTGGAATGAAAACCTGGTAATGGATGGGAGCAAATGACAATTGACCATTTGCTCACAAATACTGGAAAACAGACAAAAATTGTCGTTCAGACAAATTGGTTAAAACACACGAATTTAATAGTTTTTGTCCGTTTTCCAGTGTTTAAGACCATATGATCGACTGTCATTTGCCAGGTTTTCATTCCAACCAGCCATATTGGACAGATATCTGACAGATAATTGTATAGTGTATGCCCAGCATTAGTGATGTCATTGGATCCCACCACTGTCAGTGTGTGACAGGTCTGCCACAATAAGGACAATGTTTATGAATTCATCGGGGGTTCTAATTTCTTCATGGTTTTTGTTCCTATTTCTACAGCATCTTCAGCCCCTAGCAGCCATGGAAGTGGAATCAGAACATCCTCATTAGCAGCAAAAGATGGAGCAAGAGATTGTAAGAAAATCTGTATTGGCTGGGGGCAATTTAATATTAAATAGTAAATTATAAAATACCTTGAAACTGTATTGCGGAAGTAAAATATGTCAGTAGGAGAAATGAGACATCACACATTTCTGCTGTGTATTGAATACAATTGTGTCCACAGACCAATTTTGTACCATACCAAAGGGAATAGCCAACTACATCATAATACACCTGAAAAAAATCAGTGCAGACATAGCTTAAGAGAGACAAAAAAAAATAGTATCATTATTATTATTATAATTTAGTAAACATTGCAGGAAAGTATAAGGATCTAATAAATGAAAGAAGCCCAAAGGTATATTGTTTTAGCTTATTGTAGAGTGAGCTACTGTACTTACATTACTGATTCTATGGGGGAAATGCACAAGAACTAATAAATGAAAGAAGCCCAAAGATATATTGTTTTAGCTTATTGTAGAGTGAGCTACTGTACTTACATTACAGAGTCTATGGGGGAAATGCACAAGAACTAATAAATGAAAGAAGCCCAAAGGTATATTGTTTTAGCTTATTGTAGAGTGAGCTACTGTACTTACATTACTGATTCTATGGGGAAAATGCTCAAGAACTAATAAATGAAAGAAGTCCAAAGATATTGTTTTAGCTTATTGTAGAGTGAGCTACTGTACTTACATTACTGAGTCTATGGGGGAAATGCACAAGAACTAATAAATGAAAGAAACCCAAAGATATATTGTTTTAGCTTCTTGTAGAGTGAGCTACTGTACTTACATTACATTACTGATTCTATGGGGGAAATGCACAAGAACTAATAAATGAAAGAAGTCCAAAGGTATATTGTTTTAGCTTATTGTAGAGTGAGCTACTGTACTTACATTACTGAGTCTATGGGGGAAATGCACAAGAACTAATAAATGAAAGAAGTCCAAAGGTATATTGTTTTAGCTTATTGTAGAGTGAGCTACTGTACTTACATTACATTACTGAGTCTATGGGGGCAATGCACAAGAACTAATAAATGAAAGAAGCCCAAAGGTATATTGTTTTAGCTTATTGTAGAGTGAGCTACTGTACTTACATTACTGATTCTATGGGGGAAATGCACAAGAACTAATAAATGAAAGAAGCCCAAAGATATATTGTTTTAGCTTATTGTAGAGTGAGGTACTGTACTTACATTACATTACTGAGTCTATGGGGGCAATGCACAAGAACTAATAAATGAAAGAAGCCCAAAGGTATATTGTTTTAGCTTATTGTAGAGTGAGGTACTGTACTTACATTACATTACTGAGTCTATGGGGCAATGCACAAGAACTAATAAATGAAAGAAGCCCAAAGATATATTGTTTTTGCTTATTGTAGAGTGAGCTACTGTACTTACATTACTGAGTCTATGGGGGAAATGCTCAAGAACTAATAAATGAAAGAAACCCAAAGATATATTGTTTTAGCTTCTTGTAGAGTGAGCTACTGTACTTACATTACTGAGTCTATGGGGGCAATGCACAAGAACTAATAAATGAAAGAAGTCCAAAGATATATTGTTTTAGCTTATTGTAGAGTGAGCTACTGTACTTACATTACATTACTGAGTCTATGGGGGAAATGCACAAGAACTAATAAATGAAAGAAGCCCAAAGGTATATTGTTTTAGCTTCTTGTAGAGTGAAGTACTGTACTTACATTACTGATTCTATGGGGAAATGCACAAGAACTAATAAATGAAAGAAGCCCAAAGGTATATTGTTTTAGCTTCTTGTAGAGTGAGGTACTGTACTTATATTACTGATTTTATGGGGAAATGCACACACATTCTAAAGAGTGGACAAGTGGAGAAGTTAACCATAGTAACTAATCAGCTTCTAGCTAACATTTATCAAGAATGTTCTATAAAATGATAGGTAGAAGCTGATTGGTTGCTATGGGTAGTTTTTCCACTTCTCAACTCTTTTGCAGGTTTGATACATCACCGACTATGTTCCATATGCACAAATTGTACTATGTCTCTTTTTGCAGACTGGTAATATCATTTGTCTTATTTTATTATCTTTTTTTCTTTTTACATTTTCTAGCATCTAGATGGGAAGCAGATGGGGTGGGATACCAGGAGCTGAAATCAGAGCTGACAGCACTTCCAGCTTCCAGAATGATCCCGGAAAGCCATTCCGCACTGCAAAGTTCAGAGAACATGGGGACAGCTGGTAGGAATCAATTTTCTTTATGTTTTTTCTTTAGTGCTTGTGTCAGAAAAGCAAGCCAAATGTTTGGGCACATACATAACCACTCCACCCTTGGATCTCTTGAATATTCCATTATCATTTCCTAAATGACTATTAAAATGAAACTAATTGGTGTTACTGTGAGAATGAATACGTAACAGTGTGAAGTGTGATTAACTCAGAAGAACCTGAGAAATTATTTGTCATGCATAGAATGTCTCAGAAAGCTCCAAAGGGAATATCAAAGTCTGCCAGATCCTGGTTTCAGCAGAAATGGTTCACTGGAAGGGATAGATTGAGCGCTAATATGTACTTGCGTTATTGTGAAGTGTAAAATAAAAGTGGGTACAAAGGAGCAAAAATAGGAGGACTAAGAGAGATAAACATAAAATGAAATAAAAATCAAATAAATAAAGTTAAAACCAAATTAAACAATGAAAGTAAATAAAATAGAAATAAAACTCCAGCACCAATGTTTATACTCTTTTTGAAAAAAGGAGGGCTGTAGCCAGAATGAATAGCGGTAAAACTTTCCCTATCACTCACCCTACCTGGTCCGGGTTATTCAAACTGACACTGCAGTCCTCCATGTGCCGGCTGAGTTTTTGGATGCCGCGAGTTGTGAGGCTGCGGCAGCTGTCGATGACGACAGAGGCCGCGTGCCGCTTGATTGTTCTTAGCATTATTCGGTTTTGGCTTTGGCTTGCCCGGATGTGTCCAAGACTTTTCATAGCACTCGGCTACTTTTCATGGAAAACATCTCAAGAACAGGTAGTGGCGGGTGACTTTGCAGCCATCATCATGGTTTATGCAAGTGTAGAGTGATTTAAAAGTTTTACACAAGTTTTTCACTATAAATAATGATCAACTAACTTAATTAGTTAGCCTTGAAAAACTAGCCAAGTGCTATGAAATGCGTTGGCCACATCCGGGCAAGCCAAAGCCAAAACCGAATAACGCTAAGAACAATCAAGCGCGACTCAGCCTCTGGCGTCATCGACAGCCGCCGCAGTCGCACTACACGTTGCATCCAAGAACTCAGCCGGCATGGGGAGGACTGCAGCATCAGTCTGAATAACTCAGACCAGGTAGGATGAGTGATAGGGAAAGTTTTACCGCAATCGATTCTGGATACAGCCCACCTTATTTTCTAAAAGAGTGTAAATATTGGTGCTGGAGTTTTATTTCTATTTTATTTACTTTTATTGTTTCATTTGGTTTTAACTTTATTTTATTTTTATTTAATTTTAGGTTATTTTATTTTATTTTTATCCCTCTCTTAGTCCTCCTCTTATTTTTGCTCCTTCGTACCCACTTTTATTTTACACTTCACAATAACACAAGTGCATATTAGCGTTCAATCTATCCCTTCCAGTTAACTATCATTATTGAGCAGCTCTTTTCATTCTAACTAGAAATGGTTCACTGTAATTCTCATTAACAAACATGGGCCAGTAACTGGGACATCATAAAAAATATTGTATTTAATTTACACAATTCTTAAAGATAAAATTATGCAATGTTTTTTTATGTTGTCTAGAGTTTTTTTTTAATTATTGCAATTCATATATTTATAAACAGTTCAAAATATAACACGTGCCTGTAACAACTCTTTCTTTCAGGAACTTGTGGTGAACTTACATGGGTTGGAGAACCTACTACTTACCGAAAGGCAGATAACATTGCTGGAAAATATGGAGTTTGGATGAGGGACCCTGAACCAGCATCTCCATTTTCTCGGGACACCATTTGGAGAATTAATACTGTAGGAGCAGATATACGGCAGGTTTTTGAGTATGAGAATCTTGACCAGTTAGTTCAAGGTTATCCAGCCAAAGTCTATGTTGTTCCTCGTTCCATGGAAAGCACCGGCTCTGTGGTCTACAAAGGCTCTCTATACTATATTCGTAGAAAATCTAGAATACTAGTGAAGTATGACTTCAGGACAGAGACCATTGCAATTCAGAAGGAGCTTCCCAATGCTGGGTATCATGGTCAATATCCTTATTCTTGGGGAGGCTACACAGATATTGACCTGGCTGTAGATGAGATGGGTTTGTGGGTTATATATAGTACAGAAAAGGCTAAAGGTTCTATAGTCATATCACAACTAGATCTGAAAACCTTAGAAGTAAAGCAAAGTTGGGACACCACCATTCGCAAACAGTCCGTGGCAAACGCATTCATGGCCTGTGGCACACTGTACACTGTAGGAAGCTACTCTTCCCCAAACACCACTATCAACTTTGCTTATGACACACGGACAAATGTCCAGAAGCAAATTGGCATCTCATTTCAGAATCGCTATGGCTATAACAGTATGGTGGATTACAACCCTACTGAAAAGAGACTCTATGGTTGGGATAATTATCATATGGTGGCCTACGATGTGAGGCTTTCCAAAATGTGAGGAGACACAGGAACATAGTCGCATATGTGAAAAGGGCAGGGTGGGATGACTGCCAGAATGTATGGGGTACATAAGAAGGGAGGGGTCAGCTTTGCCAAACTTAGGAAGCCAAAAACTAAGAGGAACTACCTCTCATGCTCTGTCTCCAAATATTATCTGTGCTTTAGCCACGTGAAACATTCTCTCATGCCGCAAGATACCATATACTCACTGCAATACAGGGGGATAACAGATGCTTTGCATTATTATCTTGTATAATAGGGAACCCTATTGGACATGCATGCACAGGATATCATTGATCCCAGTTTAAGAAAGACAAGTTTGATAGGAAAAGAGCCCAATATTCTGTTAACCCATTGAAAAAAGTGGTTACAATTTTCAGATTAGGAACAGACTATTGAAGGCATAATAAGACATGAAGGGGATGTTGACTGAATACTAACTTCGCTTAGTATTTATTACAAAGGAAAGAAAGACAAAGTGTAAAGATTTAGTGAAAATTACACTGAAATAACAAAGAGACAATAGTATTGAGAAGTAAAGCTGCAAATAAACACCAGACAGATGTGTGATTTCATTGGCTAGCAATTTGGTTGCATGAAGAGATTCTCAGGGGGGGGGGGGAATTAATTGTATCACACTGCTCGCAGCTCACATCTAAAGTGATAGGAGCTATTCAATTGTTTATGCTAATGCTGAGGTGGCAAGCAGAAATATGCGAAAAGTCTGGCTTTTGGACGCCCAAACTGCGCGCCCAATGGGTTTAGCTGATTTACGCGTCTAAACACGCTGCATCTGGGCGCAACATGCGCTTTAAGTAATTGGTGCCCGCAGCACTTGCGCTCATTAGCATAATCAATTGAATATTGCCCGTCAGGCACCCATTACTGATGGTCATGACAAAACAATTCAATTCCCCCCTCACATTTAATAAATTTGAAAAATGAGATAATGTAGCAGTATACTAGTGCTGCTATTTATATTGTATATACAGACAGGCGGAACACAAGAGCACGATGGGTTGTTACATTAATTCTCCCCTCCTGAGTTTGTTTCTTTTAGATTATTGACACAATCTGGTGACCTCCAAACGAATGTCGAAGCACTCAGCAATAACCCTGTCTGTGTCATTTTATTTCAGTGGCATCTGATTAAGCACTATATCTGCAATAGAGACCTTGTACAACTGACATCTGTTCTCCCCATTTAATATGATCCATATCACACATAGGCCAAATAAGACTTTTGATCAAACAAATGATACACTCCTCCTTTAGCTAGAAAGAGTTTTTTTTCTTTCATTTCGCAGTTAGATCCACTTCGGTCTATAGCAGATAGTGCTAAAATCTGTATAGCAAACAATTTGCCGATAAAGTTTTTTTATGTCTAATTGCAGTTTTAATAAATCAGTATTTTTCTTATAAGGGTTCTTTAGTCCAATAAAATGTTGTTCTACCCCTGGCAATGGGTCCTTCATTTACTGAATGCTGGTGGCCATCTGTGTAGTAATTATTATTCCTATAGAAAAGCAAGAGGAAGCTAGTGCAGAACATAGCCACTACAGACATATGTATACAAAGTGCACTGCAAATAGAATATAGGACTTCCAGAATGTAATTCTTATTCTACTTTATTTGGTAACTGAAATATGTAAAACAGAAAATGAATATATCTCTCTATTATAATGAAATTATTAAATGGTTAAATTAATTAACCCTTTTCAGTGTATACATTAGAATGTCAGCTCTCACGAGCAGGGCCCTCTACCCTCTTGTGCTTCTCCTTACTTGTACTTTTATCTACTCCTTACTCCGCACTAGGGTACCTAAAACTTATGTCCGGTTATTTGAGTGTTATAATTGCTAATGCAGCAATGTATATAGACCTTGTCCTTGTCCTGCATTGTATTCTATTGTACTGTAAGTCACTGGTTTCTTGTTCACCTATTTGTTTATGTACTATGTAAGGCACTGCGGAACACTTGCGACACCAAATAAATAAAGGACGATAATAATAATAATAAAAAGCACCCATTCTGAAAAGGTTAAAGTTCCTTATAGAAGCAGCATACACTGTGTAAATGTACATTCCACTTTAAAGTTAAATAGTTACCATGGTGAGTTTCAAACCAACAGATTTTTCAACATTTTTATTATTCTGATTTAGTTATATTTGTTTGACTATTGCTCTATTAAACTTGCTCAAATGTTATGGAATCCTTAAATCATTTTACATTTAAAAAATTGCAATTGTTGCAAATGTGAGAAACATGTATATTTTAAAACAATAAATAAAAATATTTTCTAAAAGTTGGTTTTAAAAATGAGAGTTTTCATTGAACGTCTTGTTTAAACATAATTGTAGCTATAAGTTTATACATCTTAATAAATAACTACAAAATATAAGGCACTTTTTTTGGGGGGGGGGGGGGGGTTACTAGCAGATTCTGTAAATTGCATTCTCATAGAAAGGAAGATCTGGGACCCAGCATGTTCCATTATCCATTATTCCACCATAAAACATGCAACTGGAGCCTGTGGACCTTAAGAAACTGGGGACACATGTCTTGTTTGCTCAGGCTGACTATGGGCCCAATACTTCAAATGTTCCACTAATTAGTTTTTTTCTCGCTGGTACAAAATACTGTGGATGGATTTCTAAGCTCGGTGCCAATCTTGAAAGCAGAGGTGCCAGCACAGGTGCAGAATTGTAGCAGAGAGATAAAGGGGAACAGTTTGGCCACAGCAAATGTTGTTTTTCCCATCTATTTCACCTATTTTTGAGCAACTTTTACTGGAAAACATATTTTGTTTTACAGACTTGGCTGACAGTGTCTGCAGGGGTGCCATAGTTTACCCTATAATGGAAGGAGCTGGGTAGTGTTGACTAATAATTAATAGAAGAAAATTGATTCAAGTGTGATTCAAGTAATATGCATCGTAAGAGGCAAATATTGTACACTTCTGAAATCAGCAATAAATCTAAAAACAAGGTGACTGCCACCAATTTGCTTGTTTGTATTAATAAAATTAAACATTTTAAACCAATATCCGAAGTTCCGCTGCCCCCTGAAACTATGCGCCTAGATACCTCAGGTTGTATTATTATAGTCACCTCTGCTCGTATCTGATTAGCATTCAGCATGATTCACTGCATGGTTGAACAGGACTTAAGCTACAATGTATAGTAACATGCACACAAAATATGCTATGGGTCTAAAACACACAACAATATTTGCAAATTGTTTGTTATCATCTCTATACTATTATTAGAGATGTGCGTGGTTTTGGATATATGCCATGATTGTGTTTTGGTTTTGCCAAAACCACCCTCACACGGTTAAGGTTTGGATCTGCACTTTTTTTTTTTAATTTATAAAAGCAGCTAAAATAATGTAATTTGTTCATACAGTATTATTAACCTCAATAACATTGATTTTCCAGCCATTTCCAGTCAATTTTGACCACCTCACATATTGTTCACCGATATTGGCCAAAGGCTGGCTGGCTAAACTGAGCAACAGAGCAGCGGCACAAACACACACCAGTTTAAAAGAATATAGCACATCAATGAAACATTGCAGTACAGCAGTGGCAGACAGCATGGCAATTTAATAAACTTTGCAACTCCATAGAAAAAATGTTTTCATTAATCAAGAACTAGATAAGAGGCTCTTGGGCAAAACAGGGAAATGGAGGTGGAGTATGCATGTAGTGAAATAGAGGTAAACAATGAATCGATTGATTAAGAAAATTTGAGGCGTGGCCTTGATTTACAGCAACTGAGAAAAGGACATAAAAGAAAACAATATATCTTGTTAAAATGTATGAATAATACTTCATATGCTCCATAATTTTGTAAATAAATATATTTGTGAGGCACCCCATTATTTCTGGTTAAAATGTGTTGCATATGTAATGTATTAGAGCAATAAGCAATAAAAATATTTGTCTGTGCAAAAAAGACAGCCACCAATGCCTCCAAATATACAGCCGATAATGAAAAGAAAAGTTGTGCAAGATGGAATAGTCCTTGGGCTCTCCCACCCTTCCTTATCTTGTATATTAAAAAGGTCATGCACAGTTTAACAAATTAAACAGTACAGCGACAAGGACTAATACTTTTGTGGCTGAAGTGTTTGGTTTGTTTGGGCCCCCACAAAACAAGCTACCAATGGGCTTATGGCAGCTAACAGTGTTGTTAATAATCTCTACACAGGGGAGATGTCATCATCCTCATCCTCTTCACTCCTCAGTGTTAACCTCATCATCACACAACATTAGTTCATCCCCACTGGAATCCATTGTTATAGAAGTCTCTGTACTTTGCTGCATTTGGCAGCAAAGGTCTTCCTCATAGAATTTGTAGTTCATTGTTATGAAACACACTTTGAGGATGAAGCCTCCTAAGCAGATTGCTCACAATGTTACCGGCTGTGCTAAACACTCTTTCAGAGTACACACTTGGGGGTGGGCTGCTTAGGTACATTGAAGCTAGTTTGTACAACAGTCTCCAGATTGCCTTCTTTCCCCCCCAGTAATCAAAAGGATTGTGTGACATGCTAATTTGTACATTGTTATTAAAATAATCCTTTTAGCATTCTATTGATGCTTAGTGTATCAGATTGAATAACAGTTGAGGTGTCAATAATTGTGGGCATAATGGTGTTTCACTTTGGTGTGGTAAGTTTACTCATTATCCACATCCCCAATGGTCAGTTTTTTCTTGCCAGCAGCATTTGCTGGAGAAGTTGAAGCAGGAGAGATCATTGTGTCATATGCCATTTGAGCTAACAACTTGCTTGTAAGGAACTATTTGCATCTCTTAAGTTCTGTGTCAGTTGGAAAGAGAGACATTATGTGCAAGTTCAACCTAGGATCAAGCATGGTTGCCAAAATGTAGTGATCCAATTGCAAAATCCTGACAATCCTTTGGTCCTGGCGAAGCAATTAAAGTCAAACATACTTAGCGGAATCACTTCATTTCATAAACCCCTTCAGTTTATCTAGCTGCTTTTCCAGTAGTTTATTAAGGGAATCACCTGACATGCTGGCAGTGTCTGAATTCACTTTATTAGTTACTACTTCAAATAGTTTCAGTAGCTTGCAATAAACAGAGAGCATTCTCCAGTGTACTGGACTAAAGTACATTCCCCTTCCTCTCTCTATGAAATATAGGTTTGGATGGTTTGCTACTGTTCCTCCATTTGCTGAAGCATAAAAAGGGTGGAATTGCACCTGGTCACTACCTTTTGCTTTAGTTGGTTGCATGGCAAATTGAACTGTACTTGCAGCAGTTGCAATCTTCTACATGAAGTTGCTGAATGCCAAAAATGTCTGGAAATTTCCTGGGGCACAGACAGCATCTCATGTACGCCCCTTTCATTTAAAAAAAAATTCTGAACCACGAAGTTTATTGCGTGGGCAAAACATGAGACGTGTTCAAATTCACATAGTTGTAATGCTCTCACTATGTTACATGCGTTATCAGAAATTAAAAATCCTGGGGAGAGTTATTTTGCTATGACATTTCTGAGTTTTTCTACCAGGTTGACATGAGTATGCCTCTTAGCAAAGCCAGTGATACAGAGAGTAGCCTGCCTGTGAATTTACTGGCATTGTATGTTAGATGCTACTACTGCTGGAGTTCCTCCTATCATTAATGAGGGTGTTGGCAGTGGAGATTGCACGTACTGGGATCTATCCATGCTGCTGGCAGCTGATGCTGGACTGATTGTTTTTATTCTTCTTACAGGATTGTTGACAATTTTCCAAATAATTTGCATGAACTTGCTGCAAATTACGTAATAGGGAGGAGGTTCCTAGGTGGTTAATGTCCCTACCTCTACTTACTTTAGCTTCACAAACAGTACAGATGACTTAACAATTGTTGTCAGGATTTAGGTAAAAATAATTCTACATGAGAGGTGGCTTTTTTTGGTCTCCAGGCATGACAATGGCCTTCCTATCATGGGCAAGAACTGCTGCCACTGGAGGCTAACTTAATTTTGCAAAAACAACATCCTCATCATCAACAACCGTATTGGTGTCAGATGCACAAATATCCCCCTCATCCTGTTGCACTTCCAAAGAAGCATCCTCAATTTCTAAGTCACCATCTTTACTTTTACTCTTGCTTATCCCACATTTGCAGAGGGCATGACAATGGTGGTAGGAGGCTTCTCTAGCAGTACAGTGTTAGAAATGTCAGACTGACATAAAGCACTTGTGGACACACTTAGGGGTAAATTTACTAAGATTCGAGTTTGGTCGAGTTAGCATTCTCTGGAGAGTTTGGGCATTTTTTTCCACTCGCAAATTTACTAATGACAAACTTGGGAGAGAAATCTCCTTTGTTATGGGAAAGTCCTGGAGAGTTAGCAAACTCTCTTCATTCTCTTCACTTCACCATCAGCTAAATTGGAGTAACTTTTCACTAGTGAAGATAGGATTCAGGAATTTACCAAGATGAGAACGGACAACACTCCTGCAAAAATTTGTGAAATAAATTCACCTGCTTGTGAGCTGCGAGCTTGGCAGAAACATACACAGATCAGTGTGATCCATGTATATTTCTGCATGTAAATAGTAACAAAAAAGGTTACATTTTTTTTTTAATGACGTAGGGTCCCCCCAGCCGGTACTGGTTCCTAAATTTACGGGGGTTCAAAATGAGTAGGGTTCCCCCGTTATTTAGCAACCAGCAAGTGGCTGCAGGGCCAGTCCTGGTTTTAAATATAGGGGGGAAAATGCATAGGGGTCACCCTATATTTAGAACCAGCACCGGACCCAAACAAACCAGGGTGTAATGCCACAGCCAGGAGACCCTATCACCAGGGCTCCAGGGCCAAAGCATTAACACCCCAAGCCGGGGTTCTCAGGGGAGGTGGGGACCCCCCAAGAAGGGGTCCCCCCTCTCACGAAGCCCGAGGCTCTTCCCCACACCCCTGGGCTGGGATCACGGGGGGTAATAATGTTGCAAATAGTTGAAAACTGTTGTATTTTACAGTGATACTACAGGTGCCAGCATGCCTGCCCTTTTCCACTTGTGGAACTACAAGTGCCAGCAAGTGGCCAGCACCCATACCTCCACTGTAAAATAAATAGTTAAAAAAACACAGTACACACGCCATCTAAAGTAAAACTTTATTACACACCTACCTACCTCACTCACACATACTTACCTGTTGCCAGCTGGCCTGTCCCCTTGTCCCCGTAGAATCTGTTTGGTGTACCTGAAAAAAAATATTATATTCACCTCCATCCTCGCTCTGGTCTCTGTAGCATCCAAGGGTCTTGGAAAAAAAAATGGCACCCCATATACTTACATTTGCGGTGTATGTGTGTGGCTCATCAGTGAGAACTGTCAGAAGCCACCAGCTAATTAGCGGCTGCTAACTGTAGAGCGGCCACTGATTGGCTCCGACTCCTGACAGTTTCCACTGATCAGCCAGGAGCCGGGGAGAGGTGTATGTGGTCACACACAAACACCGCCATAGGCGAAACTAAGGGGTGGTCTGGGGGTGCACAGGACCACCCATTAGCCTCTGCTGCCATTTCACATTTTTTAAAATGTATTCAATGACCGGGAGTCAGGGCTCAGTCCGCTCTTAACAGCCCGCACCTGACCGGAAGGACCTTCAAAGTATGCAGCTCCGCCTCTCCTGTGATGTCGGACAGTGCGCGCTCGTGTGTTCATGAGGAGTGGAGGATGCTGTGATAAGCAGCTCAGCGACAGCTACCTACACCCGGAGGAGGAGGAAGTGCCACCACTGCCTCACCCACGCCGCCTCACCCACACTGTCGACAGTGACAGACAGACTAAAAAAGTGAGCCACCCAGCCTTTCTGCAGAGGAGTGGAGGCCTGGGAGTGTAAAAAAAAAGCATATATGGCTTCGCTTTTCTGCTGCAGGTAAGGCATTCATGTATTTCTGGCAGCAGCTTGCAAGGGAGGGGTTGGAGAGGGAAGGTGGTGCTATGCATGTTTTTGTGGTAATCCCTATTTATTATTGTTTTTATTATTTTTTATTAGCAATAATTTTCTCTCATGTAAACTTTTTAAATGCAGCATCTTTATTTTTAACACTTTTTTTATTGGTAGATTTAAAAGGAATATATATGTATAATATATATATATATATATATATATATATGTGTGTGTTTGTGATTGTATGTATATATATATATATATATATATATATATAAATTCCATAGACAAAAAACCTTACGGTTTCACATGTCCCATTAAGGCTCCTTAGACAAGATCTGAAATTTCACAAAACCTATGGAATTTCTGCCACTCAAACGCCAAAAAGCAATGCAGTTACGATCATTAAGCCTGACTCCCATTGTACTAGTCTGTATTTCTCATCCACACAAATCTGGCTTTACCCATCTGCGCTGCTCTGTCTTCCCGCATACATGCCACTCTGTACCCCCCATTCATGTCGCTCTGTTCCCCCAAACCGTGCCACTCTGTCTCCCCCCATGTGCACCATTTCCACCAATCTGCATCACTTTGGCTCACCCCCATCTGTACTGCCTAATATTCCCCTCTACACACCATTCTGTCTGTCCCATCCACACCGCTCTGTCTTCATCCCCCACATTGGCGTAAGTTCATCCCAGACGCCCGGAGGCAAGTTTTAATTTGGTGCCCCCTCTAAAAAAAGGAAAAATATATATTGTACCTATCTATCTGTTACATATGCACAAAAACACTCATATAAAATAGCCTTAAGTGGGGTGAATGTATTGTGGGCAATGGAGAAGGTGCCTCTTCAGTGCTGGCACCTGATGGCAGGCGCCTCCATTGTATCCCTGTTCCCCCTTCACCATACTCTTATCCCATCTGCACAGCTGTATATTCTGCTCAGACCTCAGTTGCATCGACTGCATGTGTGTATTCCAATGAGCACACAATTCTGTGAATTAGCAGCTCCACCATTTTGTGAGTGACAGCAATCTCACTCTGTGAGAGTGCTAAATCTGCAGTTAACCACAGGGTGTGATGGCATACCATATCTGTATTACGCAAAGAACACGTCCTTTAAGACGTCAGCCTTAATGATCGGAATTTCATTGCTTTTTGAAGTTTGAGAGGCAGAAATTCCATAGGTTTCGTGAAATTTCAGATCATGTCTAAGCAGCCTTAATGGGATATGTGAAACCGTAAGGTTTTTTGTCTATGGAATATCATAGCTTTTTTAAAATGTATTAACCATCAGGGTTTTGACGAGCAAACCGGGCCACCTGCAGGGCAGAAGGTCAACAAATAGGTACACTAACACAGGTGGAGGAGCACACAGGAGGTGTTTTAAGGGTGCAGAGGGAGAGATTGCTGTGGGCGCAGGCTTCAAGTGTGTGGGGCAGTGGCAGCAGCGTGGGTATGGAGCAGTGGCAGCAACAGGGCCATGCACAGAAGCATCAGTGGGCCACAGAGGGATTCTCTGGTGCTGGGCATGCACCTGAGAAAATCAAATTACTAAGACACAAATGCATGGACGTATCAGTGAGAGCCATCCATGCATTATTTAAAAAAATGATGTGCCCCCACAGCACAACCAGCATCAAGCTTTGGAGCCCCAGTGCTGATTGTGCTAAACACAGGGGACAAATGACGCAATGGTCCCTGTATAAAGCACAACCAGCACCAGGCTAATCAGAGCCAGTCTTGGTTACCAAAATACAGGGGACAAATGATGTAGGGGGTCCCCTAAAAAAAATGGAATTCTCCCATAGAGAATTCCAGAGGGAGGGGGCATGGTGTTTAAGGGGCCACACCTCAAAAGGCATTGGATGCAAGGGCTCCCCTGGCTGTGGCATCACCCCCCCTGCTAGAAAGGGTCTGGTGCTGGTTCTGGTAAATACAGGGGGGCCCTACACATTTTTTCCCCCTGTATTTCCAGAACCAGGGCCAACTCTGAGCCCAGTGCTGGTTGCGCTGAATACGGGTGACCCCTATATCATTTGTCCCCTGTATTTTGGCAACCATGACTGGTTCTGAATAACCTGGTGCTGGTTGTGCTTAATACGGGGGCACCTACGTCATTTGTCCCCTGTGTTTAGCACAACCAGTACTGGGTCTCCAAAGCCCGGTGCTGGTTGTTGTTTTTTGAAGGGTGGGGCCACGCCATGTTTTTTTACAGTTTTTTTTTTAAAACACAGTCCTGGCTTAAATACAGGGGACAAATGACATAGGGGTTCCCCATAAGTTGCGCAACCAGCACTGGGCTCTGATCCAGTCCTGGTTCTGGAAATACAAGGGAAAAATGAGTAAGGTCCCCCAGTATTCTCCAGAACCAGCACTGGACTATTTCTAATGGGGGCTGATGCCACAGCCAGGGGAGCCCTTTCACTGGGCCCCCCAGCTGCAGCATCAACCCTGACCGCTAGTCAGTCCAGGCCGGGGATCCCTGAGAAGCTGGGGACCCCCCAAAAATAAAAGAATTCCCCTCCTCAGGGCACCCAGGCCTAAGCTGATAGCCCGGGGCTATCCCCAGCACCTCTGGGCGGTGGGTGCCAGGTTGATTGTGTGATGTGGTGCATTTTAAAGAATATTTTCTTTTTCAGGTGAACTATAGGTCCCAGAACACCTCCCTGCATGCTGGTACTTGGAAGACCACAAATACCATCATGCTGGGCATTAGGTCCCACTGCCCCCTGTAGTCCACCTGTAAAAAAAAATATTAAAATAACACAACGCACTTTAATATTGTAATGTTTTATTTTACAGGTCTTCACCTAGGGGACGGTGGCCTTTATGCTTTTTTACATGGCTGCCACCACCACAGGGCATAGGGATCTTCGCCTGGCAGGTGCCAACCCACCAGGGCTTCGGAAACTTCGCCTGATGGGCACCAACCCACCAGGGCTTCAGCGACTGGAGAAATCCATTTTTTTTAGATGCAGCCTTAATATAAGGGCATGACTATGCCCTTATAATATACAGTATGTATATATATATATTTATATATATATATATATATATATATAATATGTGGGGTTGACAATGAGTGCCTGCCGTGCTTAAATAACAATCTAAGTTCCCCTAGTGACTGCCCTTGCCAAGGGTTATATACGCCCCTGCCCAAGCCATAGATTTTGCTCCTGGCTGGAGCTATTCAGTTGGCCGTATAGTAGCCTGCACTTAAAGTAGGAGATGCAGTTTACCTCGATTAATGCCTGGGGTTTAGTCACGCTAAACTGCATTTCCTGCAACCGGTACTGGACAGGCATTTACATGCCCCCACTCAGTTAAGCTGTAAATCACCACCAGCCAACATAGCAAGTGTATGGGAGGTCAGCCCGCCCATATACACAGCACGATGCACCAATATATCTGCAGATATATCCAGCATCGGCTGTGCAGCACCGTCAACGCAATATGTCTGTGAACGACGTAGTGTGTACCTAGAAATAGCTTGCATTTGGGCAGGTATTTTTAAACAGATATTTATTTTAATATGTTGCACTTAACTTTTTGTCTTGGCTGGGAAATGATGGTGTCATGAATGTGTCTTAAAAATTATTCACTGTCTAGGAATAAAACATCAACCATTTATGGTGTAATTCTTTGAGTGATATGTAGTTAAAATACCTTGTCTTGATATCAAGTTGTTTATAATGAATGCCCTCTTTATTTTATGTATATGTATATATATGTTATAGTTTTACATTTTCTTGGATAGGCATATCGGGGGTGAGCAAAATTGCATTTATTCCCTTGCAAGCTTATGATTATGGGAGAAGGAGGAGGAAATATATATATATATATATATATTTTTTTTTTTAAGTTGGCAATGCTGGGACAAAGTACCAAACCTCTCGTACACCTTTGACAATGAATAATCAGGCACTTAGAGGCATTTAAATAGAACAGTATGGCCTATACTGACATGACCGTTTTCAAGTGAATTTCTCTAAAATGCTTAAAAATTGGTTAAATAATGTGGGACAGGTACCTCCCTGTAACTCTCCCTCAGTGCCCCTGCCCTCGCCCTCTCTGTAACTTCACCTCAATGTCCCTTCCCTTTTTCCTCCCTGTAACTACCTCACAATGTCCCTACCTTCACCCTCCCTGTAAGTGCACCTCAGTGCCCCTTCTCTCACCCTCGCTGTAACTCTCCATCAGTGTTCATTCCCTCACCCTCCCTGTAACTTCACCTCAGTGTCCCTTCCCTTTTTCCTCCCTGTAACTACCTCACAATATCCCTACCTTCACCCTCCCTGTAAGTGCAGCTCAGTGCCCCTTCCCTCACCCTCCCTGTAACTTCCCCACAGTGTCCCTGCCCTCAACCACCCTGTAACTCCCTTCAGTGTTTCTGCTCTCACTGTCCCTGTAACTTCACCTTGGTGTCTCCCCCTATTCAGAAGCGTGTGCAGCAGTGCCCTGTCTACCCCTCAGTGACCTGCCCTGCCCCTGGTGTGGCGTGAATAATTATCACAAAATACAATGGCGACCTTCCAACATAAGTTCTGGCAATGAGTTGGAACTGGGACCACCCATTATCAATGTCTAGTTTAGACTATAACACCGCTATTGCAAGTTTTTGGAACGGGTTCCGTTTTTTTATTTTGCCAAGTCCCTGGAGAGCAGTTTGAGGATGGAGGTGAGTATACAGATTCTACATGGGAGAAGTGGCCTGACCAGCTGGCAACAGGTAAGTATGTGTGAGTGAGGTAGGTAGGTGTGTAATAAAGTTTTACTTTAGACAGTGTGTGTGTACTGTGTTTTTTTAACTATTTATTTTACACATTTTTTCTTCCCTATATTTAAACCCTGCACTGACAAGTCCGGGGCTGGTTATGCTTTTTGGGGGGGGACCCTACATATTTTTTTTTATTTAACCCTTGTTTAACAGCTACAACACGCAAGCAGCCTTCACATATCTCACTGATATGTGCAGGTTTCTTGCTCGGGAGCGTTTTGCAGAGAGAAAACACTGCAATCTCGGGTCAGTAATCTCCTTCAAAACTTGCTACTCGGGGGAGATATCTTGATCTGCTTCACCATCGGCCAACTCACTCTCAGCTAAACTCACTTCTTTGTAAATGTGAGTTTCAGCTAATCGACTTGAAAAAAACAAAAAAACAAAACTTGATTCTTAGCAAATTTACCCTTAGACTCTTCTCACGGATTTGTGAAGTTTGTGAACACACTAGACCTGATTCTGTAAGGATCGTAATTGCAAAGCTGCACGCAGGCTATAGATATATGATGTATGCATGCAGGCAGCTTTGCAATTGCGATCCTTGCAGATATGGAAATGCAGCAGGAGGCATCACGCCTCCTGTGCATTACTTAACTGAGCTGTGTTGTGCAATGCAGCATCTGTTAATCTGCATACCATCGGCCGGCTGCGGTGACCCATGGGGTCCCGCAGCCGGCTGCTGCAGTTTAGGGGAAGAGGCCAGGAAATCTCCGTCAGCTGACGGAGATCCTGGCATCTTTCCTCCCCTGCAACGGCGGCAATACGCCTCAGTTTTAGGAAATGGAGGGCATCACCACCCCCCCCGCCCACAAACGCTGCAGTAGACTGTCAATCACTGACAGTCTGCTGCCAGTTTGCATGCGGCCTCGCAGACCCGTTCAGCACATTCGCAGAACGGGTCTGGTGCATGTGCAAATTCCCAAACATTGGGAATCTGCGTTTAGCAGTGCACTAGCAGGCCCACAGTTAGTTCTTCAGCATTAGTATTGTTTTTGTGAACTGATTTGCCTGTTTTAAAAGTGACACATTTAGACTTAAAGTGAGATTTCAGAAGATGCCTGTGCGTGGCCAAGGCTTACACAATAGGCATTCTAGTGCACGAAACAGCAGTAGCAGGACCACAACTCGCAAAAAGAGATCATGGCCTGAGCCTTTCCTTGCCACTGTTTGTGTGGTGTATGGAATGTTGGCAATTTTATACTTTTCGGCAGTAAATTGTCCCTTTATTATTAGAGGTGATTTTTTTTTTTAACAATGTTAAATTTAAGATGCCCTTTCTTAAACGTCATTTCCCCTGGACCACCTTTAGTAGATACCTTGAAGAAACGGGTTGATCAGGCAGTGGTGGTGTGGCACTGTGTACCAGGTCGGGAAATTGATCCTGTGCGCCATTTGGATGTCCGGACGTCTGTGTATAGTGACCAGGAGCACTTCTGCAGATTTGGTATTAGTGCACCCTTTTTAACTTTATCTTTTGGTGTTAAATAAATTATTTTTAAAACACTACACTATGAAATCCCCCTGCATTTCTTTGCATATGGAATCTACAGTAACTCCTGAGGATAGGAAGACACTCGCATAAAAGACACATATAAACCCCCTTGTGCTGGTAATATAGATGACAGTTGGTACAGAGAAAATCATAAATACTAAATTATAAACATATTTATTATCACATATATAATAATATAATTCATTGACCAGTCAACAAAAATAATCCTAAAACATCACATACATTTTGTTTTCCATGGAATAAAATATTATAGAAATTTTCAAATATAATTCAAAAAGATTTTAACTATAGTTCCACTTTGATTAGTATAGTTGAAGGAGGTGGATCTTAAATTGTATACTGATTATTATCTATCAACAGCGGATATTTAATGGGACCACACACAACTCATAATGATTTGTAAATATTCAGATGTCCTTTTTGAGTAGCAAATATTCAAATGTCCTTATATAAGGAGTCTCTCAGTCTAATGGACTGTAACCGCAGTCAGTTTAAATACAGATGTCTGCTGTAATACCTCCGTGTTGTTCGCAGCATGGGATACGTGCAAAAGTTATAAGGACTCCACTTCGTATCCCATTCTATGGCATAAAAGATACCTTTTGTGGATTGAATAAAACCTAATTGGTGTAAGCATACATGTGAGCCACTATCCTAGATGTGTATAGTTCATTTCGGATGTCATTACACATAGGGGTATTGGAATAATCCATAAAGATAGCTTTACGGGAGTGTACCTACTATGCCACCTGTAAGCAACATGTGAGTTATTTAATACGTACAGATGAAAATTGTCTCTATGGGATATTGAAAGGAAAATCAGAGTGTTTTCCAATACGATACCAATAGTTTGTTTTTTATTTATATATGGACCACCTGTGGAGAGACAAACAAAACTGAGACAAAAACAAAGGACTTCTTTTTATCATATTTTCTGAAACTACTAAGCGCCAACGCTCTGGTATTTATTTATGATTGTTATTTATATGCTTATGAGAATTTGGTGGTTCTCTGTTATACCAAGTGTGGCAGCTGGTTTTCTTTGTGCCTTGGAGATCTATCCAAATATTTATTTTTTTCTCAACTTTAGTAGATGTTGAAGTACTATTGATAACTGCTGGCAGCAACCACAGCACTAGTACTAGGTCACTGCTCCTGTTCTTCTATCGACTAATCCATGTAATATAATGGTGGCACCCTAATGACATTATATTTTTTAACTCCTAAGTTATATAATTAAACTTTTTGATAACAGTGTCTGAACACACAACATAGTGCCTCACAGCATCCCTAGCAATTGTGGCATCCTAATGAAGTTATATTTTTTACACACAAGTTGTATATTTTTAATTTTTGATAACAGTGCCTTAACACATAACACAGCACCTCACAGTGGGCCTGATTCAGAGCCGGAACCCTATTTGCGAACGGTCATTCAGAAAAAGGGGCCGGATATTTAAATTGAGTGCTCACTCTTTGCGGTCTGTTGACGCCTCTATGTCTGAGCGAGTGAACGAAACATGCGCTCGCTATTTTGTAAAGACGCCCCCTGGCCGTTCGCATCATACGTCATCTCCGCTATTTATTAGATTAATCGAGTACATTGAAAGGCGTCTGAACTGCTCGCAATGCTTGTGGTAGGTTTTACTTCCGGCAATCACTGCGAGCAGTTCAGGCTAAAAGACAACCAAGTGACGTGGTCGATGACGCTGCTTTGTTAATTATGCACACCCATTAAACGCCCGTTTTGACCGTTTGGCACGCCTGCGTTCGGATCTCCACTCCCCGTTTTCAAGCACCTTCCCCTGTTGCCACCCACAAACGCCTCAGTCTGTCACTCAAATTAGCAGGCCCTCGCTGTTTTGCGAGCGCACGATTTCCGACCGCAATGACTGATTGGCGCATGCGCATTACGACCCATACGCATGCGCAGATGTGCGAACATCGCTCGGAGCGAGCTAGCGGCCGCTTACGAGCGGCTCTGAATCAGGCCCTGTACTCCTAGTATAAGAGTGGCACGGTAATTACATTATATTTTTTAACACACAAGATTTAGATATTTTTTTGTTTTTGATAACAGTGCCTGAACACACAGTCCAGTGCCTCATAGTGTCCCTAATCATGGCGGAAACCTAATGACATTATATTTTTTAACACACAAGTTTTATCTTAATTTTTTTAACAGCGCCTGAACACACACAAGTGTTATTATTATTATTTTTTAACACAATGTGGCTCACAGCACTTCTAGTAATTGTGGCATCTACTTAATGCAGGGGCAGAAGTATGGGAGACAATGGAGGCACCTGCCGCCGGGCGCCAGCACTGAAGGGGCACCTCTTCCATCAGCCACAATATATTCATCCCAGGGCTGTAAATATGGGGGATAGGGGGGACACTAAATAATGCCTTGCCTCCGGGCGTCTGGGATGAACTTACGCTACTGACTTAATGTTATTTTTTAACACAGTGCTGCAGCCCACAGTGCCTCTATGTTTTTTTCAATGACACAGTGGCCTTTTAAGTTAAACAGTGCTCCTAAATGGCGTCTTTTAAAATGACAGTGCCCCTTTAAGATAAACACAATGCTGCTAATGGTATTTTAGGGGGATTCCGGCGGTCAGAATGCCGGCGTCGCCATCCCGACACCTGTCAGAATCCCGGCACCGGCATCCTGACTGCCGGAATCCTGACCGCCGGAATCCCAAAGATAAGTAGTGAATTTATGGGGTGGGTCAGCGCTAGGGGTTAGGCACTAGGGGGTGGGTTAGGTTTATGGTGTGGAGAGGGGGAGATTAGGTATAGGCACTAGGGGAGGAGGTTAGGTACAGGCACCAGGGAGGGAGGGTTAGGATACCTAGCGACAGGTGTTGGTATTCTATCCCTGTTGGGATGCCGGCATTGGAATTCTGACCGCCAGGATCCTGAGCGTCGGCATCCCATACCCATCTCGAGACTTTTATATGCAATTGAAAACACGAGATCTGGCGTTGGGACGATGACATTTTGCCTAGTCTTGGGATATAAACCTAGCAGGAAGACCCAAGCTGGGGCTCGGTTTAACTCAGAAACCCTAAGTTCTGGTGTTTACAGTTTCCATGGAAACCATACAGAACATCTCTAATTGTAATACACATAATATATATACAGTATGTTACTATATTTATTAGATGTTCTTTTGGTTTTCGTATTCATATATTACAATAGCCATTTCAAGAAAATAAAAAATATCAGGACCTGCCTATTTATTCAACGCTGCTATGATCATATTCCATAAATACACCATTGAAATAACAAACACGATTTCACAAGCACAAACTATTCCATCAAGAATACAAATCTAGAGTTCCCAATAATACATCAATCTCTGTTTACGCCAGGAGTGATCATTGGCACTGCAACAGTATTACAGTATGTGCCAACTACAGGAGGCAACACAGGATTAAACTTAGGAAGCTAAAAATTTCATTGTAATCATGTTGGTCTGGTGCAACGCCACCAGTGGTATATAAATTGTAGCTAGGCTTACCCTACTATCCCTTTAAACTGGGAAACTCATAAATTGCACAGGTTCTGCGACTGATTAAAACCAGGTGAAATGTAGTTTTGAAGTCAGCCAGCCACAGAACCTGTGTATGGTAAGCCTAATTATAGTTGTTACCAGGACTGATCATGATGAGGCCTGCAATTAGAGTTCTAAAAAAAAGGTAACTTTTTTTCTAAGACTGTTTTTATGACACATGGTTTACACATACTTGTTACCAGACTGGTCATGATGAAGCCTGCAATTAGAGTTATAAAAAAAAAAGGTAACTTTTTTTCTAAGACTGTTTTTATGACACACGGTTTACACATACTTGCCGACTTTCTGGCTGCTCCTTCCGAGATGGATCAGCCAGATCGGCAGGATGTGGGGGCGTGACTGGGAAAAGGGGGAGTGGCAAGGCGGGTGACAACCATTTGTTGGCGGGACTGGGGCGGGGCAATGCAATTGCATCATTTTGGCCCCGCCCCCGCTACACAATGCCAATAATACAGAGTGTGAATTGCTTCACCAGCCCCCTCTGCTGCGGGGGTTTAAATAATAATCGTGGAGGGGGGTCGGGGGGATCGGCAGCTGCCAGGAGGCTTGCCTGCCTTTCAGGGGGGCCGGATGCTGCACCCGATTTTCGGGAGGCTCCCAGCAAAATTGGGATGGTACGTAAGCCTGGGTTTACAACTATTAATACTTCGGAAGTATATTTACTAAAGTGAGGATTTTTAGAAGTGATGTTGCCCATAGCAACCAGATTTTAGCTATTATTTTCTAGAAGGTACCAAATAAATGTTAAATAGATAATAGCTAGAATCTGATTGGTTGCTATGGGCAACAGCTCCACTTCTAAAAACCCACACTTTAGTAAATATACGCCTTTGTATGATCTCCTTTGTTGCTTTTAATCATTTTGATACAGTTTGGCTGCTGTTCATGAGAGTTTTACAGTTTCTCTTGATGTCTTCATCCCTGCTTCATTTTCGGATAAGGTCTTCTACGAGGCCAGTCTTGGTGGTGATCTTCTTCCTTTACAATTGCGCAAAGATTCTCATGGATTTGCATCTGGGCTGTTACCTGGCCAGGGTTATTTTTTGCCAAGGACCTAGAATCTTAGGTAATACATAAAAATATCTCATTGCTTTGCAAAACAGTTTTATATAGCCTCACAGGTGGGCTTGGTACGGGCTCTGAAGATGAAAGGACGAGTTTAGAATTTTAATCTGGCAGGAAGAAACACAGCAATAGAGCCAACGAGGGGTTTAGCATTTATCCTTCATTTTACCCTATTATAATTGGAAGTTAATGAGTAGGTATTTGTTCCAAAGGCAACTCTATACAAAAGGTGAGAGAATTGATGAAAATAAAGCCGTGTGCTTCATACCAAAGGGCTCAGATGTCTGAAGAGGAAGTAATGAACTTTGGCAAAAGCAGCAGATAAGTCCAAGAGAATTAAGAAGTTATGAAGACTTTTAGCTTTGGCAGCTTAAAAATCATTGGAGAGTTATGTCACATAAATTCCAGTAGAGTGCAGGGAGCCAAAACTGGATTGTTGTGCCTCATGGAGAGGATTGAGAGAGAAAAAGATTTTTTTCCAGAGAAACCTGTTACTGAGAAGCATGAGTACTTCTGCCTTCAGTCACTGCCAGGCACGCTGCCAAAGATGGAAAAATATAGGGGAAGCAGGCAGAAAGACCTTCAGTAATTTATATATATATATATATATATATATATAATGGTAGATGACCGGCACTCCATATAAAATATACCTTAAACCTGGATGCCCTCCCGGGAATCATTCAGACTCCAATAGTACAAAACTTCCAACATAGGGCGGCACTCACCGGATTTGAAAAAAGTTCAGACAAACACCAACTGTATCATCAACATTTTAGATGTATTGTCACATCTATTGTCATGACGACGATGATCGATGTGACAATGGGAAACAGTCGGGAAGCCGGCGGACGCAATGCCAACCGCCGGCTTCCCGACTGCTAAATCCCGGAAAGGGTTAAATGACAGGTCTCGAAATCTTGACGCCTGTCACTTTACCTACACCGGTAGATCAGCGCCCGGCATCCGGATCAAAGAGACGAAACGGACGCGTTGGAGACTCCTGGTTACAGCCTTACATGAACTTACCAATCCTCTACCCAGATAAGCCCTTCATTTCTCATCCCCATTTTTTATCTTTCTTATGTATTTTTTTTATTATTATTGCACTGCCCTATGCGTTAGGGTTAGCTGTTGTTTGTAATGAAGCATATATTTTTTTATATAATCATATTCATCATCTCTATATTGTTATATGCACTTTATAACACTTGCACTTTAACTTATATTTATATATGTTCATAATTGCGTTAATTGCACATAATACTATAGTTTTGCATATTTGCACATTTATTAATCAATGTATGGTTAGCCTAGCACTTTATTACCGTATGTATTACCACATTGGTCGCTTTTTATCAGCTCCACTGACCACATATATATATATATATATATATATATATATATATATATACCGTACATACATACACACACAATTAGAGATGAACCGGATAAAACTGAACCCGCACATCTCTAATAATTATATAATAAAGCAATTAACAAAACTTCCATGCTTTAAAAAATTAATGTGGTAATGCTAATAATACAAACAGGGGTGCTAAAGACCCCTAAAATAATCACAATGAGGGGGGGGGGAAACACTGTTGAGTCTAATACTCTGAATATGCTAATAATACAAACAGGGGTGCTAAAGACACCTAAAATAATCACAATAAGGGGGGGGGAAACACTGTTGAGTCTAATACTCTGAATATGCTAATAATACAAACAGGGGTGCTAAAGACACCTAAAATAATCACAATGAGGGGGGGGAAACACTGTTGAGTCTAATACTTTGAATTATTGGCAGTGAGAACATTGCATATGCCAACAATTTTTCTTAAGTTGGGGTTAAGTATCACAATTGATCTATAAAAACTATGAAATATGTCTAGCAATAAATGTTGGCCGCTACCCCTTACTTCTGCCATCTCCAATTTGGTGCAATCCCTTTCCTCCATCCCCTGCTATCATGCAGATGGAAGGTTGAGCGAGTTCAGCCAATCGACGGTCATCTGTTTGAAATGACGCTCCCAATCAGAAGCTGGAGGTGAGCCAATTGTGGCACACAGTGTCATAGCTCCACGCTTACATTATGCCTGGAGCAGTTTTCTAGGCTAATACAACAGTACTAATTCCTTCAGGTTATGTGTAGCCTCCAATATGAAATGCAGTTTTGGTATGAAAAATTTCCGCTGGTCACAATGCAATATTTAGAAATAGTGCATGAATGTATCAAAATGAAGTTGCTGGGACAGAGGGCCTGATTCAGAGCCGGATGCTCTGAAAGAGCACTTGCTCTGAATCAGGGCATTTTTTTTTTTGTGCGGCCTCCTGGCCGCTCGCTTAGCTGTGGGTGACCAGGTGATGGTCGCAATGGTCTCGACCATCGTGGCTTGCGACAAGACCCTTGTTGTAGGGTCTCGTTCCCGCAAGCCCTAGTGAGCTTTCGGCTCTTTTAGAGCCATAAGCTCACCCACTGACGGGAACGCCTCCGTTTGGCAAGCCACCCCCCCCGCCCGCCTCCAAAACGGGGCAAGCTGTCAATCAAAATCGACAGCTGCCCCGCTTTGGTGCGAGACCCGTAGTGATGGAGCGACCGTCGCTATCCGGGCATCGCGCATGCGCACGTCGGAGGGCATGATGGGGATAAAAGCAGGACTGAGGGCATGATGAGGATAAAAGCAGGACTGAGGGCATGATGGGAATAAAAGCAGGACTGAGGGCATGATGGGATAAAAGCAGGACTGAGGCCATGATGGGATAAAAGCAGGACTGAGGGCATGATGGGGATAAAAGCAGGACTGAGGGCATGATGGAGATAAAAGCAAGACTGAGGCCATGATGGGGATGAAAGCAGGACTGAGGCCATGATGGGGATGAAAGCAGGACTGAGGGCATGATGGGGATGAAAGCAGGACTGAGGGCATGATGGGGATAAAAGCAGGACTGAGGGCATGATGGGGATAAAAGCAAGACTGAGGCCATGATGGGGATAAAAGCAGGACTGAGGGCATGATGGGGATAAAAGCAGGACTGAGGGCATGATGGGGATAAAAGCAGGACTGAGGGCATGATGGGGATAAAAGCAGGACTGAGGCCATGATGGGGATAAAAGCAGGACTGAGGGCATGATGGGGATAAAAGCAGGACTGAGGGCATGATGGGGATAAAAGCAGGACTGAGGGCATGATGGGATAAAAGCAGGACTGAGGGCATGATGGGGATAAAAGCAGGACTGAGGGCATGAAGAGGATAAAAGCAGGACTGAGGCCATGATGGAGATAAAAGCAGGACTGAGGGCATGATGGGGATAAAAGCAAGACTGAGGGCATGATGGGATAAAAGCAGGACTGAAGGAATGATTGGATAAAAGCAGGACTGAGGGCATGAAGAGGATAAAAGCAGGACTGAGGCCATGAAGGGGATAAAAGCAGAACTGAGGGCATGATGGGATAAAATCAGGACTGAGGGCATGAAGAGGATAAAAGCAGGACTGAGGCCATGAAGGGGATAAAAGCAGGACTGAGGGCATGATGGGAATAAAAGCACGACTGAGGGCATGATGGGGAGAAAAGCAGGACTGGGGATAAAAGCAGGACTGAGGCCATGATGGGGAGAAAAGCAGGACTGAGGCCATGATGGGGATAAAAGCAGGACTGAGGCTATGATGGGGATAAAAGCAGGACTGAGGGCATGATGGAGATAAAAGCAGGACTGAGGGCATGATGGGGATAAAAGCAAGACTGAGGGCATGATGGGATAAAAGCAGGACTGAGGGCATGATGGGATAAAAGCAGGACTGAGGGCATGAAGAGGATAAAAGCAGGACTGAGGCCATGAAGGGGATAAAAGCAGAACTGAGGGCATGATGGGATAAAAGCAGGACTGAGGGCATGAAGAGGATAAAAGCAGGACTGAGGCCATGAAGGGGATAAAAGCAGGACTGAGGGCATGATGGGAATAAAAGCACGACTGAGGGCATGATGGGGAGAAAAGCAGGACTGGGGATAAAAGCAGGACTGAGGCCATGATGGGGAGAAAAGCAGGACTGAGGCCATGATGGGGATAAAAGCAGGACTGAGGCCATGATGGGGATAAAAGCAGGACTGAGGGCATGATGGGGATAAAAGCAGGACTGAGGCCATGGTGGGGATAAAAGCAGGACTGAGGGCATGGTGGGGATAAAAGCAGGACTGACGGCATGGTGGGGATAAAAGCAGGACTGAGGCCATGGTGGGGATAAAAGCAGGACTGAGGGCATGGTGGGGATAAAAGCAGGACTGAGGGCATGGTGGGGATAAAAGCAGGACTGAGGGCATGGTGGGGATAAAAGCAGGACTGAGGGCATGATGGGGATAAAAGCAGGACTGAGCGCGTGATGGGGATAAAAGCAGGTCTGAGCGCGTGATGGGGATAAAAGCAGGACTGAGGCTATGATGGGGATAAAAGCAGGACTGAGGGCATGATGGGGATAAAAGCAGGACTGAGGGCATGATGGGGATAAAAGCAGGACTGAGGCCATGGAGGGAATAAAAGCAGGACTGAGGGCATGGTGGGGATAAAAGCAGGACTGAGGGCATGATGGGGATAAAAGCAGGACTGAGGCCATGATGTGGATAAAAGCAGGACTGAGGGCATGATGGGGATAAAAGCAGGACTGAGGACATGATGGGGATAAAAGCAGGACTGAGGGCATGATGGGGATAAAAGCAGGACTGAGGCCATGATGGGGATAAAAGCAGGACTGAGGGCATGATGAGGATCAAAGCAGGACTGAGGCCTTGATGGGGATAAAAGCAGGACTGAGGCCATGATGGGGATAAAAGCAGGACTGAGGCCATGATGGTGATAAAAGCAGGACTGAGGGCATGATGGGGATAAAAGGAGGACTGAGGCCATGATGCTGTCAATGTTAATTAAAATAAGCCCTACCCCGAAAATAAGCCCTATGGAGTTTTTTTGACCAAAAAAAAAATAAGACAGTATCTTATTATCGGGAACACACGGTATGTTTCTAAGAACATATGGTCCTAATCAGGTAGGGATCTGGGAGCCACAGCATTGGTGCTAGAAAGTTGGACACGCAGAAAATATAGGCAAAGTCCTATACATATAGATTTTGAAGCTGCTGTCAAAGTTGTAGCAAGGAGTATTGTATTAAACACAAGAAGCTGGGACACCATTGTCAAATGTGCAGGGGCCCCATCATATCTATCACAGATACGACTGATTAGACAGTGGGGGTTATTCAGGTGGACGCAGGGTAACCATCGGGAGTGTCAGATGCTTTTCCTCTGCGCATGCATCATAACCATCCTATGCAACCGCTGCAATGGTTACTGCACAGAGATGCAGATCAAAATTGCATGGAGATCCATGCAATTTCAATGGCCATTGCTGGGTGGCAACTAAGGGTTTGGCTGTCAGTTGCAGACTTGTTGCGGATATATTTGTGTCAGCGGTGGGTTGCTCATCGGCCATGGTATTTTCATGAAGATACAGAAGCAACTGCACCAGAGACGCAGTCACAATCCAACTATGTCCACCTCTGAATCACCCTCAGTGTGTACTGAAGAATGTCACTAGAACGGCTGAACACCGGAGGGCAGTAAAGACACACAAGACAGGCAAAGGATCAACATGACATCATTTTCAGGGCACATTTATTATCAAATGAGAAAAAAGACCCATATGTAGAACTAATGATTTTCTTTAGTGAGGACAAAATGCACTGCAAGAGCTCAAATACATAATTTGCTTTTGAACCCATTGTATCGTCAGCCAGAGATGCAGCTCCACGGGAGGTTCCCTGCAGGTTTTAAGAGATAGACTGCTGAATGCAAATGGATATGCTATTGTTCTCCACTCACCTTCCTTTCCATAACACTACCTTCACATCCCATGAAATACTTCACATGCAGGGATAAACAACGGTACTCAATTCCCTAAAGCTGGGCACACACTAGACAATGTGTGTACCCAGTGACGGCAGATGTCATGGCACAATATATCAGGCGATCCGTACACACTGCATAATTCGTTGCTTGACCGCCCAATACATCATTTATCTTTCTGTTGTCGACAACAGGGTCTCTCCATCTGCCATGCATGTATGGCCGATGGAAAAACCCCAATGTCGCCGCGTAGAAGCACACATACTGCATATACACTAGACTATCCAGACAATATGTCAGTCCAATTCACCATATCGTCTGAGAAATCGTCCAGTGTGTAGCCAGCTTTACACACTGGTTCATTTGCTAATAAATTAGATTTTTACTCACCATAATAATCTCTTCCTTGGAGCCATCTGGGGGATGCCATTAGTTCAGGGTTATGCATAGTGAGGTGTGGAGTCGTACACTCACTAATTGAAACTGGCTCCCACCCCCTATATAACCCCTTCCCTTTCACCACAAGCTCAGTCTATGTTTAACAAAGCCAGAGAAAGACCCATGGAAGAACTGAGAAACCAGAAACCAACAGGTATGAAACCAAACAAAAATCTAATTTTATTTTCATCCATTGGAGGAATGCCATTACACCTGGGATATACCAAAGCAAGCCAAATAAAGGGGGGAGGGCATCAGAACCGACTGCTCTAAGCATTTTCCACCCAACACTGGCTTCTCTTGCGCCAAATGTATGGAAGCAGTAAAATTTTGTAAAAGTTTGCACTGATGACCAGGTAGCTGCTTTGCATAGCTGTTCGACTTAGGCACCATGCCATACAGCCCAAGAAGCCCATGACAGCATGAGTCGAGTGGGTCCAAATTGAGGCTGGAACCGTAACTTTTGAAGACAAATATGCCTGCCAAATGGCAGAAGTGACCT
Source organism: Taudactylus pleione (assembly GCA_031769625.1). Classification (NCBI taxonomy): domain Eukaryota; kingdom Metazoa; phylum Chordata; class Amphibia; order Anura; family Myobatrachidae; genus Taudactylus; species Taudactylus pleione. The sequence continues at coordinate 8,777,345 of JAUIMM010000016.1, read as the reverse complement.
TTCTAGCGATGGATCCTTTTTGGTGCATCAATCAACACCAACAGGGAATCCATACACCTCAAAGATGCAGTATGGTCCAAGTAAATGCGTAACGCATGTACCATATCCAACAATGCTAAGGAAGAAGCTTCACTAGTCACTGAGTCCTGGCGAAAAGCTGGAAGGACAATATAATGGTTAATGTGGAAAGCTGATACCACCTTCGGAAGCAAGGAAGGTTTAGTGCGTAACATTATCCTATCCTCGTGAAAAATGAGAAGCAGAGATTCACAAGAAAGAGCCGCTAACTCAGATTCCCTTCTTGCCAAGGCAATGGCCAAAAGGAAAACAACCTTAAAAGTGACATCGCATTTCTACAGATTCCAAAGGCTCAAATGGTGCCTTTTGAAGTGCCTCCAAAACTAAATTCAAGTCCCAAGGAGGAACCGGCAGGACATAAGGAGACTGTATTTGAACTTCAGGAATGGTGGCCAATTTCCTCTGAAACAGGATCCATAGGGCCGACATTTGTCCCTTAAGAGAAGACAATCCAAGACCCTTAACCAACCCCTCTTGCAGAAAAGACAAGAGGCAAGATACTCGGAACCTTTCAGGATTGAACTTGTGTTGTTCACACCAAGAAATATATATCTTCCATATCTGACGATAAGTCTGGAAGTAACTGGTTTGCGAGCCTGTATCATGGTTTTCACCAAATATTCTGAAAACCCTTTAGCCCTCAAGATATTGGATTCAAGAACCATGCCGTCAAAGCCAAGTGAGGCAAATCAGGGTGACGCATGGACCCTTAAATAAAAGATCTGGATGCAGGGGCAGACGATACGGAATGTCTGCCAACATGGTCCAAAAAATTGCATTCCAATGATGGCATGGTCGGTCTGGAGCCACCCGAATGACCAGCTGTGCCACTGATCGAATCCGCTGAAGTACCTTTGGTAACATTACCAGAGGAGGAAATATGTATCCCAGCTGGAACACCCAAGATGCTGAGGATCCCGGGATCGAGATCCATACCTTGGAAATTTCTTGTTGAGATGAGAAACAATTTCATTTGGGAAAATTGATGATCCAGCTGAATCTCTGGATCATGCCTAAGGTAATCTGAAGATGTTGTTGCAATAGGGCTATTGAGGATGCCCTTGGCAACAAATCATCCAGATAAGCAAACACATTTATCCCCCCACTCCTGAGTAGGGAGATCATGTGTACCATAACCTTTGTAAAGACTTGGTGGCCAAACCGAATGTCAGAGTCTGAAACTGAAAATGCAGATGCCCCTTTGCAAACCGCAGAAGATGTTGATGACCCCTCCATATAGGATTATGGAGGTAGGCATCCTTGATATCTATGGAGGCCAGAAATTCCTCTTCCTCCATGGAACAAATTGACTGACCTTATTGACTCCATCTTGAATTTTTCCAAATGGAGATAAGCATTTAACCCTCTGAGGTTGAGAATGGGATGAAACGACCTGTCTGGTTTGTCTAGGGCAGCGATTTTCAACTAGTGTGCCGCGGCGGCGGTCAGAGCTGCCAGGCACATTATACAGTAATGTGTGGTCTGGGCCGCCGCTGAGCTCCTCTGGGAGGCCTGCCTAGATGCGGCGGCATGACAGCACAGGTCATGCACACCGCATTGCCTCCTGCAAGCCCACCCTGCCTGCACTAGTGACAGAGCCAGAGCTTCCTGCCTGCCTCGCGCCAGTGACAGCCATCGCTTCCTGCCCACCCCACGCCAGTGACCGAGCCAGCACTTCCAGCCCACCCTGTGCCAGTGATCGAGCCAGCGCTTCCAGCCCAGTGGGGTAGTGTGCCAATCTACTTTTTTTTTTCAGTTTGGGAGAAATGTGTTTTTTTTTCTCTGTGGGGGCCAATGTGATTGCTTTATTTTTGTGGGGGCCAATGTGATTGCTTTATTTCTGTGGGGGCCAATGTGATTGCTTTATTTCTGTGGGGGCCAATGTGATTGCTTTATTTCTGGGGGGCCTATGTAGTGTGTTTTATTCCTGTGGGGGCCAATATAGTGTGTTTTATTCCTGCAGAGGCCAATGTAGTGTGTTTTATTTCTGCGGGGGCCAATGTCGTGTGTTTTTTCATAGGTCCCGCACGCCAAGTCGCCAGATGGTGTACCTTGGCAATTTTAAAATCTTGTGTAGTGTGCCTTGATTTAAAAAAGGTTGAAAATCACTGGTCTAGGGAGAGGAGTGGAAAATAATCTTTTTGGAACAGGACCCAAAGGACTTTTTCCTCCTGTGACCTGAAAAATAATTTTCATCAATTCTGGACTAAATAAAGAACCTCCTTCAAAAGGCAATGCTTCTAGAGCATGCTTGGATTCTATGTCTGCCTTCCATGTTTTAAGCCATAGTGAACACCTGGCCAAAATGGCCAAAGCAGAGATATGAGACGAACCTGAATAGTATCTATTAAATAATCACCTACATAGGTTAGAGATTCCAAAATCTGATCAGCTAAAGAACTAGCTTCAGGCAAATCCCCTGATTGAAATACAGTAATCACCTGGTTCATCCAGGGATTTATACCCTTTATCACCAAGGCGCTGGCCAGAATTGGGCGCAGCGAGAGTTCTGATAAGTGAATAAAGATTTAAGTACAGCCTAATTCTTCCTATCCATAGGATCCTTAGGAGTTACAGACTGTGTTGTGGGAACACTGTAACAGTATTCCTGACCAACCTAGGAATAGGCTAATCCATCATGGGTGGAATTTCCCAAAGCTTGGTGTCCTCTTCTGCAAAAGGATAAAGATACTTAAATTATTTTGGAATATGAAATTTGGAATCCGGTTATAACCAGGCTTTTTTTAATATTTCCTCAAAATGTGAAAATTCTGAGAAAACAGATACATGTTTCTTCTTACGTTTAAAGAAATAAACTGAACTAGTTACTGGAATAGCTGTTTCCTGTAGATACAAAGTCTCCCTAACTGCATCTATCAACACAGAAACTCCTGAATCAGAATGGTAGTCACCCTCCCAGTTTGATGTGTCTTCACAATCAGAATCCAATTCCCCTTCTTCCTGGGAAGAGGCAGCTGAAGCCTCTTCTCCAAGAAAATCCGCTGAGGAATGGCCTGAACGTCTCTTAGTGACTCTGGCCCCTGCTGACATTACCATTTTATTTAAGGACGTTGCCATTTGAGTGAGAGATCGTCCCATATCCTGGGCCCATCTGGGCTCTACCGAGGGATCAGACAAAGTAGAAGCTTGAGCACAGGATATCATACAAATTGCCTGAGGGTGACGTAATTCACGTATGGCCTCAACCATAGACCTGGCCCAATCAGGCATTACCGGTTGTTCAGCCGAACCTCCTTGTAGTGAATCTCCCTGTGAACAACCAGCACAAAGCGACCCTGGGTCCGTACCTTTTGGCAATTTTTTCTCACATTTTATACAAGTAAACTCTTGAAACTCTTGTCTGGCTTATACATACAGAGAGAGAGAGAAAGACAAGTCTAACCAATACAGATAGCTTAAATTCCTCTGAAGAAAGTGTAGCACTGATTGAATAGAAGAAAACCAAAGCAGGGGCTAATTAAGACTCTAATTCATCCATCTGTTAAATGCAAAATCCCCGGACTCCTAGAAGTCCATCTTCTTTGACAAAACCAAAGGTAAACAAATCTTTAGTATACCACTGACAGTGGCAAACGCAAGATTTCTAGAGGGGGGTTTCCAAATGCTCGATTTTAGAGTGAGTGTGGCCAGTCCATGAAGAGGGTAGAATTAGCACTTACCCATCTTTAAAATGTGTCATACAAAGTGTATTGTGTGTCATAATTCCAGCATATACAGGACCAGTGAACACAGTATGCCATTAGATGCAGCAGTAAGTCCATCCTGCCTGAGCTGAACATTTTAATTTTAGATGTGGGCTCCATTCCAAGAACATGCAGCACTAGTAAAATTCTATTATATTACTATTTCTATTGTGGTAATTGTGTGGTCTGGGGAGGGGGGTTTCCGGGCAGACGGAACCCCCCCCCCCTGCGTTTGCCTATGACTGTATGTTACTGACAAAATTCGTGAGAAACAGTGCAGTAAAGGTGCTTATATATACTGTACATCACATTATTATAAAACCAACATAGATCACCAGGTTAATACTGAGTAATAATCCTGGTTAACTGCTTATCTGTTAGTACACAGCCATTCCCCTGTATCTGTAGTGAGTCTCCTCCAAGCTTAACTCCAGCCACTCTCATCAGCTGTTTGTGCGTGGCTCTAAAAGCACCACGAGCTTCTGAAACTGAAATACAAGGGGGAGGTGTGGCCGGGCACACCGTCAGTGTCCTGCTTCACTCAGGACACCTGAATTGTCCTAGCTTCCGGTGTTCACCAGACTGGTATTAACGTGGCCTATTAAATCATCACCTACATAAGTTAGAGCTTCCAAAATCTGATCAGCTAAAGAACTAGCTTCAGGCACACCTGCACGTGCAGTGGCGCCGCGTCCTGGAACTGTTCAAGCCTCTCTCTCCCACAAAACCGGTAGCATGTTGCTGCTCTGTAATCCCTCTCTCCGACGGTCCTCCAAAGGGAACAGTCGGGGTCCTGAGAGCAGCAGGTGCTGTGGAAGCCTGGGGAGGTGTGAGACACGCTGGCCCTACAGTGCTGTCATGTGAGTAATAACATACCCGGCCGCTCTGCTCAAAAGCGGCGTGCCAGAAAGCAGTATATACAGGCAACAATATACAGAAAAATAAAGAAATTAAACCTAACTAAAAGCTAGGACCTAGCTAGTGCCTTATTCCAAGGCACTAAAAGCAATACTGAGTTTAGGATGGAAGGGGAGGGGTTATATGAGGAGTGAGAGCCAGTTTTAGTTAGTGTCCGACTCCACACCTCACTACACATAACCCAGAAGCAGTGGAATCCCCCAGAAGGATGGAAAAGGAGTATTTGTATAGATTAGCAAAATTTCAAGGAAACAAACAAAAACAACAAATTGCACATTCTGGATAAAACCGTTATGTTAGAAGTTCTCTATTCCCTGGACTTTTGGGGAAATTCCTGTGCAGGCAACCCACCAAAAGCCTTCCCCGCTCTCCTTCCCTGAGATGCCATCTTTAGATACTGTTGAGAGATCTGGGTCTCCCCCCACCTGATATACCTCACTCATGGCCAGGTTTACTGTTCTTTCTGTCCATCTTACCTCACCTTTGGGTTTGGTATTAATGTGGCACTGTTTCTTTGTCTATTCAGCTCTATTTTCCTTTTACTTGGTGTGTTTGTGCTGTGTAATACTCATTAGAAGTTTGCATCATGTTCTGTATCAGTTTGTTTGCTAATGCTTTTCACGAATTGTTCTGCATTACAACTGTTTTAAAAGACTGGTGTTGCGCGAATATGTTTCTATATAAATATAGCAATCACTTGACATGGCTTAATAGGAAATCCTTTATAGAACATGTATTAAAAAAAACACAATCCTACAATAAAATGACTGTGCAAAATTCCTTGTACAGTCTCTATAGAGTAACAAAAAACCTTTAGTTTCAATGTGTTATGTGTTTATAAGGACTGATTGTTATATAAGTCCCTATTAGGAACCACCAGCATGTTTGTTTAAAAAACAGTATGTCCAAAAGAAAACAACTCCGTTCTCACCGGACCTTTAAAATAGGTAATAATGATCTTTGATCCTCAGGTTTATCAGACCTTCAGGTGCGTAGCAATCATCCGCCTAGGTAGCCTGTGGTGCTCTAAAGGGCTGCTGCTGGTCAAGCACCCAGTATTAGAAGCTGATGGCCGAATAGTCCATACTTGTTGCGGCTACGGAGGCTATAATCAAGTAAGCTTGTGAACAGCTTTTTCCAGCTGCTATATCAATCCAAGTACCGCTTAACAAATAGAGCTCCACTTTCCAACTTTACTTTTACATAAGAATGGTTAGGTTACACTGAATACTTAAAAGTACACTGTAATTATGCAGACCTGCACTTCTGGTTATTCTAGTGTGTGAATACAATTTTTTGTTATGTGACATCTAAACAGTTTTTATTTTTTGTCTAAGGCAATAAATAAAAATTAAATAAAGAATTTAGATGTTATCGGATAGTTAGTTGTATGGCATATTTCGCCAACATATTTGCATTGTTTAATTATATTAGTCTGTATTAGCCAGGTTAAGTATCTCTGCGGTTTGACATGCTACCCTAATGTTAAACCAATGTTCTTTCTGACACCAATAATTTTCCACAGTATCCCCAACTGGCCACTATGTAGCCCTTTGTGGTAATTAAGGGTGCTTCTGCTATCCCTTGCCTGTAAAAGATGCCAGGATATTTTTGTGCCTTCTGCTCAGGACCCTGGTGGCCTCTGTCTCTCCTGCTCAGTCGCAGAGCTGCAACGCAGGACACAGGTAGTGAACCCTGTGCCGGAGCCAGTGTGGGCTTCTAATCTGTCTCAGGCAAAGTTGGAACTGGCCAAACAACTGACTTTGTCCATTCTCCTCAGGATGCCTCTGCAGTAGGACCTTCCGATGTTCCTCCTTAGCAGGTCCTTGATTGAGGTTTCCACTTTGTTCCTACATATACTGGACCTTACGTTTCCATGCCCTTCAAAATGGCCTTTTCCGACTTCCTTTCAGTCATATGAATCTGACTGAGGATTATTTTCAGCACCATTCAGATCTGAAAGTGTCCTCCGTTCTGGAGGAGGAACATACTAGTCCTGTAAACGTGGAAGCCTTATTAGATGCAGTTAGATCCACACTGTTAATTAGGGAAATGGAAGACTCTGCTTCTCAGGATCCATCTTTAGTTAAGCACAAGAAAAAGGAAACCGTAACCTTCCATTCCTCTGCACAGTTGGAAGATCTCCTCACTGAAACTTGGACCCTCCCTAACAAGCAGTTCTAAATTTCTAAGCATATTATGTTGTCTTACCTGCTCTCTCTGACAGACAGGTCTAAATGAGACTCCTCCCAGTGGTGGATACTACCATAGCTCATTTGGCTAAGGCGACTAGACCAGTGATTCCGAACCGCGGTCCTCATGGCACACTAAGTGTCCTGGTTTTAGTGATATCTATGCTTGAGCACAGGTGGTTAAATCAAAATAACAGTCACCTGTGCTCAAGTAGGGCTCTCCTTAAAATCTGGACTGACTTGAGGACCGTGGTTGGGACCCCCTGGACTAGACACTCTCTACCTACTGTAGTGTGGATTCTTTAAAAGACACCAATGATAGAAAATTGGAAGTTTTTCTTAAGGTACATTTTTCAGCAGCCATCACCTCCACACAACCAGATCTGGCCACTGCATGGGTCTCTACATCTTTAGAGAGGTGGGCTGACTCCCTATGCAAAGGCTTTTGTTTGGATATGCCACACTCAGTATTGTTATCTACTGTAGAGATTGTACAAGAAGTTTTGGCTTCCCTCTGTATGGTGTCCGTAGACTCTAGCATTCATTCAGCAAGGGTCTTGGCCTTGGTAGCGATGGCCAGAAGGGCCCTTTGACTCCACACTTGGCAGGTAGACAGATTCCAAAAGAGCTTTTGAAACTTCCCTTCAATGATGAGATACCCTTTGGTCCTGAACTGCACAAATGTATTGCTTCTGCTGCCGCCTCTAAGGCTACGTTTTTACCATCTTAGCTGCAAATCCCAAAGTTCCACACTTTCAGTCCTTTTGCTCACAAGGGCGACCCAGGTTTCAGCCCTCCTATCGAGATCAGAGTTTCTCATCTCGCAGTGGAAAGTCTAAGGTAAGAGTGTTAGGCAAGCCATAAAACGGCTCCCAAATCCACTGAAAAACAATCCATATGATGGGCTACACTCCCACTTAGGAGTTCACTGGGTGGGAGGATGTCTGTAGTTGTTCAGCGAGAAATGGTGGAAGACTAAGGGCCTGATTCAGAGCCGGTCGCTATTTGCGCTCGCTCGTCCAGAAAATAGGGGTGGCTATTCAAATGAACCGTTTGCTGTTTGCGGTCTGTTCACGCCTCTAGGTCTGAACGAGCGAACAAAACTTGCGGTCATTTTTTGGGAAACTACGCCCCCTGGCCGCTCGCATCCTACGTCATGTCCGCTATTTATTAGATTAATCGAGTACATCAAACAGGGTATGAGCTGCTCGCTATTCTTGTGGTTGGTTTTTGCTACCACAATTTTGCGAGCAGTTCTGGCTAAAAAATAACCCAGTGACGTGGTCAATGATGCTGCTATTTTAATTATGCACACCCATAAAACGCCCGTTTTGACCTTTAAGCACGCCTGCATTCGGATCTCCACTCCCCGTTTTCAAGCACCTTCCCCTGTTACCACCCACATACGCCTCATCCTGTCACTCAAATTATCAGGCATTCGCTATTTTGCGAGCGCATGAATTTCGGCCGCACTGACTGGTTCGCGCATGCGTATAGCGATCCGTACGCATGCGCAGTTGGGCAAACATCGCTCGGAGCGAACGAGCGGCCGCTTACGAGTGGCTCTGAATCAGGCCCTAAGTCCAATTCTTGGGTACGGGGCATTGTAAGAAGTGGCTATGCCCTGCCCTTCAGGAAGCCTTCTCCCAGTCATTATTTTTACCACTGGTCTGCCTCATGGATCCTTCCAAAACCAGCGCCTTACAGGTTTGCATCAGGTCCATTTTGGACGAGGGCATAATTTCCCCTATGCCTCCATATCAAAGAGGAACACGGTTTTTACTCCAATCTCTTCCTTGTGGGAAACCGATATGGATTCTCCGTCCTATTCTCAATCTGAAATCACTAAACATGTACCTAAGTCCAAAATGGGAGTCCCTCAGATAATGTACATGCTCTGGAACCAGGGATTTTCTAGTGTACCTGGACGTCAATAATGCTTACTTACATATACAGATTTGGGAGGGACACAACTGTTCCTGAGATTTGCGGCCCACTCAGACCACTACCAATTTTGGACTTTGTCTTTTGGGTTGTCGACAGCTCCTTGGGTGTTCACCATGGTAATGTTGGTGATGGCAGCATTTCCTTGGCTCCCAGGGCTCTGGATAATACTGGTCTTAACATAGCAGCCTAGTCAGAAGATATTCTTTACGAACACTTCAACCTGACAATTCGGATCTTTCAGTCACACCAACAGCTCTTGTCACACTCTCATCTGGTGGCTTTAGATGTCTTAGGACACCCGTTTCTTGTTCAAGAATGGGTTTTACAGACCACGGACATCAGTCTCAGGGTCTGTGGTGTGGTCACCATGGCAGCAAACTTCTATCGAAGCCAGATAATTGGCTGAGACAAAATCGCTTTAAAATTAAATCTGCACGACGCCATTCTGTGAATGGCAATGAGATGCCATTTTGCGACTGGCCGCCCAGAGCCATTTTAGCGAATCTCGCCCATTATAAGTACATACGGCGATGCTATTATTTAGCGTTGTGCGATTCCCACGCAATAGAGAGATGTTAAAAGTCCTCATCATACAAATACAGACAGTCACTAAAACATAAAAAATGATCAACCCTGCAAAACACGTACCATGGTGTACTCCACAAACACGTAGTCACACAATGCTAACTAGCGTCTTTGCTCAATACCCCAATACTTACACACTGCACACTTATATAAAAAGGTACCTTAGCATTAACGTGTAATATTCAAGGTTTATTCAGTATTAGTAATGTTGTGAAATAAATGTTATTTGATATCTAAGGTTTAGTACATGGTAAGCGGACCGTGTTTGGTGTCATTCTGATCCACTGTGTCTTTGCAGATTTCCGGTATCATCAGTGAGGAGATCGCAACATTTGTCTGCAAACTATGGACCATAGAGAGTTAAACATTAAAATGTACTCTGTAATGTAGCCAGGTTAGATTTATTATGCAGTGGGAAAATGGACACAAAAGAGCTGTTGGAGGCTGGATTGTGACCATACGAACTGACCTACGAACTATACTGTAACAGAAGAACCAGGAAGAAGAACCAATGGAATCATGCCAACCTGTTCTATTGTATTGCCTATCTCTGTAAGGGTATATATGTGAGCTCTCTGAAACTGGATCTCAGTCTTCTTGCTTTGCTGTTGATGGAGGTTTCTTCTTTGATGCTGGGTTCTGGATCCAGAGCGCATGCGTATGTAACGACTGTACCTTGGGTCTCTATAATTTATTTGCGCTAATTTTATTTAGATCACAGCATGTAACTATCTGTTTTTTTATTTTGAATAATAACTTTTTATGCTTTGGAACCACAATCAAAGTCTGAAAGCAATTATTTCTTGTGCGACCCATAGCGCTAAACAGCGACAATTATTTTAGAGTGTATAGGTAGGTAGGAATTGATAGTTGGGGGCTCACAGTGTGAAATCACGCTACTGGTCACTCGGTAACACTCGGTCAGCGATCTCTCAGCAAAAGGGTGGAGGCACCATAGCAGGAAAGAAGGCATTGTGCCTTCGAAAATCTGCTACCACTTTGTTGCTGAGAGTCTGCTACCTGTTATTGTGTGGTTCAAGAAGCGCTGATAGAATTTATGTTAAAAGAGGAAGTCGCACAATAGTGTAAGGGTAATAATACGTTTGGTGTAGTAGTCGCATTATTGTGTTTGCGAACTAGTCACACAATAGCGTATATGTATTTCCTGTATTGCTGCCACGTGTTTCAAACAAAGCCGTTGAGATTGCATTGTGATATTGATAGATAGCATTGTAAATATCTTGATCAGTGTTGCCATAATCTGGGAAAACGTGTATTTTTCTGCGCAGGAAAAGGGTGTGTAACAGTGAACATTTGTTGGTATGGGTAACATGTTCCCTAGTTAAGGGTATCGTAGGACCCTTAAGTGCTAGGCGCCTGGTTTCGGCCTAGTGGCACGGTAGTAGATACCGCAGTCTATACACATAAGCCGGTGTAGTTGTTGTTCTTTGTGTTAGGTATCAGCTCTCAGTGTGACTGCAGTATTCAGTAATCAATTAGGGTTATTTGAGCATTGTAATTAAACTGCACAGTTGTGGCAAATTGTGATTGTGAGTAGAGGGTGGACGAAATCACTGAAAAGGGTAGGTGTTATTGGAATGCCTACATGCTAGCAGTTGAAAGGTAGTCAAAAAGGGATTAGGTGCGTGGAAGCAGCCTGGTTATTCTTCCATAGGTGTGTGGGTGCATCCTGTTAATATCGTCCACAGGTAAGTGAAAGTAGCCTTGACGTTCTTTCACCAGTCTAAATCTCTATTGAAAAGCTTAGGGTTATTCTCTCAGAATTGGGAGCCAAACAAACGGTAGAGATGTTAGATGATGTGCTGCTGTTGGAAGCACCACTTGGGTCGGCACGGCATATTATGCATTCTAGGTACGGTGCTTATGCAACTAGGTACTGTGATGTATGGTTTAAAATGACGAGGAAGAGTGTTAGACCGTTCCCCAGAATTGGCAGCTTTGATAAGGAGGTATTGAACAATGTCCGAGATAGCATCTGTATGGTGCACGCTCGAATGAAGAAGATAAAATATAACGAGTGTTTAAAGTTGTGGCAGCATGAGGGGGATGCGTGGCTTAAAAGTGTGCACATGATGCAAACTAGCGCCACGATGACACAATACAGGAGAGTGATCACGCGGTGCTAAACTGCGGTGCGTGTGCACCTCAGAATAGCGGCCACACACTGCAAGGTAGCGTTGCAGAAGGTATTGCCAGTGGTTCACGTGCACCACCACCGCCCTATGCAGATGGAGGTGTAGGTACAGTCAATGTAAAAACCCATAAAAATGTAACAAGTAACTTGTACCCTCTCTTGAGTAATCACAAAGAAAATGTTTATGATGCGGATGATGAACCTGTTGTTATGTCTGCAATTTCCCATGCTGTACACATGTTAGATGCTCCATCACAACAAGCATGAGTGGTGGCCCCATCTTCATCATAGTACAGGAAGTAGAGGAAGTTGTTAACTCTATACGTAGCAGTAGTAGACTAAATCCCCAGCCAGGTAACAAGGTCAAAAGTAGCAATGCGGCCGGTCTGCATCCCATCAGGACAATAACTGTTCCAAATGGGAATGTGGATGCGAATGGTGTAGTGCCCACAAGGGAGGTAGCAATGCATTGTCCTTGGACAAGAGCTGAGCTAAATTCCATAATTAATGATTTCCCTGACCCTAAAAAGGAATTAGCGAAATGGCAAAGATTTTTGAAAAATTTGGGTAATGCTCACGAGCCAACCAATAAAGATTGGTGAGTGGTGTTAAGGGCTTGCCTTCCACACAATACCGATGTGAAAAAGTTTATCACGGATTGCGTATTGGATGGAGATGGTCCCTTAACAGACGAGGGTAACCAAGGTCACAATACCCGCATAATAACTCAATTGGGTGTATATTTTCCAGTAGTAGTTAACTGGAGTAAAATTTTCACCATAAAACAAAAAGAGAGTGAATCTGCAGAAGATTACTGTAACCGAGCTCTGCAGGCTATCACCCAGTACACTGGGATAGTGGATATTAAAGATAGCACTCATCACAGGGGAATGATCATCACGGTACTTATGGATGGTCTAAAAGACAATCTAAAGACCCGAGTTCAGACCTCATTACCTGGCTGGAGAGGAGTTACTGTAGACACACTCATGGAATCCGCTATTGAACATGATAAAAACATCCTCAAAAAGAGAGAGACCCAGAGCGAGAAGCTAATGGCTGTTAGTATTCGAGCTCTAGAAGGAATGAATGTAACATCGCAGCCACCAGACACAAATGCACCTGCACAGCTACACACCCTCACCAATCCTGTACCACCACAAACACAGCCCTACCCCACTTATCACACACAGCCTTAAAATTAATACTATACACAACCACCATATTACCCTCAAAATCCTTATCCACACCCACAATCTTACTCTACCACCCACCCCACTCACGAAGGTGCTTTAACTGCAACCAAGTGGGACATGTAAGTAGGAACTGTAAGCTGAAGAAGGAAGGACCCCCTTACCATGGAGTACCTGGATATCCACATAAGGGATATACATAGGAAATTTCCAACAGTCACCAGCTCCAATTGTGGCCTTAAATGCTGTATTGGAGTGAAAGTCAATGCTAGGGGTCAGGTCATACCTGTAGTCTACAGATAGTCAGGTTAACGGGAAGTACTAGGGAAGAACCGGTGATGATGGTTGATGTAGCTGGTACTAAACATCCTTTTCTTGTAGACACAGGGGCGACCAGTTCAGTGATAAAATCTCCCGCTAATTTATAGGTGACCAGCGAGACAGTACCAGCAATGGGTGTAACGGGTAAAGTGCAACATTATCCTTAACCAAATCCACAGAGGTTACTATCGGGCCATTGCATACCAGGCTTTCTTTTCTCCTGGCAGCAGCGGCTCCTACTAACCTACTGGGAAGGGATTTTTTAGGTAAGATGGGATGTGTCATATATCGTACCCCTGATGGTATATTTCTAGATATCCCAGAGAGAGTTGTGCACGAGGTGAGGGATATGTTGGACACTCCCCAAAGGATAATGTATCACTCTACTAGTTCAGGTAAAAACCCATCTCAGGTAGATCAAATGTTATCCCAAATTTCAGATTCACTTTGGACCAAGTATGGACAGGACAAATGACAAATGGCAAATGTAGCTCCCGTAATGGTAAATCTGAAATGCGGTAGGCAAGCTCCAAAAATTCCCCAGTACCCATTAAAACAGGAGGTAGAGTTTAGGTTTATCCCATAATTGAGTGATTATTACAGCAAGGAATTTTAGTCCATACAGCAAGTGTAGCCAACAGTCCCATCTTTCCTGTTAAGAAGAGTGGTGGAAGGGGTTATAGGCTGGTACAAGACCTTAGAGGGGTTAATAAGGTAGTAGAGAGCCAATTTCCCATAGTGCCAAATCCAGCTGTCATTCTTATGCAGATCCCACCAAATGCAACCCATTTCACTGTCATTGACCTCTGTTCTGCTTTCTTCTCTGTACCTCTTCATCCTGACTGTCAGTACCTATTCGCTTTTACATACAGGGGTGTACAATACACATGGACACAATTGCCCCAGGGTTTCATAGACAGCCCCAGTATCTTCTCCCTGCCTTACATGACTGTTTACAATCTTTTCAACCTGCCAATGGATCTGTTCTAATACAATATGTGGATGATTTATTGTTATGTTCTGATTAGTTTATATTTTGTTTAAATGATACTAAACTTTTATTGCTTCATCTCTCGCAAACAGGACACAAGGTTGCTAAGGACAAACTACAGCTATGCCAGTCCAGGGTTAAATACTTGGGACATTGCCTAACCCAGGGGTTACGACATCTGACAAATGACAGAATCCAAGCCATACAGACCATGACACTGCCGTAGAACCAATAGCAAATTTGTACCTTCTTGGGAATGTGTGGATACTGCAGAATGTGGATCCCAGGTTTTTCTTTTTTGGTCTTACCATTACAGGATTTAGTCTCTTCCTCTCAGCCCGATCGTGTCATACACACAGAGGAATCAGAGCAGGCTTTCCTTAATCTTAAGGATAGTCTGACAAGAGCACCTTGCATTGGGAATACCTGATTATGAAAAACCTTTTGATTTGTATTGTACGGAAGCTAATGGTTGTGCAGCAGGTGTCCTCACACAAAACATGGTGATGCCAGTAGGCCCGTAGAATACTACAGTGCACAATTGGACACTGTGGCAAGATCACTCCCAATGTGTTTAAGAAGTGTAGCAGCAACTGCTCTATTGGTCAGTAAGAGTGAGGTGTGGTTTTAAGCCATGATATGATTGTCTATACTCCCCATGCTGTATCTACTTTGCTAAACTCTGCCCAAACTAGACATGTCTCCTCAGCTAGGTTCACAAAATGGGAACTAGCCCTAATAGCACCTGCAAACATCACCATCAAAAGGTGCAGTATGTTAAACCCAGCTACGTATTTACCATATGTGCAACATTATGCACAAAGGGTGGAGAGAGGTGAGTCGCTGGCGAAAGGTGAGTTCTGCAGGTATATTGATACACATGATTGTATGGAATATCTGAATCAAACCTTTACTGCAAGACCTGACATACAGGATACACCTTTAGAAAATGTAGATGTGACATTTTACATGGATGGGAGTTGTCAGACAAACTGACACTGGAGAGTTATGTACAGGTTATGCTGTGGTAAATGACGAGGACATTATAGAAGCTGAACCTTTAGGCCCACCACTCTGCCCAAGTGGCGGAACTGGTGGCATTAAGGAGAGCGTGTGAGTTAGCAAAAGGTAAATCTGCTAATATCTACACTGACTCTAGGTACGCCTTTGGGGTGGTACATGATTTCAGCGCTCCATGGCATCTGAGAAATTTTGACAGCAGCAGGCACACCAATTGCACATTACAGACATATAAAAGGACTACTAACAGCAATCCAATTGCTTAAGGCAGTGGCGGTAATTAAGTGTAAAGCCCATACATGTGAGGATGATCTGGTGTCACTGGGCAACAACAGGCCAGACAAAGCTGCCAAATGGGCAGCAGGGTTAAAAATGAATGTACCAACAGAACAAATTATGACTTTTCAAATGATTGATATGCTGAACTTAATTGAGATGCAAAATTTGTGTTCCATTCAGGAAAAGACAGTCTGGAGCTCAAAGGGATGTGGACAGGAGTCCTCTGGACTCTGGAGAGATGGACAAGGTAAGCCAGTGGCTCCCAAGGCGTACTACCCAAGCCTGGCTGAGGCAGCGCACGGTGTGACTCACTTGGGAAAGCAAGGTATGTGCAAATTGGTGAGAGCATACTGGTGTGCACCGGGTTTTTCTTCTCATGCGGAAAAGAGAGCAATGTCCTGTCTGACCTGCTTGAGGAAAAACATTGGGAAAACGATCCCTACTGAACCATCCCACATTCCTCCGACCGACGGACCTATTCAGGTAATACAAATTGATTTCATCCAATTACCACCATACAGGAATCTCAAGTATGTATTAGTGTGCACTGATGTGTTTTCTAATTGGGTTGAGCCATACTCAGCTGCCACTAATACTGCTGCGTTTACTGCCAAGAAAATTGTTCAGGAGTTTGTATGCAGATACGGTATCCCTATAATTATTGAAAGTGATAGGGGTACTCATTTCACAGGTGAAGTTTTACAAAATATGTGTAAGTTGATGGGTATTAATAGTCGACTTCATACCCCTACCGAACGCAAGCCAGTGCCAAGGTGGAGAGGATGAACGGGACTATTACAAACAAATTAATTAAAATCATGTCGGAAATCTGTCCCCCTTTGAAATACTGTTTGGTAGACAACCTCATTTGATTATAAGCCCACAGGAGGACTTGAAAAGTAACAATGAGGTAACTGTAAGGTATCTTATAACAATGAGCAAACAGTTAAAACAGCAACAGCAGAAACTGAAATTGTTGTCACATGATATGCCTGAAACAAACTGTCATGATGTTGAACCTGGAGAACTTATGATAAGAAATTTCTTGCGTTCAGGTTGTGTGACTGATCAGTGGGAAGATCCGTATCAGGTGTTGCTGACGAGTACAACTTCAGTGAAGGTGGCGGAGAGAGATACCTGGGTCCATTCCACTCACTGTAAGAAGGTCAACCAACCGGTGGAGAAACAAGGCGGAATCGAGGCAGATAATGTAGACCTGTCAATTGCGAGCCTGTTCGGGAAGGTTAAAGGTTACAGTGAGATACCTGAGCTAAAGAAATTTGTAGATCCTTGTTTTCAGCAATGGATTGGTCTGCTGTGGTTATCTGTGTGTTTTCTCCCAGAGTTCTCATTATCTTAGGTTGTTTCAGGATCTCTGGTTCTGTGACGGAGGACAGAGGACGGAGAGGGGAGCTGATGGTGATATCAATGGAGTGGAGTCGGGAGAAGGAGCAATACAGTCACAAGGGTGGTATCTGGCCAAACCCAGTACAGTAATTGTTAAGAGATCTGCTATTCTGGATACTCGGAGACAGTGTAAAGGTCTATCGTCTGAGGATTATTGTATGTGTGAGTTCTGTGGGTTCGTAGTCAATGAGAGATGCATCCAACAGTGCCAACCTAAGTACAACTAGTATTAGGGTGGGTATCCTTTAGAGGATTATCATACTATGGTGGGGAATGTTTTAAACCAAACCGACTGTTGGGTGTGCTCTCACGTGCCCCAAGGACAGCATAATGTAGGATTAGTGCCATTTCCATTAAATGTCTCTGAGATTTAGAATTACAAAAAGGGAAGACACTGGATGGAAAATTTCTTAACACCAAACCACCCCATTTTAAACTCCACCAGTACCAGGTAGATAAAACACTCTTATGTTTGAACATCACCAACTCCAATGAACCAGGAAGTTGGGAGGTGACTGGGAATAACCAGACTATGACCTTCTCACTAAGAGCTGATCATGAGCCTATGAATTATGAACTGTTACGCACAATTAGGTCAGGTGGAAGACACTTCCGGTATAAATATACACTAAGTAACACCAAAGAAATGGTTGGCAGAATACCAGAAGGGTACTGTGCTAGGGTTATACAACCAGAAACATGTATTAACCAGATGAGATAACTTGGAAATGTGTTGGATGATCATGATGCATTCTATTCCTTATGTTCTCCCCAATGATGTATATTATATATGTGGAAGCAAAGCGTATAAGTGGCTCTCTCCGAGTTCCGAAGGTTTGTGTTATCTGGGAAGAGTACTTCCTGAGGTTATGATCCTTACACATGGTGAAATGTTTGGTATTCATAAAAACACACCATCACCATATCTTCACACACAGTATGAACACAGAGACAAAAGAAATATGATACCTGGTGATGTGCATAAAGCCACACAGTTAATTAGTGAGACAACTGGCTTTCAAGTTTTGGCAGCATTGGATCTCACCAGGATCGCTCGGGGTACACTAAAATTTTAGATATATCCAAGATCTTGCTAAATTAATAGATAACATCACCGAGATGTATGATGACACATTCAGGTACACAGGTAAAGAGTTGCAGGCCTACAAGAAAGAACTCGTGCAACATAGACTAGTGTTAAATTATTTAACGGCTGTCACTGGAGGGTATTGCGTAACTTTGGCCACCCAATTTGGTGTAAAATGTTGCACTTACATTACAAACGATACCAGCGATCCCAAGGAGGTGATAGACTGGAAGTTGGATTAAATTATGCAGCTAAAATGGGAATTTTCGAAAGAACCATAATGCTTCAGTGGCTGAAGTAGAGAAGGAAGAGGAATGGGTTTCTTGGTTGAACCCAGTGAAATGGTTCTTAGGTCTAGGAGAGTGGGTCCAGGAAATGATTGCAAGCATAGGTAAACTCCTGATCCTTATATTGGTTGTCATCTTAGTAATTGGCATGTGTGTCAGGTGTGTTCCTACTGTGTTGAAATGTGGAAAATGTAAAGATAAGGTGAATCAAAGTAATGCAATAATGATGGTGGTCAGTAATAACAATATGAATACTGAGGTAAATGTAGGACTGCATTACAATCCTGAACTAGAAGGCACCATGACATAATGTATAAAATTTAGACATGCATGAAATGTGTTATTAAAATGTTAATTTTAGACATCTTAAATAATGTTATGGTGCGTACACACTAGACGATATGCTACCTGAGCGATATCGTCTAGTGTGTACCCGGCAGAGTGTTCTCAATGTCGTTCATGACTTTGAGCACACCCACTGAACGATATCATTAATGATATCGTTCAGCGCCGGGCTCTCTCCCCCATTCCATAACATGCAGCAACCTGACATCATCAGGTTGGCCTGCATGTTAACCAGATGAACGATGATGACGAACGACCCGCAGGAACACGCGTCATCATTATCATTTTTGTTAAAGGTGGACGATAAAGTGGACTTCTGAACGATAACAATATCGTTATCGTTCAGTCATCCACTTTAATCGCCCAGTGTGTATGTACCATAAGTCCCTATTCCCCCTCAAGACTTCCTTTATAGGATTGGTGCATCCCCACATCTTTCCCATGATCCGCTGTGTGCGTATAAGGGTAGTTTTATGTCCCCTCCTAGAGACACATTATTAATGGTTTAAGAACCACCTTGTGCCATCCCATAATATAACATTAAATAATGTCATAATGTAAGCCTAAATTAATTTTAAAATCAGAGTATGATAGCATGTTTGCTATCAAAGGGTGGACTGTCGAAGCCGGATAATTGGTGGAGACAGAATAAGTTTAAAATTAAATCTGCATGACGCCATTTTGCGAATGGCAATGAGACACCATTTTGCGACTGGCCGCCCAGTGCCATTTTAGCGAATCTCGCCCATTATAAGTACATACGGCGATGCTATTATTTAGCATTGTGCGATTCCCACGCAATAGAAAGATGTTAAAAGTCCTCATCATATAAATACAGAGAGTCACTAAAACATATAAAATAATCTCAGAATTGAGCACCATGACTCATAGGTTTCCGTTCCTGATTCTTCACCCAGACTGGGTGGTTTTGTGGACTACCTTATCCTTTCTTCTAAAAGTGGTCTCTGTTTCATATAAATAAGGCGATAGTTCCATCTTTTTTGTGCAGTGGGGATTCCCAGATGTCTCTAGGGTTCCTAGATGTGGAACAAGTGCTCCGTATATGTGGATTGGTTTAAGGATTTTCAATGTTTAAGCTTTCTTCTGTATTCGGTTGTTAAATGGGGTTGGTCCACTTCTAAACAAACCATTGCACATTGGATTCGGGAAACCATAGGTCAGACTTACCCTTTAGCTAACCTTCCAGTTCTACATTCAGCTACCGACCTATCTAGTCGGGACCTCCTGGGCACCTATGCGAGGGCCTCAGCAGAACAGCTTTTGCAGGTCCACCACTTGGTCCTCAGCACACTTTTATAAAATTTTACAGTTTTGACACCTTCACCTTCAGGGACACTAATTTAGAGCGAAGGCTCCTACATGCAGCTCAGGCTCATTTCCTCCCATAGTGGACAGCTTTGGGAGTCCCCATAGTTTTCCAGTATCCCCCATGGCTGAAAGAAAACAAGATTTTGATTCTTACTTGATAAGGAGAGTTATGGTAGACTTACCTTTCTTAACTCTTTGAAGACCATAGGGTCCACAGGGAGACTTTGGGGGGGTGTAGGTGGTGGATGAGACTGGACACCAAACAGTTAAGCTTTTGGACTCGCAGAATGCTCTGGTCTTCCCCTACTGTATCCTGCCCCTGAGCCAAATCAGGTTAACAAGCCTAGGGCAGGAGAAGAGAGAAGGAAGACTGGCACCCAGACGAATCACACCACCAGACAACGGAGACGGAAACCAGTGACTAGGAAAAATAACCCACGGAAGCCAGGTGCGTCAGGGCGGGTGCCCTGTTGACCCTATGGACTTTGAAGAAAGTTAACAAAGGTTAAGTCTACCATAACTCTCCTTATCTTCTTCAGTGTCCATAGGGGATGTGCCAAAGCAGTTGCTCAAGGATGTGGATGCTCCTGTGTCGAGAGGAGAATCCAGTGTCAAAATGAAGCATCCTGAGAGGCAAATATATTGAAGGCATAGAATCTAAGAAAGGTATGGACAGACGACCACGTGGTCACCTTTCAAAGTTGTTAAGCAGAGGTGCCATGGCAGGCTGCCCACGAGGGACCCACAGAGCGAGTATAATGAGTAAGTCTGTGAGATAGTCTTGCGAAGCCACCTGGCCAGAGTCTGTTTGTTAGATGGCCAGCCCTTCTTCTGGAATCCATAGAGGACAAAGAGGGAATCTATCTTCCTAATGGAACTCGCATGGTCCATGTAAATCCTGAGAGCATGGACCACATCCAAGGAGGCCTCACCTGCCGAGAGGTCTGGTGATTGGAAAACCAGGACTACGGAATTCCTCAATGTGGAAATGAGAAACAACCTTGGGAAGGGTTAGTCCGCAGAACAGCCCTGTCCCGATGAAGATCAGAAATGGGGAGCGACAGGAGAGCGCCCCTAAATCCGAGACCCTATGGGCAGATGCAATAGCCAGAAGAAAGTCTTTGTGGTGAGCCATGTGACATCCGCTATATCCAGAGGTTAAAACGGAGGGTCCTGAAGTGCTTGGAGAACCACTGACAAATCCCACGGAGCCACTGGAGGGACAAAGTGAGGTTGAATATAGAGGACACCCTGAAGGAACGTGCAAACATCTGGAAGTGGAGCAATTCAGCACTGGAACCACATGGACAGAGCAGAAACATGCACTTTTAAAGAAGTCAGGCGAAGTCCAAGATACAATCCCGCCTGAAGGAAGGCAAGGATTCGTCAAGGCTTCTGGTAGACCACTGGAAGTATGTATGCCATACTCTAATAGATATGGGCGGAGGCCGGCTTATGCACCGTGAGGATGGTCTGGACCACAGAGCGAGAAAACCCCCTGGACCTTAGGAGGGATGTCTCAAGAGCCATGCCGTCAAAGACAAATGAGCCAGGTTTGGATGTAGACATGGACCTTGAGACAACAGGTCCGGACGTTGAGGAAGTAAGAAAGGAGCGTCTATGGAGAGGCTCAGAAGTTTGGAGTACCAATGTCATATGGGCCAAGCTGGAGCTACCAACAGGACAGTGCCTCAGTCAAGAAATTGGGAAAGTAGGGAGACTAGAGGAAAAAGGTACGCCAGATGGAAGGTCCACTTCACTGCTAGAGTGTCTATGAAGGCTGCTTCAAGATCCCTTGTTCTGGATTTGTATATCAGAAGCTTGTGATTGTATCGAGAGGCCATGAGATCCACGTCTGGAAGGCCCCATTTGTCCACAAGGAGTTGAAAGACCTCTGGGTGTAGAGACAATTTTCTGGCATGCACATCATGATGGCTGAGGAAATCCACTTCCCATTTCAGAAACCCTGGGATGAACACAGCAGAGATGGCCAGATGACGACATTCTGCTATGCGAGAATGTGTGACACTTCTGTCATTGCTGCCCGACTGAGTGCTTCCTTGGTGATTGAGGTAGGCCACAGCCATGGCATTGTCGGACTGTACTTGTAATGGTCTGCCTTGATGGATGTCCTGAGCTAGAGTGAGAGCCCTCGGGCTCCAGGACATTGATTGTCAAGACCGTCTCTGCTGGAATCCAGCATACTTTGAAGTGGTGCTGACCGGTCACTGCTCTCCACCCGCAGAGGCTTGCATCCGTGGTGAGGAGGACCCAGTCCGGAGTCCAAAATGAACGACCCTTGTTTAAGTGAGACGCCTATAACCACCAGGAGAGGGACAGGCGAACTTCCAGAGAGGATCATTGTTTGAGACTTGATCAGATGTGGCAGGCCATTCCATCTGGACAAGATTAGATGTTTAAGGGACCTGGAGTGGAACTGGTCACATTCAGGTGGATACCATGGACCCCAAGGTTTGCTGAGTGAATTGACACTCGGTGACCCTGGAATAACCTGTACACTTGTTCCTGCAGTGCTGTAAGGGGCTGTCCTACAAGGGACTGGTGTGAGGGGCTGTGGTTTGGGGGTCTGTGATGTAAGGTGCTGTGCTATGAGGGGCATTGCTATGTGGGGGACTGTGCTGGGAGGAGCTGTGATAAGTGGGCCTGTGATGGGTTGTAATGAGGGGTTTTGCTCTGAGGGTGGATGTCATATAAGGGAGACTATGCTGTGAGCGGGCTGTGCTGTTAGAGGGTCTGTGCTATGCTGGCGATTGTGCTGTGTTGAGGGGGCTGTGATGTGAGGGGCTGTCATATGAGGGAGATTGTGCTGAGGGGGGCTGTTGTGTGGAGGACTGTGCTATGAGGGGGCTGTGATGAGGAGGGCTGTGCTGTGAGGAGCTATGAGCAGTGCTGTGAGTGGAGAGGGTTTTGCTGTGCTGCGGGAGGATGTTGTGATGTGGGGAAGGGGTTGACATTGGGAGCACAGAGATGGTGCTGGGGAAAAAGGAGATGGCCCTGGGGGGCAAAGAGTAGCTGCAGCTGGACAGTGGGATGTATTGGAGAGACCCAGATGGATGGTATTGGAGAGTGACAGGGGGATGATGCTGGTGAGATACAGGGGGATGGTACTGGCGAGAACCTCTGTTGCATGTTGATGACATTGGCTTTATTCCTACGCTAACAGGCGGCTTCCGAACCATGTGATCTCCTGCATGAATAGTTTAAACTGACTCAAGACACTGCCTGTTCAGGGAGGATCAATTTCTTCAGAGTTGCAAAGAAATCATATAGGTAAGAAAATACTTATTCACATGCTGTGTTTATTCTCTGGTTAGAGGGACTGGGGGCATATCCATCAGCTCCCGGAGTGGTGGGCATGTCCACAGCATGATGAAAACAAGGAGACCAGCTTGCGGGCCACACCCCTTGCCACAGAGCCACACCCACTTTTTTGGCACGTTCCTTTGGCGCGCGCACACACAGGGTTTTTACCCAGGGCCACTTTAATTTCCCAATCCGCCCCTGTACGCAACCATCTGGCCAAAGACTGTTTATTAGCAGGCCAGCCTCGCTTATGACAGCCATAAAACACAATAAAGAATCTGTCTTTCTAATTTAGCTAGTGCGGTCTACATAGATATGTAGAGCCCGCACAACATCCAATGATGCTTCACCAGCCGAAAAGCCAGAAGCTTGCAAAGCTGAAACTACAATTTCTTCATTCATATGAAACAGAGATACCACCTTAGGAAGGTAGCCGGCCCTGGTACGAAGAACTGCTCTATCCTGATGAAATATTAAAAAACGAGAGTGAAAAGATAAGGCTGCTAAATCAGAGACCCTGCGGGCAGAAGCAATACCTAGAAGGAAAACTGTTTTCGCTGTCAACCACTTCAGGTCTACTGATTTCAGGGATTCAAATGGAGGAGCCTGTAAAGCCCTGAGTACCAATTTCAAATCCCACGGGGCTACCGGGGGAACAAAGGGAGGCTGAACCCTCAGAACACCCTGAAAAAATATTCTTACATCAGACAGGTGGCAACCTTCTCTGAAACCAAACAGTGCCGAGGCCTGCACCCTCAGAGTAGCCAGACGGAGACCTCTGTCCAACCTGGCCTGAAGAAAAGAAAGCACTCGTGAGACCCTAAACACCTTTGGGTCATACTTCCTCAGTTCACACCACTGAAAAAATGAGTGCCAAATTCTGTAATAAATGCGGGCAGAGGAAGATTTCCGTGCCCTCAACATTGTCTGTATTAGGGAATTGGAAAAACCTTTTGCCTTTAAGATGTAGGCCTCAAGAGCCATGCCGTCAAATGACATCCGGACCTTCCTCGGCTACAGGCAGGGACCCTGTATTAACAGGTCCTGTCTTGGAGGAAGAGGCCACTGAGTGTCTATGGAGAGACTCTGCAGGTCGGTGAACCAATGGCGTCTGGGCCAAGCAGGAGCTACCAGTATTACTGTACTGCTTTTCTTCTTGACCTTCCTGATGACCCTTAGAAGGGAAAACGGAGGAAACATACGCTAGTCTGAATTTCCACCTTACTGCCAGATCATCCACAAATTTGGCGGCAGGATCCCTGGTCCTGGACCCGTACCTGGGAACCCTGTGGTTGTGCCTTGAGGTCTACCTCTAGAAGACCCCATCTGTCCATGAGTTTCTGAAATACCTGAGGATGAAGAGCCCATTCTCCGGCATGTATATCTGGCTGACTTAGGAAGTCCACTTCCCAATTTAGGACTCCTGGTATGAACAATGTCGATATTGCCGGGAGGTGACATTCTGCCCAGACCAGAATGTTTGACACTTCCGACATGGCAGCCTGGCTCCGCGTGCCTCCCTGATTGTTTAGGTAGGCTACTGCGGCGGCGTTGTCCGATTGTACCTGGACAGTCCTGCCCTTTAATAATTCCTGAGCCTGAACAAGCGCTCTGAATACTGCCAGGACATTTATAGACAGAAGACTTTCTCTTGCCGTCCACTTTCCCTGAAAAGTGTGACGACCTGTCACTGCACCCCATCCTCGGAGGCTGGCATCGGTTGTGAGGAGAACCCAATCTGGAATCCAGAATGGGCGACCCTTGTTGAGACATCTCATCTGCAACCACCAAGACAGGGACAGTCGCACTTCTGGTGAGAGACTGATTGTCTGTGCCTTTATTAGGTGGTACTCCCCTCTCCAGTGAGCAAGGATTAACCTCTGCAATGGTCTGGAGTGAAACTGGGCGTACTCCACCATGTCAAAAGTCGACAACATGGAACCTAGGACTTGCATTGCTGCATGGATTGATACTGATCAGCTGAAAAGAAGCTTGTGTATCTTTAGCTGAAGATCCGCAATCTTGTCCTCTGGCAGATAAATCCTTTGTGCCAGAGAATCCAACCTTGCCCCTAGATGCACCATCTGCTGTACTGGAAGAAGCGATGACAGTCTTAGATGATGCTGCAACTCGTGTGACGACTGAGCCAATATCAGCAGGTCGTCCAGATACGGCAGAATCCTGATTCCCTGACGCAGGCAGTTATTACTGCCATGACCATGCTAAACACCTGAGGGGCCGTTGATAATCCAAAAGGCAGTGCCTGAAATTGGAAATGCTCCTGTAATACTGCGAACCGCAGGAATTGCTGGTGGGATTGTGCAATTGGCATATGAAGGTATGCATCTTGGATATCCAAGGATACCATGAGATCCACTGGTTCCATGGCCAACACAATCGACCGCAGAGTTTCCATGCGAAACCTGGGCACCCTGATAAACATGTTGAGACCTTTTAGGTTTAGAATAGGCCTGTGAGACCCATTGGGTTTCTGAATCAAAAAGAGGTTGGAGTAATATCCTTTTCCCCATTGATTCACTGGAACCGGGATTATAACCCTCAAAATCAGCCGGGAGTGTATAGCCTGCTGGAGGGCCAAGGCTTTCACAGAACATGCTGCCGGAGTTGTGCTGAAAAACCTTTGTGGGGACTTCTCCAGAATGTAAGGGCGTACCCCTGGGAGACCACGTCCTGAACCCAGGCATCCGCTGTTATCAGATTCCAGGTGTCTGAATACTGAAGAAGTTGGCCTCCCACCCTGGGATCCCCCAGAGGGAGGCCCGTCCCATCAAGCTGCAGGCTTGATGTCTTACCTGATAGCTGGATGTCTGTTTGGCCATGACTTCCTAGACTGTGGCTTCCTATAAGCATTGGCTCTGGCAGAAGACTGACCTCTTGCTTTTCCTTGTGGCCGAGAGGCTGACCGCTGAGGTTTAACAGTGGATGCCGAAGGTAGACCAGCCGTTTTAGAGGCTGCCACTTTAGCCACAATCTTGTCCAACAAATGTCCTGAGAACGGAATAGATTCCAGAGCTCTCTTGGACCCTGTATCTGCCTTACAATTCCTCAGTCAGAGGGCTCTCCGGGCCACCACTGATGCTTTGGAAGATAATATCCCCGCATCCAAAGCTGCCCCTCCCAAGTATGACGCTGCACCCTTAACATAAGAGATGGTTGTCAGCTGTTCCCTGGAAGCTTCTGGAAGAGAAATTTCCAGTGTCTTCATCCATTCCTCAATGGCCTTAGAGACCCAAGCTGTAGCCATGGCTGGTCGGATAACCGCACCCACCAGAGAAAATATTGCTTTAAGACAAGCTTCAAGATTCCTATCTGTGGGACAATTAAGCGAGGAAGCAGAAGGTATAGGCAATGTTGCACTCTTAACTAGATGTGCCACATGTGCGTCCACTGACGGAGACACCTCCCATTTAGTGCATTAATCCACTGGAAAGGGATATAAGGCTTCCACCTTTCTTGTAATATGGAACTTCCTATGTGGCAATTTCCATGCTTCCCCGATGAGATCCGAAAGGTGCTCAGACTTGGGAAACTCAGGTTTTATAACCCTCTAGCATTTAAACCATGGAGCCTTTCTTTGCACTGGCTCCTCCTCGTTAATGTTTAGCACAGCCTTGACCACTCTAATTAGATAAGTGACATCTTCAGCTGGAAAACAGTCTTCCTCATCTTAGGGTGATTCCTGAGAGGAACCCTGTGTATCCCGCCCATCGTCAGATGTACCAGAATCTGAAGGCTGAATGGTGTGTGAAGCTGACCGCCTTCTGGACTACGGCTGTACAGGCCTAATTGTCTGTTTAGGCTGCTGAAAAGCTGCTAACGACGAAGCCATATTCTGACTTCAATTAGCATACATGTCCAACCACGACAAATGCATCGGGGGGAAAACCATAGCAGGTTGCAAATGTTGAGAGGGCACCAACATTGCAGCTGGCCCAGGGCCTGCCAATCTCTCCGCAACCTGTACCATAATCAGGGAAAAGGAAGCCCATGGGGGTACCTGCCCAGAAGCTGGCAAACTTGACTGATGTGGAGACTTGATACAGCGGCCACATAACCCATCCTGTATGAAATCCTGTGGGGACGCCGCTTTACAGGCCATACATGATACCAGCACAGGAGCCTCAGTCACCTGTCTTTCAGTTTCTTTGGGCATACTAATCTCTCTATTGATATGCAAAGTCTGAGTACAAATGTGACAATGTTTCACACCCAATATACACACCTGCCACAGAGGGTTAAATGAGGGGAAACAGTGACAGATTATGACTGTCAGTTATTTAGATAAAGGCAGCATAACAGATTTCAAAATAGTCACATGTGATGCATATAGATACATAGTTTGATATATATTATAACCATATGCACCAAGCTTTCAGCCACTACCATATAGCCATACATGACACCAGCACAGGCCTAGTAGTATATTGAGCTCTGTATAACCTGAACACTGTAGAGAGACGCATACAGGGAGACTGAGCCAGCCTCCTGAGAACCTAGCCACCGAGAGCACCTGAGAGTGGTCTCTGGCTGACTCATCTAGAGGGAGACTGGGATGAGCAACCAGGCGGCGAGAAGTCTTACGACTGAACCAGTATCCAGGTTGGGGGAGGGGCCGCCAGGGGATAGCATACCTCTCTTCATGCTGTATTGATCCAACGGGCACACTGACATGGCTGCCGCCATCAAGCCTCTGGCTGTCAGGATCACTGATGTCCCGGTGGTCTAAGGCCGGAGACAGTTTCCACATGGCTCTGCACAACAGCGTCCTCCGGCGGTCTCCTACCACCGGAGGCACGGACTGTCACCCCCGGTCCCCACGTAAGTGGCCGAAGGGAACCCCTTACCTGCCGTCCCCGATGTTTTCCGGTTGCAGTCCTGGGATGGTTAGGCCCGCCAAAAGTACTAGCCCAACGCTAGAGTTGCGGCCCGGCGGGGGAAGATGGAGTGGCAGCACGAGCGTCTATATAGATGCTAAGCTGCTTCAGGTCTCCCCTCCGTCAGCCACGCGCTGCCACTCAGAGAAAAAACAAAACAAAACTTGTTTGGGGACTGCTCCTGCACCAAACAGTAAAAAACTGACTTCCTGCAGCCAGGGGCGGGGTATGTATGGAGGAGGATCCAGTGCATCCTGGGAGCTAAAGCTTGTTGACTGTTTAGTACCTGGATCACTCCAGCTACATCCCAAGATAATTTCTGTGGACCCTATGGAACCCGAAGAAAGAACATATTTCTATTAGTATTTAATCTAGCACCTTGCACCTCTCGCAATCCGTGTAGTTTCTCTTTCCTTTCTGAGTTTTCGCCCTCTGCTCTGGTGCTTTAGCGCGCACTGGTCTGTAT
Organism: Taudactylus pleione; assembly: GCA_031769625.1. NCBI lineage: Eukaryota > Metazoa > Chordata > Amphibia > Anura > Myobatrachidae > Taudactylus > Taudactylus pleione. The sequence continues at coordinate 8,748,822 of JAUIMM010000016.1, read as the reverse complement.
CGCAGTAGTTTGTTGCATCACCTGAGTGCACTATAGGCACCAGAGGAGTGAGCAACACCCCAGGCAGGAGAGGAACTGCTTGGGTTGTGACAGGTGCTAGAATGAACACTATGTTCTACCCTTTACGTATACAGATAGTGTGATTAGAGAAACCTCCTCCAAGGTTCTCAGGATATGGTTCTAGTCTCCTGCTGGGTTAATGATGTCCACCCTATTCTTTACTGGGCACAGGTGTTAGAAGATCTGAAACATCTGGTGAGAATGCCCAGTTCCAGTTCACCCAAAAAAGGTTTTTACACAAAACCACTTGAAAAATGTTATCAAACTGGCGACACATTCTATATGCGTCTAAGTAGGCTATAGATTGCAGCAAGTTTTAGTACTGCTACTCTGGAAAACCAATGATAGAATGAACAGATTCTTTGCATAACTGAAGAGAACATTCAAAATGGGTTCTTTAGCGTCTCGTCACTAGCAAAGGACCCTTAACATATTCTTGTTTGCAAAAGTATTGCCATCTATTTTTTCTTTAATCCTGCATGTATTGTATTTCATATTTTTTTACAAAATCTTCTGTTTAAGCCTACTGCCTTGTGATTGATTGCTGTATTCCTAAAAAATGAGACAATAGTGTATATGTATATAGTTGTAACTTTTCCCAATTTTGATTTTTGTTTTCTTAACACTAATTCATAAAATCCAATACCATCATTTTCAAGCAGGAAACATGGATTCCCGCAGCATTGGCATTTCAAGTCTGTCAACGAGGTGCTATTATGATAGAGCAAGTCCCATGCAATGTAGATGCTAGATTGGTGGTGTGGCACAGGCCACGATGTGGAACTTGCATTAATGGAATGGAAGGAACAGATTAGCTCGAAACAGACACCGATCTTTATTTAGAGAATACTTTATTATTTCCTGTAATCAAACCCGGATAGTGTAAAGACCTTACATATTTTCATACAACGCATTTCTCTTTTTTTTTTTTTTTCTCTTAACAGAGCAGGGCTAAGATTGGCTGTAAATTCTGTACAAAGCCAAAAAAGATGAGTGAGAGTTCTATGTTGCTCCCATTTAGTTGCAAAAAAGATGACATCACAGCTAAAAAAAAAAAAAGTAAATATATATTTATTTATATTTAAAAAAAAAAATACAACTAAACTGCAGCTTCTTCTCTGTCTGCACCTATTCTGTACAGCAAGTCAAGTAAAGATATGAAAAAAACATCTGGGTTATTTTAAATTTAACTGTGGGTTTTATCTAACATATGAGTTAGAAGAGGCATTTCAATACTAATTGGAATATCTCCTGTGCCAGGATGCGTAACAGACTCAACTTTTTGTATTTTAGAAAACTACTGCCAATAAAAGTGGTTTGTTGGAACCACAAGCTTTTGATTGACCCACAAATATTTTTTAATATTGTCCCGTGTATCTGCATCTACTGTCTCCTGTCTATGCAGAATTTTCTTACATATCCATGTGTTTCATTTCCCACAGCACCCTCCTCTTCAATTATACTCAAAAGAGTTTTAGAGAAAAACAAAAATCACCCTTTGTTGGACAAAACAGGTTTTCTTTTAAGTTTAATGACAACAGTTCTACAACAAAGCTGCATTTAAAAGATTGTGTAGGTACAGTATAGTGATGTGAGGTTGTTGAAATATTTTAAGACAGCAGCAACATTGGCATGGTTTAAATGGTTTTCAGAAATAAAAATGGGGTACAGCGGGAAAGAAAACGCAATCAGCAGCTAGGTCACAGTCTATAAAACTACATAATGGACCATACATCTGTATTTTTGGATGGTTAAACAGAACTCCTTACAGAAAAAAAAAAAGAAAAACCAGAAGCAGTATGAACTGAACTGCTTAATGCCTTAATTTCACGTGCAACCTGTAACACTTATGCTCCTCTTCTTGAGTCTGGTCCGTGAGAATCTGTACATTAATTGCTTGAGAATAAATGTCTAGTAAACTAGGGCCCAAAACACACACACACATATACACGCATTGGAAAGAGCCAGATACAGGGAGACCAAACACAGTGGGTGAGACAAAGCCAACAGTATAACCCTAAACAAGACCATAAAGCGTGTTTGGGTATACATATATCATGTTGCACTTGACCTCACCCTGCTATAGCATGGCTATGAAAATAATAACCTTGCAGGGTAGTGTTTCTAATTAACCATTCAGTGTAAGCCTTCTGAGGTGGTATACAGACCCCTGCACAGAAAATCTGAATGCCCACATTTAGGCTGCACTCTCTAAACAGTCACATACAACTGAATAGAAACTATAAGATTCCATAGAACGCTAAACAAAATGTCTTCAACCTTTCACACCTTGAAATGCTGAAAGGATAGCCGCAGCAGACGTGCCCCGTTCACATAATAGCTAACTAAACTCTGCTATTCCGATTTCCTACTTGTAGATCAGCTGCTGCATATTTCAGTAAACATAAAAAACCTCATCATTATTACACCTCAGTGTAGTGCTTACAACATAACACCCCACCCCCCGAGCTGTCTCTAGGATTTTGTATCTTCTGTTTTGATGGCCTGAGGTTTTATTGGTCCAGTTCTGATGGGTTTAGTGGAGGTCGGCACTGAAGCTGGAGCCAATACGGCTGGGTCTTCTATCTTCTCTTGCGAGATCATGGAGGGCTCTAACATGGTGTCTGAAGGCTTTGGAGGGCCCAGGGTGATATTCTGAGGTTTGGGAATCACAGGTTTACTCTGTTGATACTGCTGTTGCTGCTCAAAGAAGCGGTGCGTCGACTGTAAAACCTCTGCTCTCTGTTTTGCCTTAAAGGTAAGGAAAGAAGAAACAAAACACAGATGTGTCCCATAAATGAAGATGTGCCAAGGTTTGTACACATTTGGCTTTGTTTCATTACACATTATTCTGGAACTCTGAAAATACATTGACGACATATTTCCTTTTAAAAGCTGAACCATGTAAGAATACTTTATTGTAAGAGGCATTTTATTATGCTGTGCATAAATGACCTGTCACCTACACAAAAACGGTCACTCTAGGACTAAATATACTACATTTACTATGGGTTAATGCAGTTTGATTGTTTCTATATTCTCCTTATACTCCAGCATGAAGCAATCAATTGTGTAAGGTATAAATAGGAATCTGTACAAATATTGGGAGCACCCCCATGCACTGACAGTGCTCACTGTGCTTTAGAGAAACAGACATTAAACTGTCATATTTCAGCACACTGGCTTTGAATGGTCACATGGATCATGTAACATCTGTCCACTAGTGACGCTAATTTAAAGGTGGCTTAATAGCATTCTTGATAGGAGGTGCACAGTTTATAGCACATTTTTCACAAGAACGATGCATCACTAACTAAGATTTTACTCCGTTTGCACAATGTAAACGTGTATCTGTCATGCAGTTCTGAAAAATTTTGAGTACGCATGAATAATAAAATGTCACTTACACTCAACTGCTTTTACCAAAGATGTGCCCTATTTATCACTAGGGTTTAGTTTTGTTCGATCTTCTCTCTATAAACGTTCAGTAAAAAAACAATTTATTATGCACACAGAACCTTACTTTACTGCATGATTTCATTTTTCATTACAAGTTATGAAGCTCCACTGACATCAATGAAACCATGCCACCTACCAGGCAAGAATGGCAAAAAGTCGTGCCAGTTTTGGGCAATGGTTTAAATAGAGCATTGCATATTGTTAACACTGGCCCAGAAGCCAAGCTGACCTTCAGATCTTGCTCTGCCTTTATAGCAGCATTAACTCGCATCCCAGAAGGTGGAACAGGAGGGGCACGTGACACATGGTGAAGCCGCGGATGGTTCATTAAGCCTGTTGGCATCTGTGGCGGCAGCTGACTGGTCAGTGGCATTGGTGGGCGCTGGATTGAAGGTTGGAAGGTGTTTGGGTGTGGTGCTCTGACCAGAGGAGAAACCAGATTAGGCTGGGAGAGCATCTGATGAAAAGAAACAAGAGTTAACAAAACAAAAACACCTACTACTATCTAGTGTACTATCTTGACCTTTCTATGTTGCCCATCAAACACTTATGAAAGCAATTAATCTTCACTATAAATTATTTTATTACATATATAAGCATGTCATCTTTCATTTTAGGTTTCTTTTGCAAGTCATTAAATGCCAATAAAAACCCTATACTGGCACAATGCAATAATCAAATATAAATAAAAGTGAAAAGAACTGATCAAAAAAATCCAGATTGTGCAAACATTTGGCTGTTCTGTATCCCGATCCATAGAAAGAATCCCATATCATAACTGCCTTTATGTAATCTCTTGTAAGTAAATAGACGGTTTCAAACTTAATACATAAAACACACAAATAGTTCGGAGACTGAAGATCATGATGGAAGCACTACAGGAGAAAAACATACGTAACTGTACATTCTAGCGTTTAGGATCTGTTACCTGAGGAGGGAACTGCGCCGTGGGGAAGGGAGGTTGGCCCATTCTAACATTGGCTGCTGTTGAAGTGAATTGATGCTTCTGGTAAATCAAGCTGTTCATTTTACTTGACTGGCTATTGGGGCTGGTTGAACTGGCCCTAGAGGTAAAGAATCACAAACAGACGTTGGTACTAGGCTGCTGATTACATGTGAAGGAAAAGTATAGACATACACATATTACATCAAGTGACAAAGGAACAAGAATGATTTTATGCAACACAAAACAGGAAGGTCGAATTAAATCAAATTGTCTCTCCTAGCCAGTAGATTTAACCACTTGCCTGGCACGGTCATATCAGATACGACCATACCAGACTGGGCTTTCCCTGACATGGTCGTATCTGATACGACCAGTCAGAAATGCCCTGCAGGTGGCTGTTGGAGGAAAATCTTCCTGCAGCAACCAGCCCCAGAGCCTCTGCAACTACATATTCTAATAGTTTGTGCTGATCACTGCTGGGCACAATGATCAGCAAGCCTGGCGCTTACCCCCACCCTTCCTCCACACACACACCCCCGGCACTGCTCCTCACAGACGCTGGGTTATTTGACTAAATGGAGCCTGTGCTCCTGTGCAAGCCCCGCACTGCCAGGGAAGGGAACAGGCAGCCTCCGCCTGCTCCTCCCAGCCATTCACCCCCCTCTTCAGTGATCAGCCTGATGCTGCTCCTTGCAGACGCCGGATTGTTACTATGAAAGGAGCCTTTGCTCCTGTGTAACCACTGCGCTGCCGGGGAAAGGAACAGGCAGCCTCCACCTGCTCCCCCCAGCCACCCACCCCTCTCTTCACTGATCAGCCCGGCGCTGCTACTTGCAGATGCCCAACTGTTACAATCAAAAGGAGCCTGTGCTCCTGGTTAACCGCTATGCGGAAAGGGAACAGGCAGCCTCCACCTGCTCCCCCCCAGTCACTCACCCCCCTCACCACAGATCAGCCCGGCGCTGCTACTTGCAGACGCTGGACTGTTACTATGAACAGAGCCTGTGCTCCTGTGGTAATAAATACAGTCAGGTGCATAAATATTGGGACATTGACAGAATTTTCATATTTTGGCCTCTATTCACCACCACAATGGCTTTGAAATGAAACAAACAAGATGTGCTTTAACTGCAGACTTTCAGATCTAATTTGAGTGTAATTACATCAATATCAGGTGAACGGTGTAGGAATTACAACGGTTTCTATATGTGCCTCACACTTTTTAAGGGGCCAAAAGTAATGGGACAAACTAAGCAATCCTAAATCAAACTATTAGAATATAGCCGCTGCCCCCCTGGTTAGACCCAGCTCTGCTCCACGCAGATGCCGGGTTATTGAACTAAATGGAGACTGTGCTCCCGTGTAAGCACTGCGCTGCCGAGGAAGAGAACAGGCAGCCTCAGCCCACTACCCCCCCAGCCACTCACACCCCCTTTCCCAGATCAGACCCTCCCGCTCCCTCCCAGTCACTCACACCCCCCTTTTCAAGATCAGACCCACCCACTCCCTCCCAGCCACTCACACCCCCCTTTTCAAGATCAGACCCACCCGCTCCCTCCCAGCCACTCACACCCCCTTTCCCAGATCAGACCAACCTGCTCCCTCCCAGTCACTCACACCCCCTTTCCCAGATCAGACTCACCCGCTCCCTCCCAGCCACTCACACCCCCCTTTTCAAGATCAGACCCACCCACTCCCTCCCAGCCACTTACACCCCCCTTTTCAAGATCAGACCCACCCGCTCCCTCCCAGCCACTCACACCCCCTTTCCCAGATCAGACCAACCTGCTCCCTCCCAGTCACTCACACCCCCTTTCCCAGATCAGACTCACCCGCTCCCTCCCAGCCACTCACACACCCCCTTTCCCAGATCAGACCCGGCGCTGCTCCTTGAAGATGCCGGGTTATTTCAATGAAAGGAACCAGTGCTCCTGTGTAACCCCGGCGCTGCTCCTTGCCGACGCCAGGGAAGTGAACATACAGCCACCGCCGCCCCCATCACCTCATCCCCTTCACCCCCACCAGACCCGGTTCTGCTCCTAGCAGATGCCGGGTTATTAAAATGAAAGGAGCCTGTGCTCCATGTCTTAAAATAGTTTAAAAGTGTTTAAAGTGCAAGTTCATGAATTTGAAAAAAAATATGCTATTTTTGTGGCATACTACTGTGTTTCCCCGATAATAAGACACTCTTATTTTTTTTTGGGTTCCAAAAAACACCATAGGGCTTATTTTCGGGGTAGGTCTTATTTTAACTAACATTGACAGCAGTGCCCCTTATGCAGGCCCCCCCTGTAACAGTGCCCCTTATGCAGGCCCCCCCCTGTAGCAGTGCCCCTTATGCAGCCTCCCTTGTGTAACAGTGCCCCTTATGCAGGCCCCCCCCTGTAGCAGTGTCCTTTATGCAGGCCCCCTTATTGCAGTGCAAGTACGGTACTTACCTAAGTCGCCGCCGTCAGGGATGTCCCTCTCACTTGCGCGCTGACTGGATCTAATATGATCCAGCAGGCTCGGCCGCACAGGATCCTCAGCGCGCGGGTGACGTCATGACGTCACCCGCGCACTGCATGACTGGGAACGCTGGTCTCTGCAGCGTTCCCAGCTCAAAAAGAGAATAAGGTAGGTCTTATTTTCGGGGTAGGGCTTATTTTAGACCAGGCTACAAAAGTAAGGGTAGGGCTCATTTTCAGGGTAGGTCTTATTATCGGGGAAACACGCTATGTTTCAAATGAAACAAAAAAAAAAAAACAGAAAAAAAGATTCTTTTTAAATTAAATTGTATTGAATAAGTTTTAACTAGATGTTCCTGACCTAATTCAATCATAAAAAAAAAACACGTCAATTTCAGAGTGGTTTTTGGAAAAAGCATTAGTCAGTTAAGTGGTTAAATAAATACTAGTGCTAGCTGAATGACTTCTGAAATCTTGTGCAAGTACAACACAGTGGGAAACAGACAGTTTTGTAAATGGCACAAATTTCGGCTCATTAATAAATTGATTTCTATACTTAAATCCTTCTTTCTGAATCCATTGGCTGACACTGGCCCATAGACCTTTAGCACTTTGAAGTATCCAATATGTATGTGGCTCCACCATCTTCTAAATATACACCCTGCAGATAACTCCATTGTGTAACACTAGCCATAAAAAAACATTTACCTTTGGTAAATGTAAAAAGGGAACTAGAGCAGAAAAGGTTGGGATCTCAGTGTCCCCCAAAGGATTTAGAGGAAAGGCTTTATTGTAAATATCCGGTTTTATTTTAATCACTTGAGACACAGTGGACCGTGGTGACGCTCCCATGCGGCACTCTTAGATGGGTACGCTCACAGAATTGTGGTGGTAGTGTATACCTTCACACTGTAAAGAATAAGTTTACTTGTGACAATATAAACTTATTACAGATGTGACCCATCTAGCCAGAATCTGGTTTGATACAGGACCTCATCAAGGACCAGAAAATTATTCTTCCTAAACTCGTGTCCTCTACTATTCCCCACAAGAGAAGTGGTCCTAGAATTAGGGCTATATTTACAAAGCGGCAGCTTCTCGGCGGGTTGAAGCTGAAAATTTAAGGCGGCACTCACATTCAGTGTAAAGCACGCCGGGCATGTGAATGTGAGTGCGGCTTTAAATCTTCAGCCCCAACCCACAAAGAAACTTTCGTAAATATAGCCCTTAGAATGCTTAGTAAGCTCTTAATTCTAGGAAACTGATCAGAAGTGCTCCACGAGCACCCTGAAGTTGGCATTAAAGGTATTTAGGTGGTACTTCTCATTTATCTGCATCTCATTTTGGTAAGGGATGAAAGGTTTGTAATTGCTTGTAACCTGGAACTTCCATTCAGATTTAGCACTACGCTGATGCACTGTGTGGTCTGGCAGGTATTGTAGGAAGAGGGAGTTTTCACTTCCCCCACTCTGGCAGACGAGATGTTAATACGGGATGTAGTTGAAATCTTGGCTGTCGGAACACCAGTGCCGGAGTCTCTATACAAGTCAGAATCCAGGCACCAGCATACCAACGGTAAGTAGTGGGGTTAGAAAGAAAGTTAGGCAGTAGGGGGAGAGGGTTATGTTTAGGCACTGGGGGGAGGTTAGGTTTAGGATGCGGGTTAGGATACTTACCAACAGGTGTCGGTATCCTAACCCTATCGGGTTTCCGGCATCGGGTTTCTGACTGCTGGCATCCCGTACCTAACCTATTGCTGGTACTGCTTTCTGCTCTGCCTCGATAAAGAGTCGAAGAAGGAGGAGTTATAGCGGCACGATATGTGTCACTATAATAAATCTACCCACAGTATCATTTACTGAAGTATCAATGTATGTGTGTATATACACACACATATATACATCGCTCTCTAGTATAACTAGCACAGTACTGCGATTCCAGGCTGCTTAATAAATCACTCCTCAGTAGTAGGCCCCATAGCTGTGGACTCAATGCAGAGCCTAAGACCTAGAGGCCAACCAAGCATAAGTACCTCCTTCCTCACCACCACCGGGAGAGAAGTGGGTCACTTACTTGGCCACAAATAAAGATGGATGACGTGGTGGCAGCGAAGGGCCCCAAATTCCTCATGGAGGAAGAATCACAAGGGGAGCCAGCATCTGTGGGAGGTAGCATCAATCACAGCGCCTCCCCTGCCCACATCTCAAACAGTCCAGTGAGGCTATATATATGAGTCAATATATCTGTAGCAGAGTAGTAGATCTTTAAATAAATTCAAATCAGGAACTGCAGTGAGAAAAGCACACTGCACTGAGTTCTCTGCAGAATTAGGATTAAGAATGAGAGAAATAAAACAAATGCAATATTTTAAAGTCCTAATGGAGGCCCTATACAATATGGTCCAATATTCACTAAAGTAAATGAAAGACAGACTCTTGGTTTTAAGGAACACTGAAGATTGTGCGCAGCAGAAATGTCATCCTAAAATCCATTCTAGGCTTACCGGAAAGGACTTGAAGTAGGTGTAGTGCTTCTTCCACAGACAGGTGGCGTACCAGGCTTTACGTGGTCCAACCCACTGCCATAAGGCTTAAGGTCAATATCAGTTACCTAGACAAAAAAAAGACACAATTTAAACTGGACTTAAGAATACAAAATTTTTACAGAGTCACTTTTAGCGCTTGTACGCATACACATATATACAAACACATATATATATATATATATATATATATATATATGCATTCGGTATGGAATGCCGGCTGCCGCATGACCGGCAGTGCGAATCCCGGCTGCGGCAGCCCGACAAAACAGCAGAGCCCGGCAGCGGAAGACCGACAGCGCTGGAAATCCTGATCGTCTAAAGGTAAGTATAAACTATTCTATTCTAACCCCCTAACCCTCCTTAGGGGTGCCTAACCCTAACCTCCCCCCCAAGGGCCTAACCCTAACCTCCCCTCTTTAAGTGCCTAACTCTAACCCCTCCTTCCCCGCTGCCTAAACCTAAATCCCAGGGGGAGGTGCCTAACCCTAACTCCCCCTAGCCTAACCCTAACCCTTCCTCCCCCTAGCCTAACCCTAACACTCCCGGGGGGGTGTCTAACCCTCCCTCCCCCTAGCCTAACCCTAACCCTCCCGGGGGGGTGTCTAACCCTCCCTCCCCCTAGCCTAACCCTAACCCTCCCGGGGGGGGTGCCTACCCCTAAGTCCCCCCCCGGGTGACCTAAACCTAACCCTCCCCACAGCTGTCCCGCTTGCGGCGCCCGGCATCCCTTCGATCGGGATGCCGGGCGCCGGTGTCGGGAAAATTACAGGCGTCTAAATTGTAGACGCCTGTCACTTAACCCTAGCCGAGATTAAGAATTCTAGATGCCGGCGGTCGGGATTGCGAACGCCGGCATCTTAAACATATCCCACATATACACACACACAGATTATATATATATATATATATATATATATATATATATATAAAATTATGTTTTAACTACAGTAAATACTTCAGACTTTCTAGGGCATTTTAAACTGGTCTTTTGGTTTAGATATATGTAACCGATTCACACGTCTTCAGCGATGCAGTTAGATATGATGTCTAGGGCAGCTTCCACAGAAACAGTACAGTAGGCTGTGCGCAATACAAAAGCTTATGGAAGGATCTGCCACTGCAGATCTATTACCACTAGGGGGTGGGGAAAATGCCAATGTGGATATATTTCTCTCCTGGGGGTTCTATTAACATTTGGGGATGGGAGATACAATTACAGAGAGAGCCTGCAGGGGGTGTATGTATGTATGTATGTATGTATATATATATATATATATATATATATATATATATATATATATATATATATATATATATATATATATATATATATATACACACACACATTGACAGAATTTTCATATTTTGGCCTCTATTCACCACCACAATGGCTTTGAAATGAAACAAACAAGATGTGCTTTAACTGCAGACTTTCAGATTTAATTTGAGGGTAATTACATCCAAATCAGGTGAACAGTGTAGGAATTACAACGGTTTCTATATGTGTCTCCCACTTTTTAAGGGGCCAAAAGTAATGGGACAAACTAAACAATCCTAAATCTAACTTTCACTTTTTAATACTTTGTTGCAAATCCTTTGCAGGCAATTACAGCCTGAAGTCTTGAATGCATAGACATCACCAGACACTGGGTTTCATCCCTGGTGATGCTCTGCCAGGCCTCTACTGCAAATGTCTTCAGTTCCTGCTTGTTCTTGGGGCATTTTCCCTTCAGTTTTGTTTCATCAAGTGAAATGCATGCTCAATCGGATTCAGGTCAGGGGATTGACTTGGCCATTGCATAACATTCCACTTTTTAGCCTTAAAAAACTCTTTGGTTGCTTTTGCAGTATGCTTCGGGTCATTGTCCATCTGCACTGTGAAGCGCTGTCCAATGAGTTCTGAGGCATTTGACTGAATATGAGCATATAATATTGCCCGAAACACTTCAGTATTCATTCTGCTGCTTTTGTCAGCAGTCACATCATCAATAAATTAGTGATGTGCAGGCTCGGTTCTACTCTGTTCCGTTCGTTTTTTTTCCCGAATCTTATTGGGTTTCAGCTGTCACTCCAAATGCAAATGTCACACCTAGAATCAACTCCAGACCTTTTACCTGCTTAATTGATAATGAAATAACGAGGGAATAGCCCACACCTGTCCATGAAATAGCTTTTGAGTTGATAGTCCCATTACTTTTGGCCCCTTAAAAAGTGGGAGGCACACATATAGAAACCGTTGTAATTCCTACACCGTTCACCTGATTTGGATGTAATTACCCTCAAATTAAATCTGAAAGTCTGCAGTTAAAGCACATCTTGTTTGTTTCATTTCAAAGCCATTGTGGTGGTGAATAGAGGCCAAAATATGAAAATTCTGTCAATGTCCCAATATTTATGCACCTGACTGTGTGTGTGTGTGTGTGTGTGTGTGTGTGTGTGTGTGTGTGTGTGTGTGTGTGTGTGTGTGTGTATGTATGTATGTATGTATGTATATATATATATATATATATATATATATATATATATATATATATAATAAATCTTTATATACACTTTTAAAAACACATTGTAAATTTACCTGAAAAAAAAACACAATTTTCGATCGGTTTTGGGGGGAAAAAAAAAAATGTACCAGTGAGACTGTTAAATTATATGGTTGCAGACAAAATATCAATTACCTGCTCCAAAACCCACAACAATGGGAAAACTAAAACAATACAGCCATATGAAGTTAAGTATCCTAACGACCAAAAGTTTAAAGTGTTACAATATGGCATATACTCTTCCTTGTATGGCTACAGATACAGGCGCTCAAATAGGTCAAAAAGGAAATGTTTACCATTAGCAGCAAAGATTTAAGGTGTTTAACCTCGGATTCATACAATATTCCAATAATCTAGCACTCTGGGGTATAACTGTACCTATTCTGTTGTAAATATACACAATTGGAGTCTATACAGCATAAATTTAAATATATTGAATGAAAATTAAAATAATTCCTGCAGATATATAGAGTTGACAGAGACCAGTGAAAAGGCTAAAATAAATAAATAAATAGTATGGAATGCCACAAAAATAATTTACATTGTACTTTACAAAAAAAAATTAAAAAGTGAGCTTTTCAGGAAATTGCCACCAAATAGAAGATAATAAAATAATTACAATTGTCACCTTGCCAGGGGCAGCGATCATTCCATGCTGATTACCGGAAGGTATTAGGCCCCGATAAGCCTGGCTCACTTGGCTTGCCCTAGAGAGACTCTGGTGTTGAGCTTGAGGTGCAGGTGGCAGGGCTTGAGATAAAGCAATAAGGGGTTGTCCCCCAGTAGACCCAAAATTGGGCAAGGACAGCTGTGATCCTTGCAAAGGTACGGTCATCTGGAAGCACAAAGTTAAAATAATCTCAATAATACAAAAACGTAATTAAAAAAAAAAAAAAAAAAAAAATGGAAATTCATATTGTAAAAGCACTGCGGCAATCGTGGAAATTACCATGATTAAGTGATGAGTTTAAGGACAGAAGAGTTGACTTTTTTTGTTCTTAAAGTGCTCTTCAAATATCATGTACTCCAGTATATCATGATATCATATCAGAAAAAAGGACATATGCTTGTGTTCTCCATGTCCTAAAAAGGCCCCCAGAGAAAAGGCTTTAACTTTATTGATCAAGTTATCTTTTTCATTTTGTGGGGAAGGGGGGGACGGGGGGACACTCAACCTTGGGCACGTCCAAAATGTGCCACTATTGGTGTGTATGCTCAGAAGTTGTCCTGTGCAACGCCTTTTGGCCAAAACTAGCATCTTTAAATAAAAAAAGGTTTTTTTCTGTATAACGTACTACACTTATAGGCAGAGGACAATGTGGCTGCCTGACATCGCTGAATAGACGAGGTCTTTGACTCTCTTGTACCTGAACAGAATTATCCCATCCTGCATTGACAAGTGGCTGACCCAACTTCTCTACAATATGCTTAATCATTTCCAGAAGAAAAAAAAACAAGAAAAACACATTCTCCTGGTGTAGGACAGGCCAGCTGAACAGAATCTGCTTTCCCATTTCTACAACCCTGGTATGAACACTGCTGAGATTGCTGGAGCGTATCATTGTACGATTTCCTTTATCACAAAAGAGTTCTTGGTGCCTCATTGATGTTTGCAGCTCGCATGATTGGACTGCATTTTTATGGCCTTTCCTCTGGCTAGAGTATTAAACACTGTTACAAGTACTACAGAACACCCTGCACATTGTCGAAAGGGACGAGATTTCTGCGATTTGCCTTAAAAAAAATAGCAGCTTTAAGTTTAATTTTGAAAAGCACCATTCATTAGTGATGCTCAAAAATCAATTTGCAGGAGGAAGGGCGCCTCTAGATAAAACAGATTACCTTTAAGTACTGTTTGTGAACATTTGTTCATGGGCAATATACAGTTCATCATAAATTAAAACTTCTGCAAAAACCAAGAAGGAGAAATAAATGAGCATAGTACTCGTTCTAAGTTCTGGTTGTGCTCACCTGTTGGAGAGCTGTAGGTGATTGAGCAGTATTGTAGAAGCTTGTCTGACTGGGTTGCTGTCCAGAATAAAGATTTGAAGGTTGACCCAATCCCTGCCGTGTCTATGTGGGGATAGATTTGGAATTAAGTTATACATCTCCAATGACCAAAGTAAGCTGAACAGGTAGTGGGGTCTAGTATGTGAGTTTAACATTTGGTTACATGAAAGAAACTTTCTTACCTGCAGAATATGTGTATCTATCAGTTGGGATCCACCCAAACCAGATTGTCCGAGTTGGTGCTCATATAATATAGGAATAGGCTGTGTGTTGGTTGTTTGTTGGTAAGCCAGACCACTCTGAGCTTTCGCTAGATCTTGGTGTTGTACACCAGAGAAATTATGTAAGGCGGCTCCAGACAAGACAACTGGCGAAGGCTGAGACAGACTGCTCTGCAGAAATGCTTGCTGTGACCTGTACAAACAACGTAAAATTTAGGTGTAGTATACATGGATCCAAAAAGGTCTGTCAAACGTTTGTTTTTTAAACGGGAATCCCTAAAGACAGAGTTTCTCAAACTCCGCCATTACATTCCAGGTTTTAAGGCTATCCCTACTTGAGTCCAGATGGTTAAATAAAATTGACTGAGATACGAATTAAGTCACCTGTGCTCAAGCATGGCTATCCTTAAAACCTGGACTGTAGTGGCTGTTTGGAAAACACTGCCTTAAGACTTCTACAAACATGGTTCATGGTTTACAACTCATGGTTAGCAAACTTTCATCATCTTATACTGATATGAGGTATAGTCTGCTCCATCACCTGCTTATGCCTAATATTCCAGTGTCCCCCAATGGATGAAGGAGAAATATATGTTGTACCCACAGGTTGGAGAGTTTCAATTTGAGGCATTAAATTAAATGTAAAACTGGCAAAGTGAAGACCATATTACAATGCATTTGTTTTCTTACCTGTAAGGTTGCAGAGAAGATGTAAACAATTCTTGGGCTTGGGACACAGCAGGAGCAGGTGCTAAACCAAGTTGTGCCTGATGTTGCCCTTGTAGAGGAGCATAGATGGGGATTGGGATCTGAATAAATGAAAAAGGATTGTAGATTACTCTTACCCACACAGTATAAGTGAGCAGGGTCATTCTCTTGACACAAAGGGGACATAGGAACACAGGGAAAGCTTTATGAACCAGGAAACATTGACAAAATCAACTCAGACACCTGAGGTCTGCCCTCAGACGTTCAATTACAGGGCAATAAAAAAATAGAGGCAGAAACAGTCACACTTACCTATAAAAACCAAAATACTAATTTAAAGTTACTTGAGTCAAAAATATGATATATTTGATTAAACTACTAACGGAGAAAGAAAGATGACTCTCCAAGGTCAAATAGATTACCACTTACCTGGGAGAGGCCTGGTTGGAATCCTTGCTGTTGGGAAAGGGTTGGGGGCGCTAGTCGTGCATGCTGAGTATTAAATAAGTGACTTGTGTCCATATAGAATGCTGGAATCTGTGCTGTGGGCCCTGAGCCACAGGAAATAAACAGTTTAGAAGCTGCTAGAAATAAGAAAAACAAGCAGCTTTCAAGTCTATTCCACAAAGAAAATGTCATCATTTTATGGCAAACAAACGTATTTTCTGCTAAACCAACTAATATATAGGAAATACTGGTCACAAATATTTTTATATATATTTTTTTTCAAAACAGAACATACATTTTCTTTTTATTTGTTCCACAATGTAACATCTATGTCTCATCTCACTTTCAGTTGTTGAGTTTTATGCTTAGAGAGGATGAGAGGTCATGTTGAACAGTCAGCTCTTACCTCCTGCAGACTGGGAGACGTACACCTGTGGACTCTGCTGCTGGGTCATTAATGAGGGCATACAACTGAGCTGGGAGAAATGACTGGCCGAGGGCATGCTGTTACTACTCTGGAGCTGCTGTGGCTTCACCTTACAGATATTGGGAGGGTCTGAAGTTGTCGTCGTTTTTGTGCTAAGTGAGGAGGTGGTGTATGTCCCAGCACCTAGACAGGCATAGAACCAGCATGTTAGAGAGATTGAACGTATACAATATATGCTGAACTACACAATCTAATATACACCTAAGCGACATGTTACCTGATAAAGAAGTGGTTGGTGTTACTGATGCCACTGGGATGGGGGGCATAGATGCACTGGAGAAAGAGTTATATGTTACACTGCTCGGAGGAGGGGGTCCTGTGCTATTCCCATTAGCAGATACACCAACTCCACTGCCTGCATTAGAGGGACCCCCTACCACAGATGTACTGGTGGGAGGAGCCACAGAGGTTATTGGGGATCCTTTCTCCGCAACACTTGGAGAGTTCTCCCATGCTTTGCGAGCAGACTCCATCTGGGGGAAAGAATAGTCATTTAAATTCTCTCCATAAGCTTAAGCAAAAGCGGGAGCAATCGTTTTCAGGTAAATGACCATGATTTTAAATAAAGATTTGAATTTACAATTAAAGCAATCAAATTAAATGTAGATTTTAACTTCTAACAATATTAAATTACTAATGACAGCTCAGCATACATACATACATATAATATGCTCTACTATATCCTATGGTGTCTAAGCTCATTTCTGTGGTTATTTAGATGCTCGATAAAACATACAAGCACATACATGTGCAAAAAATCCTATTTCTATACATTCAGCGCAACATTGCTTGTTTGACCAAACAGCATCATCCATAGAAACCAATGATGTTGTCTCCAGGGGCCAAAGGATGCTAACTCTTAGGATGATCGCTTAGAATAATCAGACTCCTAAACAAAAAGTAATCCCCAGCTAGTGATGTCCATCATCAACCAGGCGTCTGCTGTACACACACACAGTTTGTCACTCTGCATAAATGTATCTCTTTATCCACCTTGCTCATGGGTAAGACACTTGTACGTCCCTAAAAATCTATTAGAAATCTACCACTGGTTCAACACCATATATATACCTTTAGAGTGAGGTCAACAGTAGCAGGAGATACTGGAGTTAGACTTGAACTCTGCTGGAGAGTCTCTCTCCGAGACAGAGGAAGTGTGTGGGGTAGAGGTACCTGAAATGCAGATTACATAGATTATACTTGTGCCTATTTCCTGCATGTGAAGTACAAATTAATGCATGCCTAAAAAGGAGTACACACACTATTACTGTTTGCACAATTACGTTTTAAATTTGATTGAAGCAACAGGGACTCATTTGATGCAATCAGCAAAATAAAATGAAAATAACTTACATTAGGCACCAAAGTAGACTCCATTTTAGAGGTGCCTGATGATGCACTGCTTGGAAGGGCGTTGGATGGGCTGGTGTAATCCGTTACGGACTCCTTGGGATAAAGAGAAATAACGTTCAAACAAAGTATTGTTCACTTATCAGATTTACAGTGATGCAACAGAGTCTGCATCTTACTGTCAGGGGGCAGAAGTATGTATCAGCAGACAAATTATCTAACATTCATTGGTACCTTAGTGCTGACTCCAAACTCAGGTGCGGACACAGACAGCATACTGGTGATTTCAGTGGTCACTTCTGTTATAACTTTATTTTCTTTTGATGGAACCGGTTCTGGTGTCCGAACTGTAGTTGGGATTTGTTTTTCTTGGATCTCCGGTTCAGACTGCAGCACCTCTTTCACTTTACGGTTCTTCAGAGAACGTTCCTTGCCGATAGGTCCTGGCTTATATTCCTTACTCTGAATGACATTAAGATCCTGGATCTGGAAACAACAAAGGTTCAAGTTCATCACCACACAAGCAAACAAAAAACGATTAAAGTGAACAACTGATACAGAACCAACCTGTTACACAGCGAAAATTAAATTTTTGTACTTATGTTAAATTAATTTCTCTGAATCCATTATGGATAAAGTAACTTGGGGGAAGTAGACTAAAAGGTCCAGATTTAGCAAACCTCCTAGAGAGGACAACTGTGTTGTTGTCCATAGCAAACAATCAGATTCTAACTATCATGTTCTATAAAATGGTAGCTAGAATTTGATTGGTTGCTATAGGCAAAGTCTCTGCTCTCCTCTTTATGTTTGTTAAATCTAAAGCTAGGTACACACTATGCGATGTGTAACCAGCCGACGGCAGGACATGATGAAACAATATATCGCTCCGTACACATTACACAATCTGGTGTACTACCGCACAATATATTGTTCCATGCTGCATTTAGCAAGTTCACCGTTCAGGAAACTCCTCCCCCTTATATATCTCTACTCTGCAGGAAACGCCTTTATGTTTATTCCCCACAAAACAGAACAAGGGAGCGAAATGGAGAGAGTGAAAATACTACCCCTGAAGACAAAAAAAACGTGGCAAACTTTTGTAAGCATACTGTAGTGTGAAGGGTGGGCATACAGTATCTACAATGGACTTGGAGAAAGGGAAATAAAGCCAGTACATTAATGCCATTTTTGCTTTATCCTATTGGGTAAACTAGATCTTAACTTAGTCAAGTTCCAAAGCTGCCCCAACTGGTGGGACCTTGGCATCTGTGGACACAAGTGCACTTGACTTCTACAACTGAGTAAATACACACTGAGGACCAGGTGGCTGCATGTCAGAGCTGCTCAACGAAATCTGTTTCCAGTCGCCCAGGAGTCACTCACTCATCAGGTAAAATGTGCCTTTAACTTATCAGGAACAGGTTTTACTAGCCCAATGTAATCATTCTGATTTACTACCTAGCAATTGCTTGCTTCAATGGAGGTCAACTTCTCCTATAGGCAACGTATGAAGACCAAAAAGTATACAAAACTTAATTTCAACTTTTAACATTGAACTTTAGAGCCCTAACATCATCCATTGAGTGAAGAGATAAATTGCCCCCAGAAGACTGACCTCGATGCAATGCTGGGATAACAATATCCTGAGTTAAGTGGAACAAGGAACACAACTAGGGTGAATAGAGAGCCTTGTCTGAAGAACGGCCCAATAATCATGAAAAAATTAGATATGGAAATCTGCAAAATGGAGCCCCCAGCTCCTACATCCTCCATGCTGTATAGATAGCCAGGAGAAAAACAGTTTTCCTGTAAGAAACTTCAATACCACTGATTACAAGGATTGTAGGTTGTGGTTGTCAACAAGTCAAAACTCAAGTCTCAAGTGAACAGGAAAGGATTGTATGGACTGCACAGGTACTATGGCATGCAAAATAGTCCTTCTGGTAAATGTGCAACCTTTTGTAAGAGATTAAAGATCTTAACTTTCATAAGAATCAAGGGGTAGATGTACTACAGATAAAATGGAGAGAGAAAGTACCAGCCAATCAGCTCCTGTCACTTTACTGTGTTTGAAAAAGGACACTTGGGAGAAGATTGGTTGGTACTTTTATCTCTCTCCAAGGCTTAGTTCATCTTCCCTCAAGTCTCAATTCACCATACAAACTCCATTGCAAAACTAAAAAAGAATTAAATCTGGCTAACTGAATTTAAGCGGTCGGAAACTGCCACTGAAATCAAGAAATAGGTCTTCCAAATACTAGGCTAATTTATAGGCGAGACATGCTTTTAAGCCTTGAGCACGACACTGACAATACTGTCAGAAAACCCCTTTAAGAATCAGGTTCTCCCAAGTAATTGAATGACTCATGGTCGCGTTCAACGGAGGTCAGCAATTGGGACTCCCCGACTGCAAATCATCCATAAGCTGATCCGACCATTTTTCCACTTCCATAAGAACAAAGTCGAGAGTAAAATGGGTCCAAAGAGGGTCCAGCCACAACATAGACAATTTTCAATTGTGATATTCCTAGGGACCATTGCATTCTTGGTTGTAATAAAGGTGACCTTGGCAAAGTTAGCCTTAGGGACATCCACCCTAGGTGTTGATTCTCTCTTGAGAGAATATAAAGAGTCTGCAACCTGTGAGTGACCTACAACCTAAGGTTTAGTCAACTCTTGGTCTTCCAAAACCTAGTGGAATCATTTATAAATGCACAAGAAATCCTCAATGTTTGAATCCCAGCCACATTACCTCTCTTCTGAAAAGAGCATGAAGTCTAATCCCCAAGGACTAAAACACAGTAGCTCAGTAATGCTGCCCATCCACTAGAAAACAGGCAAAAGACTGCACGATTACGACATTGTAATCATGCAGTCATTTGTCAGTCTGTGATGTGCCTACATTGAATGATCAGTCGTTCAGTGTAGGCACAATCAACCATCTGCAAACATGCTGACCCTGACGTTATCGTTGACCAGCATGTTTGCCTGATGATAGATGTCTAAACGACCAGCGGGAGCGTGCATCGCCGGTCGTTTTAGACATTTTTGCAAACGATTTACGAACGATAACGTTAAATCACTTAACTTAATAGTCTAGTGGATGGGCAGCATAAGACTACAAGTCCAAGATGGAGAGACTTGCCTAAATCTAGAATCTTCTCTAAAGAGGAAGAACCCTTAATACGGCCCAGCAGTGACTTCACTGGACAAGCTTGGCTTGGGCACAAAGCCAGGGAGAGTGGCAATGGGGCACGAACACCACTGTCAAAGCACCTTCAGATTTAATGAGTTGTTTCCTGGGGATGTGGGGAGATGTTAAGCCCATCAACAGAGGCTAAAGTTTTAGCACAAGCTGGTTCTGGCTGATCAGTGCCACCACCCAAAGGTGTGTGCAGAAAGCTTCCATTAGGTAACTTCGGAGTGACATTTTAGATAAGTAAAAACCATCACTGATGCCAACCCTCCAGATTTAGCAATGAAAAATACTCTATCAGACGATGAAGCAAAAGGATAGCTGGTGCAATTACACCAGCGCAGCCCGCTCGGACATCCTGTAGCCAAGGTGACTGTGTGAAATCCCCTGAACACCCTATCCATAAGAGCATTCAAAAAAAGAAAACAAAACTCCTGGCTTAGCATCTATATCCCCAAGGTCTAGTGGCCGCCACAGGTTGTAAGAGAAGCATTCAGATATTTCAAAAATACTAGATGTAATGTCCGGCATTGTCTAGCTTTTATTTGGTTTCTCTGTCTTCACCCCCTCCCCTCTTTTTCCTCACATTTCCTTTTGCTCTCTTTTTTTTTTCTCTTCCCCACCCTAGCAATCTCTCTCCCCCAATTTC
Organism: Taudactylus pleione; assembly: GCA_031769625.1. NCBI lineage: Eukaryota > Metazoa > Chordata > Amphibia > Anura > Myobatrachidae > Taudactylus > Taudactylus pleione. The sequence continues at coordinate 8,727,754 of JAUIMM010000016.1, read as the reverse complement.
TCTATCATTGCTACCTCGATCTCTCCTGTGCAACGAGGAGTCAGTTTTCATTTAATCTGTCATTACATCATCTTTTATCAGTAGTAGAGTTTATAATATAAATCAAAACTTAAATAACTGAGCCCAGGGTCTTACTTATAGGCGCACCACCCGGCACTTTTCTTCCACTGCCTGGCTCACTGTCGCAGCATCAAGCACGTAGAGGGCGCCTTGAGCAAAATAAATGCTCACTGTACTGTGCTTCTCCTGTCGGGAGGAGGATCCCATCCACCCCCCCCCCACCCCCCTTGGCCCACCTTACACAGGAGGGAATCACTGCAAACGCACAGCCTCCCCCCACTCCTACCCGGAGCCTGCCAAACAGTGAGTGAAATGGAGGGGGGGTAGGTGCACAACGGACTGCTGCTTACCTTCTGTAATAGGGCTCAATAAGGTACAGTCCATTCCCCACCCCCTCGTACCTCTATGCCGGGCGACTTTAAAACATTTCTGGGGAGAATACTGTATTAACCATTCTAATATAAATGAAAGGTCATGTCTCTGTAATCACAAGTACAGAATGGCAATGATGGCCCTTAATGGCCGTGCCTCTGATTCTGCATATCTTCGACAAACAAAATCAAATATGGTACTTAAAACTTACTATTCTAAATATATAATAGAGTGGAGTATACCTCCATATTTAATTATAATGGAACTCTGCTTCAGTTACAGAAGTTTGCAGGTGTATTGTAAATTCTGTGTGAATATTCTATAAACCATGTTGTTGCTTTTCAAAATTACAATTGAGGTTTTTCATATCACAACTGGCAAACTAGCGCCACCTTGTGGTGGCCTCAAATGTGTGGCTCGACATAACTGGAAAAGTCTAAAAAGGCACAAAGATCAGATTGTAACCACTAACAAAAAACACATTCAAGTAGTAGCCAATTTTAAAATAGCTCATATGACACCAAACATTTTGCTAAATGTAAGAATAACCAAAAAAACCACTCGCAATCAAAGGAGTCAGGCAACCAGCTAAATAAATGCTCACCCCTCCCCAATCTGAACATTTCCCTGATGCTAAACAATGTCAGTGCATACTGTATGTATTAAAAGTACGAACTGAAAATCTACTAGACCACCTAAACATTGTTCTCACATCAGAGCATAGTGAGGTATGAACAGCAGTGGTACGCTCAATGGTCTTGTGTCAAAAATAGAGTCAATTAGTTGATCAATTTTGCAGGGAAGGAGCCACAACACACTACATATAACTTCTGTGTTGAAGATTTCACACTTTACTGGTTAAGATGTCACAATAGACCCTAGGATTGCATAACTGGCTATTACAGTGCCTTGCAAAAGTATACACCCCCGTTGGCTTTTTATCTTATTTGTTACATTACAACCTTTAATTTATTTTATTTTTTTTATCTGAATTTTATGTAATGATCTGCACAAAAAAGTGTCTAATTTGGTGAAGTGAAATGAGAATATATATAAAAAAGAATCTTTATGAATAAAATTCTGAAAATTGGCATGTGCATATGTAATCACCCCCTTTGCTATGAAGCACCTCAAAAGTTCTGGTGCAACCAATTACCTTCAGAAGTTAGATAATTAGTGAAATGAAGTCCACCTGTGTGAAATCGAAGTGTGACATGATCTGTCAGTATAAACACACCTTTTCTGAAAGGCCCCAGAGGCTGCAACACCACTAAGCAAGAGGCATCACACCATGAAGACCAAGGAGCTCTCCAAACAAGTCAGGGACAAAGTTGTTGAGAAGTACAATTCTGGGTTGGGTTGTAAAAAATATCCAAATCTTTGATGATCCCCCGGAGCACCATCAAATCCATTATCATCAAATGGAAAGAAGATGGTACCACAACACACCTGCCAAGAGAGGGCCGCCCACCAAAACTCACAGACTGGGCAAGGAGGGCATTAATCACAGAGGCAGCACAGAGACCAAAGGTAACCCTGAAGGAGCCGCAGAGTTCCACAGCAGAGACTGGTGTATCTGTGCATGTGACCACAATAAGCTGTACACTCCAAAGCTGGGCTTTATGGAAGAGTGGCCAGAAAAAAGCCATTACTTAGTGATAAATATAAGAAGGCACGATTTGAGTTTGCCAAAAGGCATGTGGGCGACTCCCCAAATGTATGGAGGAAGGTGTTCTGGTCAGATGAGACTAAAATTTTACTTTTCAGCCACCAAGGAAAAAACTATGTCTGGCGCAAACCCAACACATCCATTACCCAAGAACACCATCCCCACAGTGAAACATGGTGGTGGCAGCATCATGCTGGGGGATGGTTTTCAGCAGCAGGGACTGGGAAACTGATTTGAGTCAAGGGAAAGATGGATGGTGCTAAATACAGGGATATTCTTGAGCAAAACCTGTTTCAGTCTGCCTGTGATTTGAGAGTGGGACGGAGGTTCACCTTCCAGCACGACAATGACCCGAAGCATACTGCTAAAGCAACACTCGAGTGGTTTAAGGGGAAACATTTAAATGTGTTGGAATGGCCTAGTCAAAGCCCAGATCTCAATCCAATTGAGAATCTGTGGTCAGACTTGAAGATTGCTGTTCACAAGCGGAAACCATCCAACATGAAGGAGCTGGAGCAGTTTTGCCTTAAGGAATGGGCAAAAATCCCAGGGGCAAGATGTGGCAAGCTTATAGAGACTTATCCAAAGCGACTTGCAGCTGTAATTGCCACAAAAGGTGACTCGACAAAGTACTGACTTTAGGGGGTTGAATAATTTTGCACACTGAAGTTTTCTGTTATGTTGTCCTAAATGTTGTTTGATTCACAATATTAAAAAAAACAACTTCACAGTTGTAGGCATTTCTGTGAATGAAATGATGCACACCTTCAAGCAATCCATTTTAGTTCCAGGTTGTGAGGCAACAAAACATGAAAAATGCAAAGGGGGTGAATATTTTTGCAAGGCACTGTATATAACTCAATCTAGTCTTATCGCTAGGCTTTTTTAGCAGGGCACTGCGCCAGATTTTAAAATGACAAAATGCGCCTTGCCCTACCTGCCGGCGCTTGCTGAAACAGCCTGCTGTGTGTGCCTGGTGCTGTCCCCCCCGCGGAACGAAGTGAGCACACCTTATGTCTGCATTCATCTTATTGCTATTTCAAATGACGGGAGAGTGCATGAGCTAATACATTATAATAGTATAGACCTACTATTGCTTAGGCCACAGATCAATAAACTACTATTACCTTTTGGGTCTTAATTGGGCCAGCTCGGGGCTGCTTTTGTCTCTGCTCTTTTGGTTCAGGAAGCGACTCTGATGTCTTCTCGGGGAGAGATGGAGAGCCTTCATTATCACTGCTGCTGGATGCTGGGGCCCCAAACTGTATGGTTTCCCTTGTCAAGTCTACAGCGACATCTTGACCATTTTTAGCCATCTAAAGCAGAAAGATGTTCTTTAATAGCAGCCAAGTATTTTTTTCTATGTAAAATGTAGCTAAGGAACAATACACACAGCATGGAAAGCACAGGTAAGTACCTCTGAATTGGTTGGTGGCACAAATCCTGTGAGAGGTTTATTCCAGGCGCTTGAAGATGGTGGTTGTGGAGGATTTATTGGGCCCACTGTAACAAATAGACATGGGCTTTAAATAAAAGTAACGGACAAGTTACCTTCAACCAGAGACCTATAAATTGCGATAGACAAGAGTGTGAACTGAGCAGTTTAACTGTCACTGCACATAATGTGCACTTACGTTTCTTAGATAGGTCATTCAGAACATTTGGGGATGCCATCTTGTTTTCCCACAGTTCAGTTCCAAGAGAGTTGGGAGTTTGTGGAGGGGGCTGAGCTTTCACAGGCCCTGGAAACTCTGAGCCATTTGTGGATGGCTGCGGTTGAACAGGTGCTGGAGGCTGACTAGAAGGCATTGTTGCAGGTACTGCCTGGGTTATACTCTGTTGTGCGGCCAACCCAGAGGACTGGGCCTGTAATGCTGCTGCTTGTTGTTGCTGCTGCTTCTTCACAAATCGAGGAGGAAGTTTAGAATTTTGACCTCGTCCTTTTTCACCAGAACCTTTTTTGTTCCACACCTAAAAATGAAAAAATAATTCAATCAAATCGAATACAAAAACCATTAACATGATGCGATACAAAATGTTACAATTCCCATGGCTGCAATGTAGGAAGTTTAGCAATAAATTAATGGCTGGAAACAAGTGAATTACAATTTACATTTCTGGACACAATGTTGATATAATGCAAATTGCTCTCAAAACACTAAGCTCCATTTGTACAAAGCTCTGTTGCTTTGTATGCTTAACGAGGCCAGAAAGAGAACCATATACAGGTTGAGTCTCCTATATCCAAATATTCAGAAATTCGGAATATTCCGAAACACAGAATTTTTTTTAGCATGACTGAGATTGTGACACTTTTGCTTTTTGATGGTTCAATGTACACAAACTTTATTTTAGGCACAAAATTAAAAATATTGTATACAATTACCTTCAAGCTCTGGGCCTGATTCAGAGCCGGACGCTCTGACAGAGCGCTCGCTCTGAATCAGGGCTGTCCCTGCTCCTTTTTGGAGCGGCCTCCTGGCCGCTCGCATAGCTGTGGGTGACCACCCACAGCTATAGTGAGCAGCCAAAATGATGGTCGCGATGGTCAAGACCATCGCGACAATCAGGCTTGCGATGAGACCCTGCGATAGGGTATCGCTGACGCAAGCCCAGGAGTGCTTTTGGCTCTATCAGAGCCAAAAGCACTCCCACTGACATCACTAGTGATGTCAGTGGGGCCGGACGCAGAAGGTAGGCGTTCCCATGGGAACGCCTCCGTCTATGCAGCCACGCCCCCGGCACGCCCACCAAAGGGGGCGTGCTATCAACATCGACAGCACGCCCCCTTTGGTGCCAGACCCACAACGACGGCTTGGCCATCGTTATTCGGGTCTCGCGCATGCGCACGACGGAGCCGCCTCCGTCGTGCGCATGCGCACTTGAGCACCATCGACCCACTTGCGAGCGCTCAGCGCTCGAGAGCGGGTCTAAATCAGGCCCTCTGTGTATAAGGTGTATATGAAACATAAATGAATTTCAAGTATGTACACAAATTTTGTTTGAGCCACAAAATTATTGAAAATAATATATAAAATTACCTGCAGGCTTTGTGTATAAAGTGTATATAACACATAACTGCATTCTGTGTTTAGATTTGGGTCCCATTCCCAAATATTCCAAAATACCCCTGGTCCCAAGCATTTTAGATATGGGAGACTCAACCTGTATAAGTGTTCTGCTATCGGGATGCTTTCTCACGCTATACCAGTACCGTTTGCTCTTCTTTCTTTCTCCGCTCTTCATCCTGTAGTCGCTTCTGCTGTTTCTTGGAGACCACCTCTGTGAAACCATCATTGAGGTTAGATTGAGAGTCTTCTAGTGTTGTTACCTCGGGATGATCATCTATTATCACAACACCTGAAGGAATAAAATTAATATAATGTAGTGTAATATCTGTAAAAAGATAAAGTGTAATTCTAAGATGGTTTAAACATTTCAGAACAACATAATTCTACTGCAAGACGTGGCTGGTGGACTGTGACAGTACAATGACCAATACACATACATTCAATCAATCTATACAACAAAAAAGATGTTCTATTAGGTAACTCTAGAAGTTTAATTTTATAGAATGGACAGACAACTATACAGAACATGGAACCTCCCTTAATGAACAAAGTATATAGGCGACAAATTATTTACATAAAACCTGAAAGTATTGGTACAAATATATAGCCAATTCATATAATAAATTGAATGTATAGGCAAATTTTGTATCATTCTTTAAGTAATTAAGATTGGACCAGAGAGCAGAAGCAGGCTTAAGATAATGATGTAAGTAGTAACTTACTTGCATAGTTGTTCAGGTCAAACTGTGACAAGGCATCCACCTTCTCCTTAGGCTTCTTTACCACCAGTTTAGGCTCTTCCTTCTTCTTGCCTGCAGCATCCTTGACTCCTTTTGGTGGTGCAGAAGCACATCCGTCTTCTGAGTGTGGGCGATAAGGGTGGTAATGGTGATGATGACTGCTGCCTCCAGATGAATCTGCTGCATTCATCCCTGGATTCTGGTCATCTATTGGCCTAGTGGTTCAATATATAAAATGACTGCATCATCCAAAGAAAATATACAAGGATTTCTTTCAAAATGTGGTAATCTATAACCAAATGAAGAGTTTCAAAATTATTCAAAAACAATGACAAATTAGTTTGTAGTATTTCTCTTACCCTCTTTTCCCCCTCTGCAATGAAGTGCCACTTCGCCTTTCATTCCTGGGTCCTGAGTAATGCCTGCTGGGTTTGGGAGCACCAGTATTCCCCCGGCGATTTTGACGATCCATACCAGGTCGTTGACTAGAGAAACTTCTTTTGGCACTCTCTCTTTTGGGTGGTGATTGAGCTAAACCATCTGATGCTTTGCTGGCAGCAGGCGACTGAATGTTAGATGTCGCTGCTTTTCGCTCATCCCTTTCCCTTCGCTCATTAAAGTCGCTACTTTCAGAGGCCGTTTCCCATTCCTCATTGGCCTGATCAGACGAGTTATGATTCGACAAATCTGGGGTTTTGTTACCAGAATAATCTGAAGGGAGTTCATGGACATTGTTTGAAACAGGGACTCCTTGACTAGAACCAGTAACTTCTACAGGTTTGCCAGCATCTTCTCTTTCTCGCTCTTTTAAACGCCTGAACCTTGGAGGCTTATCCTGTCTAGGTGGTCTAGTAGGCCGTTGTCTTCTTGGTCTGTCCCTTGAAGGGTCAAACTTTCGTTCAAATTTCATAGGTGGTCTCTTATCCCCTGGGGGTAATACTGTGTGCTCCTGATGCCTGTGTTCTCCTTCATCCATTCGTGGAGGTGGTGGCAGTCTTGAATCTTGCTGCCTCGGAATCCACTGATTGTCTCTATAATTAGATCTTCGAGGTGGAGGAGGGCGGGTTGGACGAATGCCTGGCTCCCTGCCGCCACGACGAAAATTTCCTGCTCCTCTGCCTCTACGGGAGGGTTCACCTTTTGGCAAGAAACCAGGTTTTGTTCGAGAGTCTTCATCTCTAGAGAAAGGTCTTTCAGTCACCCTCATCTCTGATCTCGACGTTCCAGCTTCTGATTTTAAGGTTGAAACCGATTTGGGTGCTCGTTTGATTTCAGAACGTTCATCTCTACGAGGTTTGCTTTTGCTAGAACTCTCTTTATCTGACAGAGGTGTGTCACTTGCACTTTCACGCCCTTCACTGTCAGAGTCTGTTTCAGAACCACGTTGCCTACGTCTTTTTGGCATGACCTCAAAATCAGAGCTCTCACTCCGCGTTTCACTTTCATCCCTGCGCCTAATGGCACCTGGGGGAAGCTGCTCAGAACGAGGCTTGGTGTCTCTGTAATGTGGGTAGTCTCGGCTTTGGCCTCTGCCTCCCCGTCCCCTACCGCCATAGGAACCCCTATAACTTCTTCCTCTAGAGTAATATTCACCACGTCCTCGACCTCTATAACCCTGATCGGGAAACCAGTCTCGGTCTCTAGCCTCCTTCCTGTAGGACCTTTGTGGGAGAACAGGTTCTCTTCTATGAGGAACGGTAGCATGTGGGGGCATCGAAACTAAAGGAGGCTTTGCATCTAGTTTGGGCTTATCAGAGGGAACCTCCTTGCTATCTTTACTGACAACTCTAACAATCTTCTCCTCCGTACTTGATTGACTGGCTGGTGTTGGTGGAGCAACAGATTTGGGCACTGGATCAGGAGAAGTATTCTCCAATGTCTTCTCTGAATGCAATGTGGTAGAAGTTGACACTTTAGGAAGTGAAGTAATTTCAGGTGACTGCTTATCTTGCTCAGTTTTATTGACTATTGGAAGTGGACTAGGCGTTGGGTGAGCTGGTAGCAGTTTACGGTCAACTTTATCTGGTTTCACAGGTTTTTCATGACCAAGCTTCTCCTCTTCCTTTTCTTTTCTCAGTTCACGCTCTTCTTTCATGTCACGAAGTATAGGTTTTTTAATGGGACCAGATCTTCTTACTGGTCTGTCTATGCCATCTTCCCTGCTTCTAGATCCTGGTCTGGGTCCCCATCTTGTTTCAGATTTAGGTTTAAAAGGCTTTTCTATTTTTGATATCTCAGGTGGCTTTGAACTCTGAAAACTCTCTTTTCTGTGCTTTTCTTCTACAGTTTCTTTTGTAAGCTCAGGCGGCCTAATAGACACTTTAGAGTTAATTTGTACTGTCTCTACCCTCCTTTCTTCCTGTTTCAGAGTGTGTGCAGACTCACTGGATAAGCTTCTGGTCAAGATAGGTTGGATATCAATGTGAGTGGCTTCTTCCGTAGGGACTGGCTTCTCTGAATGATCAATTCCTATGTCCTTTTCACCTGCTTGAGGAAGCTGAACAGGTTCAGGATGTCTTACAGAAGCACTGTGAAGATCTGGATCGCGTGGCCTTGAGAAGAAGTCAGCTTTGTGGTTTTCAAATGGATTATGGTCCATTGGGTAGGTTTCAGAGATGACATCGTGCTCCACAGATGTTTCACTTCTAAATGAAAACAGAAAAAAAATATACTGAAAAAGGTTTTTATAATAAAGCATATATAGATGAAAAACAGTCTACAAATTAAATACACTTTCCGAAAGTACACAAAGCAAATAAACACATCTATAGCTGGACAAACACAACCCTTTACATTAATCTAAGGACTGCAAAATGTTCATTTAGTCGAGAATGACTTGTTTTTCTTACTGCGTTAAACTATCATTTTCTTTTATCAGCACAGACAACTTTATGATTTGGTTTCGTTTTCATATAAAGAGATTTATTATGTGGAACTTTAATATGCAATTTTTTTTGCTTACTTTAAATACTTTTATTCAAATTCATAAAGTGAAACTAGATCCTTGGGTACTATAGAGGCTCAAGCAGGAGTTGGGCACTAAAAAAAAAAAAAATCTAAAGCATGAGGACTCCTTTCTATATCCCCATATCAGCTGGGAATCTCAGCTATCACAAATACACACTATAGTGCGTATTTTACCCGGTATTAAGTACCGAGGACTCACCTATAAAAAAAAAAAAAAAAAAAAAAGCTGGGACACATTGTGCCGTGGTCAGGCTACCAGGGATTGGCTGCAGCACAGTGCGTCTACGGGGACAGCACCGTAATCTCTCCTGCAGCCGGCCGCAGTCAGTGTCCTCACAACCCGGTCAGACACTAGAGAGCCAACTGTAGCTCCCTCCTGTGTCTCCATTCCCGCAGCTGCTATGCGCAAGCCCACCTGGGGAGATGGTCACCGAGGAAATGGGCGCGGTCAATCCTCTTGTGACCAGGAAGTTAATGCCTGGGTTGGGCTCTGGAGTCTGACAGTGCTACTGGTGGCAGATATGTATCCGATTCCGCCGCGGCTGAGGAGGTACGTTGATTGGCGGGGCCCGGTCTGTGTATAGCAGCCTCCAGCAAGGCTCAACATAACCTCATGGATCACAATATCTACTGTGGTGTTACAGGCCCCAGCATATTTCCCCAGGTCTCTCCGAATGTTATAGGACTACAAAGCCCCAGCATGCTCTCCAAATACTATAGGACTACAAGTCCCATCATGCTCTCCAAATGATATAGGACTACAAATCCCTGCATGCCCTCCAAAATGATGTAGGACTACGAGTCCTAGCATGCTCCAACGAAATAGTACTACAAGTCCTAGCCAGCATACTCTCCTGCTCTTTTCCCTCCAGATGACTCAGCACCAGCGTGTCTCGGGGGCCACGGCCCAGCTGTCCTGCACGCATCACTAACAGCGACGCTGTAATTCAAATAGGCACCGGTCACGAGCCAATCGGAGCTCGCAGACCGGCAGCGGCTGCCGGTCCGCAAGCTACAATTGGCGCGCTGCGCCAGATTTGTATGACAGCAATGCTATTTTCAAGAAAGGGCTGCACTGAGTGCCGGGCTGTAGCGGCTGCCTGCTGATGCGGGCGGGCCAGGCAGCAGGTGAGGGCTGCTAGATGGACACAGTTAGGTAAGAGGCTGCTGGGTTACTGTGTGGCATAACATCTAAAGACCATGCATTACTGTGTGGAATAATTTGTACGGGGTATTAATGCGTGGATAATATGTAAAGATTGGGCATTACTGTGTGGCATAATGTGTAAGGGATATTACTATGTGGCATAATGTGTAAAGATCAGGCATTGCTGTGTGGCATTGTGTGAAGGCCAATCATTACTGTGGCGCATAATTTATAGCGGGCACTGTGGCATAAATGTGTAAATGCCAGGCATAACTGTGTGGCATATGGTGTAAAGGTCATTACTGCGTGGTATAAATGTGTAAAAGGCATTACTGCGTGGCATAAATGTGTAAAAGGCATTACTGCGTGGCATAAATGTGTTATAAGGGGCACTACTGTGCGACACAACGTGAATGAGGCCTACTATACAGTGAAAAGCTAAAACAGCCATCCCCACCCGTGAGCCGCTGTGACCCGCATGGCATGTATTCACAGTGCAGGGAGAGCTTGAGGGCAGCCCAGCATTTCCATGCTGGGCACGCCCACTACAGTGGTGAAAAGCGGACGCATCTCAAGGACACGTCCTTTTTCTAAACAACAACCACCCTTTTTCGGACACACAACAAAGGCGCGCAAAGTGTCCCTTTCTGACAGGCGCTCCCAGCCTGCCCTAACATGAAGACTAGGGCACTGCAGCAGATTTCTTGGATATCTGCTGTGGTGTCCTGTACATACATCCCAGTAGTTTTTAATATTTACATACCACCTCCAAAAATGGTTGTCTTCCAGGATATTCCACATAAATCCTTTGATAAATATGCCTCTTACTACCTAAAGCCTTATTCATAGGCTAACCATACTATCCCTTTAAAACAAGACACAAATTACACAGGTTCTGTGGCTGGCTGACTTCAAGCCTGGATTTCATCTGGTTTTACTCAGCCAGAGAACCTGTATAATCCATGACTATCGATTTAAAGGGATGATATAGAAAGCCTACTTATTCACTATGGGTTTTGTGTACATACAAGTCATATCACCTGTAAGATCATGGACATGCATTTAAGGGGTATGTGGGAATATCTGATGCTGTTGGGGGTATCAGATAGGCATTCTAGGGGTATGTGGGGTGGCATGTGGGGAGGTCTGAGAGGCAGATGGGGAGCTCTAAAGCAAAAATGATGAGACCCAGAAATGGTCAGGTAGGACCCAATTTTTTTTAAACTGGTGGGTCCCTGGGACCCAAATATTTGGTCACTCGGCGCAAATCACTGAATCTGTTATTTTATTAACGGAAGCCCACAAAAAATTCATTCAATAAGAAAAAAAACATGGTAGTTCAGACCATGTCAGATTTTTAAACAGTCCAACTCCTGCCTGAGTGTCTATATACCCCAATTTTGAATGCAGTGTAAGGAAGCTTGAAAAAAAAAAAAAAAAAAAAAAAAAAGCCCTGACGTGGTCTGAACTTTAATTTCTTCTTATTTCATCAAATTCACCGTGGGGCTCTGTTAATAAAATACAGTTTCCCATCTTATATGGGAATATAGAGGTGAGTCTGGAGCAAGTGGGAGGGCTTTGAGGTGGGGTGGGGTCGGGGCAGTTTCAGTTCCAATATATTAACTATTTAGATCCTACTCCTCAGCTTCCCCTCTAAACAAACAGTCTGCAGTGTCTCACCGATTAACTCAATTCCTCTGAGTAAAAAAAAATAGAAAAAAAAAAAATAGTCAAATCTGGGGAACACTGCATGCTGCCGGACTTCCCTAAACAAACTTTGAAAGAGCAGGGGGCATGCACTAGGTCACTTATACGCAAAATGATGCCCAATACTGGCGTAATTTTCTGCAAGCATGTTGAAACAATAACATTTGGTGGAGATGTATGCTGATGTATCAGATTTCACCTGGGTAGACCTTAGATATTGCCACCTAAACTCCCCTATTTATAATATTTTGGACTGCGCTGCAGCCCCACTCTGTAGCCGCCACTCATCCCAAACAATGAGCTTGACAATTCCACAGCACTTCGGCAATGTTGCATTGTCATCCAACCACCTCAGTCAAGAGGAAATATTTATCCCTTGGGAGTCGACTTTCTAAAATTCCCTGCTTAGTGGGTGCTTACATCATGAAAGGATTACACTCCCCGAATTTCATGTTTCAAGGTCCAGTGGTTTGGGCTGAGCATTGGGGAGTCAGTCAGGGCATTGCACAGGGGGAGGAAACATTTTAACCCTTTTCACTCCCTTAGGAGTCGAAATTCAAAAAATCCCTGAGGGTGCCTATGTCATGGAAGGCATATAATCTCTGAATTTTATGTTTCTAGGTCCAGGGGTTTGCCCTGCAAAGTGCAGCAACTCGACATTACATTAATTCCACAACTGGACGGAAGACCTTTGGAGAGATGTTAACCAATGCTGTCTGGATAGCTTCCCACAGCTCCCTCATATCTGTAGGTGCCGGATCTTGGGTGTGAATGGACCTCACCACATGTGGCCGCCACGTCCCACATGTGGTGGCCACCCCCTTCGTCGGAACTCTCCAGAATGCTTCTCGAACCAATTCTTGGCAACTTGAACCAATGAAACTGCATTATCCTGCTGGAATATTCCATCATTGTGGGGGCACAGTAGCGGTTGCCAGTCAATGACGTGTTCAGGCATACAACCCATGCCACTTGAACACACCCCATACCATTATGGAACCCCCGTCAGCCTGCAAGGGGCTTTGTTGACGTGGGTCCATGGCCTCATAGGGTCTGTGCCACACTTGAGCCTTACCATCAGCCCGAAACAATTGGAACCTTGACTCATCAGACCACGCCACATGTTGCCAGTCCTCCAGGTTCCAATGAGCAACATCACAAGCCCAGGTGAGGTGCTGTGTTCCGGTGTCGTTCACAGAGGCAGTCTTCTGCTTCCATATCCCATGAAAGCTAAAGATCATTGCACTGACCTTCTGGAAATGCGTCTGTACCCCCTGCACTGAATGTGGATGTGATTTGACCCAGAGTTGCTTGTCCGTGTTACCAGATAATTCTGGCTAGACATTGCAGGTCACTATCTTTGGTCGGCCACTGCGCTGTCCACGGTGGGTGGTAATGCCTTCCATGATTCCATGAGATATTCTCGGTACACAAAAGGAATGTTGAATGTCCTCACAACTTCGGAAATGCAATGTCCCATCCGTCGGGTACCCACTATCATGCCCCATTCAAAGTCCGATAATTCACATCGCCAAGCCATGAGCAGCCTAGCCGGTGTTCAAACTGACTCACAAGATTTCAGATTACAACTGATGCAGGTATGGGCTGTTCCAAGACAGCACAGTACGGTGACGCCACCTACCTTTACATACTGCTATCCCATGACTTTTGGCACTTCAGGGTGTATATACACATGTAATTATAATTATATATATATATATATATATATATATATATATATATATATACATATATATACACACACACACACACACACACTCACACACACGTATATACATTGGACGGATTTTGATGGGGTTTCCACTATGCTATACAGCATTGGTCGAGGAAAGTTTAGGTGTATGAACCATTCTGTGACAATAGGGAGCAGAGAAGTCACAATTTTAGTGAAGTAGTCACAGAAAATAAGAATCTTGCACCAAGCTGTCCGTATAGGAGCTGCCCATAGTGCTGAAAAAGCAAAAGAGCATCTGAAACGGAGACAGAGATAGCCATGTGCCCTGCTCTTAGCAGCAGCCTGGAGAGGAGAGTAGGTCTGAACTTCAGGAATGGTGGCCAATTTCCTTTGAAAACAGGAGCGATAGGGCCAAAATGTGTCCCTTAGGGAGGGCAATCTAAAGCGGCCCATACACTGTGCGATAAAGCAGCCGATCGGACGGATTGGTACGATTTGGCTGCTATATCGCACCATGTATGGGCCTAATGTCAAACCGAGCCTGCACCCGTGGGGTCGTACATTGCTCCTCCTGATCTTACTGCAGGTTTAGTCGATCAGGGGATGCGATGTAGCGCTATACGGGTTTGTGGGAGCCGGCATATCGGGCAGTTGGCCTCCCGATCAGTGTGTGTGGGGAATGCCCAATATGTCGGACGTCGCATAGTGTATGGCCCGCATTAGACCCTTAATCAACCCATCCTGCAGAAAGGACAAAAGTAGACACTCGGAATGCCTCAAGTTTAAACTTGTGGCGTTCACACCAAGAAATATATATCTTTCATACCCGATAAGTCTGGGAAGTGACTAGTTTGCGAGCCTGTATCATGGTTTTTACAACAAATTCTGAAAACCCTTTGGCCCTCAAGATGTTGGATTCAAGAACCATGCCGTCAAAGTCAAAAGAGGCAAATCGGGGTGACAGCATGGACCCTAAAGTAACAGATCTGGACGCAGGGGTAGACAATACGGAACGTCTGCCAACAAGAATTGCGTACCAATGACAGCGCGGACAGTCTTGAACCACCAGAATAACCGGCCGTGCCACTGATCGAATCCGCTGAAGTACCCTTGGTAACATTACCAGAGGATGAAAGATGTATCCTAGCCTGAACACCCAAGGTGCTCTCATGGCATCCACCAGGGATGCCTGTGGTTCCTTGGACCGAGATCCGTACCCTGGAAGTTTCCTGTTCAGACGGAAAGCCCTTAGATCTATGTCTGAAGACCACCATCTGGAAACTATTTCCGCAAACACTTCCTGTGTAATTCCCATTCCCTGTATGCACACTGTGGCGACTTAAAAAGTTCGCCTCCCAGTTGTCCACCACTGGAATGCTCGCCAGCTGCGTGTGCCACCCTGGTTATTTATACAAACAACTGCCGTGGCATTGCCTGATTGGATTCATACTAGTAGGCTCCTTAGATGGGATTGAGCCTGAACCAATGCATACCAAATCACCCCCAATTCTAGTGTATTGATTGAAAGAGGTTTGATGGACGGACCCAAGACCCTGTTAGGCTGGCATCTGTGGTGACATTGATCAAATTTATTACTGACAACTGGCAACCCCTGTTCAGATTTGCATCCTGCAGCCAAAGGAGTGACTGAATCTGAATATCTGCCCGTTTAATCGAGGGTCTGACTTTACCCCATCGATGAAGCAATTGGTTTTGCAGTGGTCAGGCATGGAATCTGGCGCAGTTTCTAACCAGTAACTGCACAGCTTTGAGGACTGAGATATGAGGCATCAGTAAAATTATCTTTAGTCTGGATTGAAGATCCTGAATCTTTGCCTGCGGAAGAAACACTTTGTGACACTGTGTGTCGAAGTGAAGACCCAAAAATACCATCCTCTGATATGGAATTAAATTTGATTTGGGAAAATTGATGATCCAGCGGAATCTCTGGAGCATGCCTATGGTAATCTGAAGATGTTGTTGCAATACGGCTACTGCAGGTGCTCTTAGCAACAAATCGTCAAGATAAGCCGACACATTGACCCCCCCACTCCTGAGTACGGACATCATGTGTACCATAACCTTTGTAAAGAAGCTGGGAGTAGTGGCCAAACAGAATGGCAGTGCCTTAAACAGAAAATACAGATGCCCCACTGCAAACCGCAGATGATGTTGATGACCCCTCCATATAGGAATATGGAGGTAGGCATCTTTGATGTATATGGAGGCCAGAAATTCTCCCTCCTCCATGGAACAAATGACTGACCTTACTGACTCCATCTTGAATTTTTCAAAGTGGAGATAAGGATTTAACCCCCTGAGGTTGTGAATGGGACTAAACAACCCATCTAGTTTGTCTAGCAGGAAATGACTGGAGTAAAACCCCAGGCCTTGCTGTTGTACCGGAACAATTACTCAGGAATCGGAAAGCGCAGAAATTGCCTGCATTAGAGCAGCCTCTCTGCAACCATCCGCAGGGAGAGGAGTGGAAACAAAAATCTTTCTGGAACAGGACCCCCCACAATTCTAAAATGTAACCCCTGGTTACCAGTCTACTTATCCAAAAATCCAGGTTGAATTGAATCCATGTTTCCCGGAATCTGAGTAAGCGGCTTCCCACCAGGTCAGGTCCCAGTCTGTGACAGTCATGTGGATTGACCTGCTTACTTAGCAGCAGGGCAACAAGTTCCGGGGACACCACGCCCCCTGAACGCAACTATATGGGGACCCCTAAGCATACCCTGGGAAGGCCTGAAAGTTTCCCCAGCCTTGGGTTCGAAAGGAACGAAACCTAGAAGATTTTGGTTTTAGTGTTCATACAGGAAGGTAAGGACTTCTGCCTCCTGTAACCTGATAAATAATTTAAATTAATTCTGGACCAAACTTAGAACCTCCTTTAAAAGGCAGTGCCTCCAAAGCATGCTTGGGACTCTGTCTGCTTTCCATGATTTTTAAACCATAGAGAACTTCTGGCGGAAATGGCCAAAGCAGAAACATGAGACTGTACCTGAATAGTGTCTATTAAAGCATCACCTATATAGCTAGCTTCAGACAAATCTTCTGATTGAAACCCAGCAATCATCTCGGCCACCCAGGAATTGATAGCCTTTATCACCCAGGCACTGGCCAGAACAGGCCGCAGCGAGACTCCTGCCAAAGTGAATATAGAATTAAGTACAACCTCATTCTTCCTATCCATAGGATCCTTAGGTGTTACAGACTGTGTCGTGGGGATAACAGTATTCCTGATGAACCTAGCAATAGGAGCATCCACCGTGGATGGAATTTCTCAAAGCTTGGTATCCTCTGCCGAAAAGGATAAAGATACTTAAATTTCTTTGGAATATGAAATTTGGAATCAGGTTTTAACTAGGCTTCTTTATAATATTTCTCCAAAATGTAAACATTCAGGGAAAAGAGATACATGTTTCTTCAGCTATTCCAGTGACTAGTTCAGTTGGTTTTCTTATTTATATTAAAATTAAAGTTTGACGATTTGCTTTATGGCTCTCCGTTTTCATAACCAATCAAAACACTGACTTTCTAACTTTACAATGGCTACATAATTTTTCTTTATTTTAAGTGAGCAGGTGTTTGACTGGTGGCTAAGGAACGTCTCTTCAGATTTTGTATTGCTTAGTTAACAGTTATGTTTTTTTTTTACACCCAATAAAACAAAACACTTTACCTGTAATCCTCAGGTTCTTCTGGTTCTTTTGCAGAGGTAGAAACCTGTGGTGTGTCTTGGTGTGGGTAAGGCTCAGCTCCCCACATCATGCGAGGCTCAGAAATTGGTACACCATGGTCTCGAACAGATCGAGCCATGTGTTCATATGGTTCCGGTGCTGTCGCTGAAGCCTCCATTTGTTCACGTCTCATTAAGGGCTTGGTCGGTATCATTCCTGTATAAAGAGAGAGCATACTGATGTAAGTTGCACTAAGTGGAAAGTTAGTGTCTCAGTTACGTACGTAAAACAAAGTGAAAAAGGGCGATTGATAACATGGACTCTTAACAGTGACAGAATACGAAGAATAAAGCATATCATACCAGGATGCATTGGTGGCATGTCCATGGCAGGCCTTCCAGACATCATCCTAGGATCCATATAAGGCTGCATCATTAGCCACCGAGGATCGAAGGCCATGGAAGCCAAATGCTGAGGGTGTGGTCCTAAGGACTGGTAAAGTGGCCTGTGTTGGGGGGGAGGCACGGGACTGCTTGAAGGTTGTGCCTGAGCTGGCTGAGAGAGTACACCTTGTTGCTGTTGCTGCCACTGCTGTTGCTTCATCTGCTCCTGAAATAAAAGTAAATTAAATTAATATAAAAAATACAATAACGGATGTGAAATTTAAAATCTAACCATTCTGTAACAGTCGAATACAGGATGCCGGAACTCAGCATCCCGATGCCAGCATCCCGACTGGGTCACAATCCCGACAGATGGATGTATATTACCCTCCCCTACCCCTCCCTCCGCATAGCCTAAACCTAACTCCCCCCTCCTAACCCTAAACCTCCCTCCCTTGTGCCTAACCTGGGATTCTGAACCATGTCGGGATCCTGGCACCGGCATTGTGAGCATTGGCATCCTGACAGCCGGGATAATTACTACATCCCCTATAACAAGCACAGAAATGTACCTGTTGTCTCTGAAACCTTGGAGGCAACGACTTCTGAAATTGCTTGGAGTATCCAGAGGAAACTGGAGGACGCATCTGGGTTCCAAGTTCAGACTCGCTCTCATGTTGTATTACAGGCGCTGGGGAGGGAGCGGGAGGTAGGGTGCTGACTGGAGACTGAACTGTAGGTGGCTCAAGAACAGGTGTTGGCAGCCGGACAGGTGTCACTGGAGAAGAGCTCTCTCTGTCACTTGAAATGCTATCCTTCCTGACAAATGGTGCTTCTTCTACCACTACGAAAAGGAAAATACTTTAAAACAGCAAATATTTTAAACAATGGCAAATATGGGATCCACCCCCTGCAATACTTTAATCACCAGTATTGTTGGGAAAATTATACAGTTGAATACAGGCCATATATATCTATTTCCAGGTCAAGTTGTTTCCCATAGAAACTTTGCCAACTTGAGAACCAAAATGGTAGCCTTGGGTTAGCAATAATAACTGAACGAAAGAATATACAACAGACAATGCGGATTAGAGACCTGTGTAACATACACGGTATATGCCAGTTGACTTATTGTTTGTGCTTATTGGCAATTACTACTCTTGGAGCCTGCAGAGGGCTCAGACAGTTGTTTTTTTCTCCCCTGAGAGAAAGGGCAAGATGATAAAAAGAACTGAATAATTTTTCTGTTCACAATCAAGGGCGGTATAAAAAAAACCAACATACATACATACATTTCTGGGTGGTTGCATGGGAGAAAGGGATTAACGCAGGGTTTCCCAAACTCGGTCCTTAAGGCACCCTAACAGTCCAGGTTTTAAGGCTATCCATGCTTAAGCACACGGTTAAATCAAACCGATGTACTAATTAAGTCACCTGTGCTTAAGTATGGATATCCTGAAAACCTGCACTGTTAGGGTGTCTTGAGGACCAAGTTTAGGAAACATTGGACTATATGCAGGATTAAACCTGTAAACCCTTGGAAGACCATACCTAGATCTGAATTATTGTCTTCCAAAACACTGGTGTTTCCGTTCTCGTCTGGAGCTTCGGTGTCTGGTTGAGCGGGTTCTTCCTCCTTCCCTTCCTGTTGGACAGGAGTCTCTGGCCTCTCTGGTTCTTTTTCTTTCACAGGCTGTTCAACCTCGGGTACCTTCTCTTCTTGCTGGGGAGGTTCTTGCAGGGGCTCTTCAGTCGTCACAGTCTTTTCCTCAGGTGGTTTTTCTGCTGCTAACTTTTCAGAAGAGGCTGATGGCGTTGTAGCGGCAAACTTCTCATTCAAACGCTTTAATTTCTCAGCGCATGCAGCTTTCCTCTGCTCGTCCATTCGCCTTTCTTCATCTTCACGTCTCTTGCGGGCTCGTTCCACAGAAGCGGAAACCTCTGCTTGCTGTCTACGCCTTTGCTTCCATATCTCATCCTCACTGGGACGTGACTGTAAAGGGGTCGGCCTAGGAGGTACGCCTGGGTGGCCTTGAGCAGGATGCTAAAAAAAATGTTTCAAAAATAAATTAGGTTTGGCTGTGGTTTCCTGGTTTATGGTCTCAATTCTATTTTTGTTAACAAAACAATGAGTTTGTGCTTTAAATCTACGCCAGCATTTCACATATGCCAACGTTTCACTAACTACCAGATACTTTTGTAACAAATCATTTTATATATTGGGGACTCCAGCTAGATGTAGGTCACTAGAAACAATGCTTTTCTGGGATTAGGTTAACACTACACTTCAATGAATCTTAACACCCTGTTTTCCCCCCAAATAGGGTTTTGGTGTTCTAAAAACAGAACATTTTAACATTCTGGCTGAAATGCTGGCCACATATTGTAATGGTGTCAGCAACAGAAAGAAGCCGGCCAGCTATTCTGAAAAATAAAAAACATACATTTTGTTGCTTAAACACAAGACTTAGGCCCTGATTCAGAGATGGACGGTATTGCACAGTCATAGGGAAGACGCTGTCTCGGATCACCATCATGACCATAGGTGTTTTGGCCAGGATGCTTAAGCCGAAACGTACTCAGCCTTGCTGTCAGAATTGCACAGCCGGGTCCAGGAAGTCTGCCCTGGGCTCGGCACGTTTCCAAAACACGCCCCCATTTTGGAGAACGGTCCTCATGTTCGCCCCCCCCAAACGGTGGAACCAGTCAATCATGCTGCGGCTGAGGGGGGGAGGTAAGTGACTATGCAAGACCCGTTCTGCACATATGACAGGAGATGTACACAAACCATCGGTTTTGCGTACATCATCTGAACCAGGTGCTTAGACCTTTCTAGTTCATTTATAAGAATGCAGCGATGACTACAAACTGATCTAATGCCTACACATACACAAAAAAAATAGAACAAATAAAAAGGTTAAGAAATAATACTGAAACCAAGTGAATAATTTTTTTGACCCGACAATAAACCCAGACTGCCGATGGGTCATTATATAGCTGTGTGTCACATCCATGCTTTCAGGGTCCCCCATGTGGCCTGGCCAATATAAGCTCTAAGGTAGAGATTCCCAAAACTCTGTCCTCAAGCCACCATAACTGTCCTGGTTTTAAGGATATGCATGGTTGAGCACAGATGGTTAAATCAAATTGACTGTGGTACTTCTTAAGTCACCTGTGCCCAAGCATGGTTATCCTTAACACCTGGACCACTATGGCACCTTGAGGACCAAGTTTGGGAACCTCTGCTCTAAGGTAAGAACTTCCACAATGCACCCTCATTGAACACCATACCTTGTAACAGACAGCGCTGCAAATTATTAGGATTAACCACACATTTAATTCAAGTATTTCCAAAAGATAATATGAGATATGGTAAGAACTTACCCTTGTTATCTCTATTTCTACGAAGTCCATAGGGTTCCACAGGATACCTTGGGGTATAGGTGTGACGTCAGTCGCAGGGCACCAAAGAGTTAAGCTTTCAGCCTCCCAGGATGCACTAGGTCCCCCTCCTATACCCCGCCCCCAGGCCAAGGCACCTCAGTTAGTTACCAAGCCATAGGCCGGAGGAGGAGAAGGAAGAGAGAGAACAAAGATCTGGACACATACAAGAATCACATTCTCACCAGAGGGAGACGGAAAACCGGTGACCAGAGCAAAGCCCATCTGCAGCACAGGTGCGACAGGGCGGGAGTCCTGTGGAACCCTATGGACTTCGTAGAAATAGAGATAACAAGGGTAAGTTCTTACCATATCTCATATTTTCTACTTCAGGGTCCATAGGGTATCCACAGGATACCTTGGGGATGTCCCAAAGCAGTATCCTTTAAGGGTGGGGACGCTCCTGTGCAGAAAGGAGAATCCGCCGCCCGAAGGAAGCATCCTGAGAGGCGAAGGTGTCAAACCTGTAATACCTCACGAAGGTATGGACAGAAGACCACGTAGCAGCCTTGCAGATCTGAACTGCCGAGGCACCACGTCAAGCTGCCCACGAAGGACCCACAGACCTAGTGGAATGAGCCTTCAGAGAAGGAGGGACCGGTAGGCCTTCATGAAGATAAGCTTCAGAAATAGCCATACGGATCCAGGCTGCCAAAGTTTGCTTTGAAGCAGGCCAACCCTTTTTACAGAAGCCATAGAGGACAACAAAGCGTCCGACTTCCTAAACAAAGAAGTGCGGTCCACATAAGTCCTTAAGGCCCGCACAACATCCAAAGAGGCCTCACCCACGGAAAGACCCGGTGAGTTAAAGGCCGGAACAACTATTTCCTCGTTAACATGAAACTGGGAAACAACTTTGGGAAGAAACTTGGGCCGAGTGCGGAGCACTGCCCTGTTCCCATGAAAAACCAAGAAAGGGGGTCTACAAGAAAGAGCCCCTAACTCAGAAACACGTCTGGCTGAAGCAACGGCCAGAAGGAAAACAGTCTTAGCTGTTAGCCATTTAATATCCACTGAGCCCAGTGGTTCAAACGGCGGTCCTTGGAGAGCCCTCAGGACCACAGCCAAATCCCAAGGCGCCACAGGTGGAACAAAGGGCGGCTGAATACGGAGAACACCTTGCATAAAGGTGCGCACATCCGGGATTGTAGCAATCCTACGGTGAAACCAGACAGATAGGGCCGAAACCTGTACCTTCAAAGAAACAAGGCGAAGCCCATGATCTAGTCCCGCTTGCAGGAAGGCGAGAATCCGAGACAGACGAAACTCCCGCGGTGCATAACCTCTCGGTCGACACCACTGGAAGAACATATGCCACACGCGATGGTATATCCTCGCGGAAGACGGTTTCCGAGCTCGTAACATGGTACGCACCACAGAGCTGGAAAACCCCCGGGACCTCAGCATGGCCGTCTCAATAGCCACGCCGCCAAAGACAGCCGAGTCAGGTCCGGGTGAAGACAAGGACCCTGAGACAGAATGTCCGGTCGTAGCGGCAACCGCAGAGGACTGTCCACGGACAGACCCTGAAGGTCTGAGAACCAGTGCCGTCTGGGCCACGCGGGAGCTATCAACAGGAGCATCCCTCCTTCCTGTTTGAATTTCCGGACTACCCGTGGAAGAAGGGAGACCGGAGGGAACAGGTATGTGAACCTGAACGTCCACCGGACGGACAGAGCATCCACCAGAGACGCCCCTTCGTCTCTTGTGCGAGACCCGTACACCGGCAACTTGTTGTTGTGCCGGGACGCCATGAGGTCGATTTCTGGAAGACCCCACCTGTCCACCAGTAGTTGAAAAACGTCCGGGTGCAGGGACCATTCCCCTGGATGAACGTCCTGGCGACTTAGAAAGTCCGCCTGCCAATTTAGCACTCCCGGGATGAAGACCGCTGATATGGCCGGAAGATTGCGCTCCGCCCAAACCAGGATCCGAGAGACCTCTACGAGAGCCTCCCGACTGCGAGTTCCTCCTTGCCTGTTTATGTAGGCCACGGTGGTAGCATTGTCCGACTGGACCTGCACCGGGTGACCCTGGAGAAACCGCTGTGCCTGCAGGAGAGCATTGAAGACCGCACGGAGTTCCAAGATATTTATTGGAAGCTCCGCTTCTGTCGGCGTCCACCTGCCCTGGAACAAGTGTGGACCCGAAACTGCTCCCCAGCCCCGAAGACTGGCGTCCGTTGTCAACAGGACCCAATTTGGAACCCAGAACGGACGTCCCTTGTTGAGGTGGGTCGTCTTTAACCACCACGCAAGGGACAGGCGAACCTCCGGGGTGAGCACAATCGTCTGGAACTTCAGAGACTGAGGCAGCCCGTTCCACTTGGACAGGATCAGGTGCTGCAGAGGTCTGGAGTGAAACAGGGCGTATTCCACCATGTCGAACACCGACACCATGGAGCCCAGTAACCTCATCGCCGAGTGTAAGGACACCCGGCGGCTGTGCAGACAACTGCGCACCCTTGACTGTAAAGCAGAGATCTTGTCCTCCGTCACGAAGATCCTTTGCTGTCCCGAGTTCAATAAGGCTCCAAGATGCAGAATCCTCCGAGACGGGATTAGAGTGGACTTCTGCCAGTTGATTAGCCAGCCGTGCCGTTGCAGCAGTGCAATGGTCAGGTCCAAGTGGTGTAACAGGAGCTCTGGAGATCCTGTCACCAATAACAGGTCGTCCAAGTACGGCAACATGCGGACTCCTTGCAGCCGCAGAGAAGCCGCCATGACCGTCATCACCTTGGTGAAACACGTGGTGCTGTCGCCAGGCCAAAAGGTAACGCCCGAAACTGGAAATGGTCGCTGCGGTTGCAAACCGAAAGAACTCTTGATGGCGCAAAAGAATAGGGACATGCAGGTAAGCGTCCTGTATGTCCAATGACACCATGTAGTCCCCAGGTTCCAGCGCCAGAATGATGGACCGTAGGGTCTCCATCCGAAACTTCGGGACCCGCAAAGACTTGTTGAGTGCTTTGAGGTTGAGAATCGGACGATATGACCCATTGGGTTTCTGTACCAAAAATAGATTTGAATAGAAACCCTGGCCCCTCTGGGAGAATGGAACAGGCACTATAACTCCAGCCTGGAGCATAGTGTGCAATACCTTCCGCAGCTCCGTAGCCTTGTTCCGGTCTGATGGTAGACCCGTGGTGAAGAATCGAGCCGGGGGTCTGTGCCGGAAGGAGAGGGCGTACCCGTGAGAGACCACCTCCAGAACCCAAGTGTCTGTCGTAGTGAACGACCAACACCGGGAGAACTGCAGCAGGCGGCCTCCCACCCTGGGATCCCCCAAGGGGAGACCCGGACCGTCAGGCCGCAGGCTTGTCATCTGGCTTGGGGGCCGGACGTCTGGTACTCCATGCCTGTTTCCGGGGCTTGCCCGATTTCTTAGGGCCAGCCTGTCGAGGAAACGACTGTGGTTTGGGCCTGCCCTGGGCCCTAGATGACCGAAAGGACGATGGTCCAGAACCAGAAGGAGCAGCGGCCGACGGGAGACAAGCAGATTTGGCTGCCGCCAGCGTGGCCACAATCTTATCCAGATCCGGACCGAAGAGAACTTCTCCGGTAAACGGCAACGCTTCCAGACCTTTCTTGGATCTGCGTCCGCCTTCCAGGATCGCAGCCACAAGGTGCGACGAGCAGCTACCGCTGCTGAAGAAATTCTAGACACCAGAGTACTAATGTCTAGAGCCGCCTCGTTGATGTAGGTGGCCGAATCACGGAGATTGCCAATCAACTCCGCTTGTTCGGCCGGACAGTCGGATTCAAAAGAAGCCTCTAATGAATCCGCCCAGCGCTCCATCGCTCTGGCAACCCAGCAAATGGCCATAGCCGGCCGTGCTGCCCCCCCTGCAAGGGAATAAGCGGACTTCAGGCAGATTTCTACCTTGCAGTCCGTAGCATCCTTAAGGGAGGACATGGATGGCATCGGCAATGTGGCACTACGGACAAGACGGGTCACGTGAGAATCCACCTGTGGAGGGGATTCACACTTAGCAAAATAATTATCCGCGAACGGATAAGCCACCGCCAGGCGTCTCTGCGGCTGGTATCTTTTGCCAGGTTGTTTCCACGCCTCCTCTAAATGGTCCACCAACTGACCCGAAAGAGGAAAGACTGTGGCATCGCCCTTCACATCTTTGAAAAAGGCATACTTAGATTTAGCCGCTGGGGGAACTTCGTCCTCAATCACCAAGGCTGTGCGGACCGCCCGAATAAGTCCAGGAATATATACTTTGGACTTAGCATCAGCGTCCTTAGTATGGAAAGGTTCCTGATCGTAAGGATCCAGAATCTCCCCATCATCAGACGTCCCTTCGTCATCCTCATAAGGAGCGGACAGAGACGCCACCGGCCTTTTATGAGGCCGCATCACAGACTCCCCTTGCAATACATCCGACAAGTGCTGTAAAGAACTCGTCAGGGAGTTAACCCACGCTGGCTCCTGAGAACCCGGGTGCGGGGAAATAGGGAGACTGTGGGGTACCACCAATTGTCGTGGGAACCCCTGCATGGGTGACGACACCACAGACTGCTGGGACAAACCCATCGGAGTAAACGCGGGCTGCGGAGCTAACTGGCCCACTAAAGCTGTTAACGCCTGAGCGAAACAAGCCCAGGGCGGCTCCTGTACCGGTGCTGTAACCGTAATAGGCCGCGCCATGGACAACACTGCCGGCAAAGGCCCTCCGCGCTACCCTCCCCCTCCGCTAACGGTACTTTGCACGTGGTACACTGTAGCCGGAGGGGAAAATCACTTTCAGACATGATGGCACCACGTATGTGACCTCTCTCACCAATTAAGTATTAAATAGGCGAGAGACCACCCTGCAGCACCGCACCGCAAGGGCTTTAGCAGAAAGAACAGGGACAGTAATAAAGCTGACAGTTTAGTGAAGAATAGTTACAGGCAGCGCTAGCACAGTCACATACAATGCAGAGAAATAACAATTCCTGCACTAACAGCGCTGATCACTCAACTACACAGACACAGGGCCTGGTAGGACACAGCGCTGCATACACAGACCTGAGCCACAGCGGAGGAGAGGTATGCGGGGGGACCCAGACCACGATGCTTCCTTCCAGACTTCCAGCAGCGTTCACCATGCGTTGCAGAGAAGATGGCCGCCGAGGAGCAGAGAGAAGCTGGCCTGGGGGAGGAGCGCTGACACAGGACCAGTCAGCACAGTGCAGAGAGGGCTGTGTGCAGCGGGGGAGGCGCCGGCTGTGAGACAGGGAAGGCGCGCTCCCCTGGCATGCATTTAACCCCTGGGACGCCGCAGCGCTACCGCTCTGCTGCGGTCCGCTATCCCAGGGGGTAGTGGAAGCGCAGGTTGGTCGCCTGGCTCCACGCTGCAGCCAGTCCCCAGGGAGCCCCCTGCCTGGGGACTTAGGACCATGTGATCAGCGGGGACCCACCGCGGGACCCCGCTGCTTACCTCTGTCCCCCTTGAATCCGGCCATGGTCCGGAGCATCTGGGGTCACCGCTAGCTGTGACCCCAGACGCCCACCAGCATCCCCGGATCAGTACCGGCGTTCTGGTACCGGCGGGGTGTAGGGAAGACAGCATGGACGTCAGGACTGACTGTCCATGCTGTTCATCCAGTTGTGCAGCCACAGCTGCATGAAGAATAAGCTTCAGGGGCTCTTCTAGCCCCCACTCCAACAGGTGCACCCGACTCCGGCCGGGCACCAAACTAAACTGAGGTGCCTTGGCCTGGGGGCGGGGTATAGGAGGGGGACCTAGTGCATCCTGGGAGGCTGAAAGCTTAACTCTTTGGTGCCCTGCGACTGACGTCACACCTATACCCCAAGGTATCCTGTGGATACCCTATGGACCCTGAAGTAGAAATATTTAATAAAAATGGCCATGAAATATCCAAAAGGACAATATAAAATTGTAAATATAATAGACATACAATAATTAGCTTATTCCAATTAGTAATACATTTGAACTGCTCTTTGTTTTCAAAGTCACCAGTAATATGGTAACATTAATTCTTATCGGATAGCTCCACAGAAAAACAAAATAAAAATAAGCATGTAGATTTAAATTGCCAACATTTGCTAATTAGTGCTTTTTTCAGGGCTGCTGGAAATTTTAAGGATTTTGTAATGATAGTGTTCCTTCTCCCCTACAATCCACTTATTCAGTTGGAGGACCACATATAATATTATTTCCTCAGTGTTTTCACTGGCAAAATTTATTTTTTCTTTTTTGATGGAATATTTCCCTTATAAAGGTAGCCGATTGGATTCGGCAACTAAATTTACGGATCAACTTAGTCACAATAACTATGGTCTAAGATTCACTAGCACCATTCACGCTACATATATGACGTTTTTGGATATTGCACTTTTCGGTGGTGGGTAATTTCCTCACAATGGAGACTTATATCAAAAAGGTGGACCAGAATAGGTATTTGAATTACAATAGTAGTCATCATATCAAATGGAAACTTAACATTCCCAAAGGACAGTTCCTCAGACTAAGGAGGAACTGTTCATCCATAGAAACCTTCTCTAAATAAGCAAAACTCTTATATGATTCATGGATCAAGGTTATCCGACTGATCTTTTGGATCAAGCACTGGTACAAGTAGGGGAGTTGGATAGAGTATCCCTTCTAGCCAATAAAGATAGAACCTTATCATGCAGGAAGAATAAGGTTAAGGATAGAACAGTAATGTTTGTGACAATATAATGCAGAAGCTCATATGATTAGAAAAATAAAAAAGAATTTTCATATTTGACAATTAGATGATGTCCTGGGAAGCACGGGACTGCTAGACAGTAATGTTATTTTTAGAAAATCAGATAATTTGACGCAGAAACTTGCTCTGAGTTTCCTTAGAAGAAAAAGGGATAATAGGGAAAAGAATAACAGTACATGGATTCCAGAATGACCAGTAGGGTTCCATCAATGTGGCAAAACGGGGTGTTTTACCTGTAAATGTTCAAACAGAAAAACGTTGAATTCTGTTCATTCATGACAAAAGAAATTTCCTACATAAGAGTTTTCTGAATTGTATTACAGATTACGTGATATATGTGATGGACTGCGGGTGCGGCTCTCAATATGTGGGCCATACCACCAGACCACTACATGTTAGATTCATGGAACAGAAGAGAAATGTGCTTATGAATTCCAGAACTCATTTTCTCTATAGACATATGACAGGTTGCCAAAAGGGAAATGTAGCTAATATAAAGATTAAGGCAATAGAACAGGTTACATTTACAAAAAGAGGTGGAGATAGGTATAATATGTTATGCAGGTGAGAGGCCTTCTTTATTTATAGTTTGAAAACACTGTGGCCAGAAGGTCTTAATGACTCAATTGAACTTAATAATGTGTGAGCTATCTAGGGTTGTGAACATATGAATGAAGTAGTATTTCTGTAGCAGAAGCTGACGTCTTTAGTAAAAAGTAACCCAATCTGGGTTCTACATAAAACCCAATGTTTAGAGACCAAGAAATGTACTTATTAGGATTACTAAAGAATACATGAGAATGGTTTAGGTTTGTCTACATAATATTTTATTTTATCTAGTTATTAATTTTTATCAATAGTATTCATGTATTATTCTTTATTTTTATTATTTTTTGTGATGAATATTCGTGGAGTATGTACCACCGCAGCTGGTTTATGGGGAGAGTATGGAAAGAAATGGGCAAACTAACAAATTAATATAATTCCTAAAAGGCTGCTAGGATATAAATGGAATGGCCACTAGAATGTGCTAAACTCCATGGATATAAATAAATGGAGTACAAATGGCCGCTGGAACGCATGAGAAAAACAGAAGCAGTCATCCAAAATGGCCGCTGGAACGCATATGACGTCAGCTGGAACCACAAGTAGCTGCAGTATAACCCGCAAACAATGGCATGAGACACAGCAGGATTGACTCCTACAATTTTAGAGGTAATTAAGGTGGTTTAAAAGCACCATTTGTAATGTGGGGAATATTCTGTCTGAGGAAGCCGCTGAGACTCAAAGAGGCGGGGAAACGCGTTACTCAATACCCACAAGTGTCTGTGCTGCACGCTGCATGTAGCAAGGAACATTCATCTTAAAGTGCACTGAGGCTGGGAAGAAGGATCACTATAATCTCCTCCTCAAAGCTCCTAGTGAGTATTACCACACGGACTGTGTGATTTAAAAGCCACTAAGAGGACTGCGCTATTATTATTCTCACCATAGTGAGCTGACCACCTGAATGTTGGAAGTATATCATTGGTGTATATACCATCAAAAACAATAAGGTGTGGACTATCTGCTACCCTTATAAGGGAAATAATCCATATTCCATCAAAAAATAAATAAATATATAAATATTATTATATGTGGTCCTCCACTGAATAAGTGGATTATAGGGGAGCAGGAACACTATCATTACAAAATCCTTAACATTTCCAGTAGCCCTGCAAAAAGCACTATTAGCAACTGTTGGCAATTTAAATCTACATGCTTGTTTTTTATTGTTTTGTTTTTATGTGTGGAGCTATCAGATAATAATTGATGTTACCATATTACTGGTGAGTTTGAAAACAAAAAGCAGTTCAAATGTATTACTAATTGGAATAAGCTAATTACTGTATTATGTCTGTTATATTTACAATTTTATATTGTCTTTTTGAATATTTCATGGCCATTTTTATTATTTTTTATTATTGAATATATCTTTTGAAAATATTTGAATTAAATGTGTGGTTAATCCTAATAATTTGCAGCGCTGTCTGTTACATGGTATTTTTTCAATTTTGTATTGCTGAGAGGGGTGGCAATCCCCTTTAAATAGATAGCTGCAGCAATAATTGGATTAACTAAATATAAGTGTGTGTGTGAGACTAGGCGCCAGGTGGTTTCTTTCTTTTTATTTATATTGTTAAACACTATACCTGTTGAGGAGCATTCTTTGATTGCAATAGAGGAGGAATAGTTTTATCCAACGATAAAAGGGATGGAGGCATCTGGCGTCTGTCCTATTGCAATGCAGAAAAAGAATAAAATTTAATTAAAACAAGCTTAAAATGGTCAAACAATAGAGGTCACGATTTAAAATATAGCAATAGTCTGTGTGCACAATAATAACTGTTAGTAACTTGTGTTGGTATATCAGGTTAAGCATATTCCAATGAAAAGGAATGAACAGACATAATCTAGTCAACGATCAGTGTGTTAAACATTAATAAATGGGTCCAATAATGATTTAAGGGAAGGCGTCATACTGTTAGAAAGGTGTGTCCTATTGTTTCGCAATGAGTACATCTCTATGTGTTTTTACATGGAACAGTTAGTAATTTGTTTAACCCTCTTTATGAGGTTCAAATGCTACATATAACAACCCTATTCAGAAATCCACTGTACAAGCTCAGCTGTCAAATCAAAGCCACTGGCAGCCACTAAAACGATAAAACTTAGCAGAGAAACTGAATTCAGTGAGCATAATAATGACACCTCTTGCGAAGGTATTGCTGCCAGACACAAAGCAGAACACAGTGACAGTAATACATAGGGAGTGGAAGGAAAAAGAATACGAAATTCACATGGTGAAGAAATGAAAATGCTTTGGGGAACAAGGTCAGGGTGGATCTGGTCATAAATGTTATTTTCATATTTGACAATTAGATGATGTCCTGGGAAGCACGGGACTGCACGGGACACGGGATGATGATCCAAGTGTTGGTGTGGGATAGTGCAATGACTGAACTGATGAGTTTTTCCTCATAGCAGGTAACATTGTGCTGGGGAATAAATCAAGCCAATTGGCATGCCAGGGTCAATGTTACACATTGTTTTATTCCGTAAGTCTCTTGATTTGCTTTCACTTTGTCTACAGATAGGATATATGCATAACTCACCTGTTAATAACTGGGCACACAAAGTTAGTTGTGGGTAGGGTTGGCCATCGACCATTGATTGTTAATATGCGTTGATTGCCGGTGGTTTAGCCATAGATAGAAATCCAATTTTTATTTTTTTCAGCCTGGTGCTGGGACACAGCCTAGCCCAATCCGGTGTGACTCACGAAGCCCCGCCCCCACCTCTGATTAGCCCACTGCCCAGTGAGTAATAGCACAGGGGTGACCACTGATGTGGCGAAACCATTGATTGTTCCCAGTCGAGCTCATGTTATCGAGGTTAACCACCAATGGTACCATTGATGGTTAACCCACTGATGGCCATTCCTTCTCATGCATGTGCTCTGCTCCTGAGATAACGTTAAGACACTCTCGTGGTGTTCACGTTTGCCTGCCACATATACCCCTTCCCCCCTCCCTTTTTCAGTTCATATCCATTTTAAAATAGTGGGGTCAATTCAATTAGGGGCAAATCAGCTCACCCCTGTACATAAATGCGTGCACATATGGCACTTAGGGTCACCCCAGACTTGCTGATTTTTGTTCGGAGCCCTTTCAATAGCACTTCACACTGCTCGTCCTAATTTACCCCAAGGAATAGAAACCCCAAATGAAAAAAACGGACTTAATGAAAAACTGCATTGCGTGCTTATACTGCTGAAAAACAAAGATACTGAGGTTTGGGAAATAGAACAATATGTTATATGAAGCAGGGTAATGATCAGATAAAATAATTATAAAACAAACCCAACCTGTGTGTCAAGAGGTGGCCCTTTACCAAGCAGAGACTTCTGTCCCGTTATGTGTGCAGCTTGGGAAGTAGTAGTGGTTGCTCGTTCTTCTGAATCCTTACAGACCTCTGAATTTTCAATAGGTTTAGCATGGACTTGCTCGTTTTTTGAGATCCGTTCGTCCCTATGCAGATTAAAGTGAATGTATTACTTTATATTGTTTATTTCTTTAAAAAAAAAGTTAAAATATTGACGTTTCTGCTTAAAGCTGTGGCAAATTTAATTCCAAAGCATTATTATAAGTTTTTCTAGCACAGAAATACGATAAATACTAAAATATATTGGTATGGTCAAATGAATATTCCAGTGTAGCGGTACTGGTATTGACGTAAATGTTTCTAGATTGTCCAATTTTTTTTGCATTTTTTAAATATTTGGGGGATGAAGCTACATAATAATTCTGCTTCTCTGTTCAGTCTCCAACATGCATGCACCGTGGGAGGGGGTGTGCGCCTCAACGGCTACCACTGCTAGGGAGACGGGACAAACCTAGTGGCACAAAATAGGCCCACCAGGAATGGGGGCAGTATTAGAGCGTGGGCGGGACAGCGCAGAGCTAGATAAGAGACGGGATGAGCATCAGTTATAGCGGGGGTCAGATTAGCTGAAAGAGGAGGTGAGGCCAGACAGAGGAGTGGGGGTGCAGACTAAGGTGAGATGGCGAGTCCACTTACTAGTATATATTAATCTAGTTGCTGCAGAATACCTGGCTTTTATAGGTACTCATCCAATACAGCCTGAGTACCATTGTTATTGTCACAGTCCCATAATCACTATCTACTTTTCAAGAAAGTATTAATCTTATCAAATTTTGTGATAATCTTTCATAACACAAAAAACAAAGCTGTCAGAATAACCACAAGCAGATGCCGAAACACGCAATGAAGAGGGAAACTACCCAGTTAGTATTAGCTCATGCGGATCTAGTATTATCGATTTATATTTATAAAGTGTCAAAATTAGGGATGTGCAGGCTCGGATAGGTTCGAGTTTGCACGCTGAGTTCGGATTTTTCCCTCCAAAAAAACGGAACGACGTTTTGCCTCTTTCTGAGTTCATTTTTTTTGGAGGTAAAAAATCCGAACTCGGCGTGCAAACTTGAACCTATCCGAGCCTGCACATCCCTAGTCAAAATATTAAGCTGTACTATACATTGGAGGGTAGCAGGGGTGCCATGATACAAAACAGATGACATACAATGCACACAATGCAAACATTAGGGGAATATAAATTGTAACTATTCTTGAACGCACGAATCTCCCCATATTTTTTTTTTCTTTTATGCCTGCCGCCATGAAGTTCCTTACAGCTTATATTATGTACATTTCCTGTGTACAAGTCACCAGAGAAGAACATTTTAAGTTAAAGTTGGACAAGATGTACATTGTGAAAAGCACACTGAAACGTTGTTTATAAAGTAAATGTGTGGCCACTGTTCAATTCCTATTAAGCCAGAACTACAGTTTTAGTATTGTGCTCTACATATATTGTTTTACCTTGTACATTAGGAATGATTTATGTTTGCAGTTTGGAACAACAGAAATCCATTTTGAAAAGTAAAGAACTGGAATAAGAACCACCAAGTTCTATGTGAACAGAACCTCCTAACCTTTCATATGGCAAATGTATGGGAAACAAAATGCAATTTTAAAATCTCCATTCCAACTGCTGAAGCAAAAGTTTACAAACGCGTTGTGGCTGTTTGAACCAACAGTATGAATTATTATATACAAGAGTGTGGAGCAATCACAAAGCATGAGAAGGAGGGAAAAACTATTTCCAAGAACAGAAAAGTGGCGGCCACGTCCTTTAAAGAAAAAAAAAAAAAAACCTCTCGCATTAAGGGTTTGTTTCATTAAGAGATGTGGGAAAATCAAGCTAAAAGGTGTCAATATGTACATAGACATCTAATAAGAGGTACAAATATAATATAAATCTCTCAAGGAATGGAATGGTTATTCCAGACAGCTCATTAAATCTGTACAGCTTTGTTTCTACACTGCAAGTTAGAGCTGAGATAGAATATTATCCACCCCCCCCCCCTCCCACCACCACACCAAACACTAATAAACTTACATCTGTTTGCACATGTTATGGTATTGTCCTTAGCTGGGTTTACTCAAAGCTAAATGGGATCCCTAAAAGCTTACTGACCATAAGCAGCAAGTATGGGAAAGGAAGGCTTTAATTTTTCATTATGCACATTGACTTATGAACAGGCATTTCCATTGTATGTACTATTCACCTTAGATACCCCTGTAACAGAAGCACATTCAAATATCAAAGGCTTTGAAATGGGAAGGAAGTGTATGTGTGAGGTACTGTACAATAGGCAGACCAACCTTCTATCAAGTGAGATCACTAAACTATTCAGAACAGAAGAGAAATGGAACTACAGTTTCAGCTCGAATGCTCAAAATGTAAATAAACAAAATACTGGAAAAACACTTGGAGTATAACAAATATTTTAATAAAAAGAATACAATATACAGTACAGTAAAGTAAAAATACAAGATACACAACGCTACATCACATTCATAGAAATAGTAAGGTCACAGGTGATACACCTTAAGCTTGACATTTGAATATATATATATATATATATATATAACTTGTTAAGGTAGATTACCAGCTTTCCATCTTCTCTTTGTGACCAGGTGAATGCTCCTCATCATCGCTGAAGTTTAATTGCTCGGTGTAGTCTACTTCACTTTGTTCTCCTACAAGAAGGGATAAAATATATAACTAAAATGCCTTCTGTGCTACAGTCCCAAACAAGCTGAAGTCTCGTACAATATAAGGAACTAGATCTAGGTTCAGACTTCCTAGCTCGATGCACAACAGAATGAGTTATTACCAGACACGAACTACTGCAACAGAGCCCAAGAGCCCTCAAAATAGTTTTCCCCTTACAGTGGGTACACACCTGTGCGATTTGTTTGCCAACCTAGGTATCTGCTGCAGACCGGGCGGCTAATTGGTAAGCCAATACACACTCACCAATCTGCCGCTCAAAGTATCTGTGCTGACATCACAACTGGGTGGGCAATGAAATTTGCCGGCCCAGTTGAGATGCGAGTCACTGTCGGTCCCTGCAGAAAATGTATGGGTAGTCGGCAGTTTGCCCATACACACAGCCAGATGTGCCATTATATCTGCAAGACATATCAGCATTGGGTGTGCTGCAGGGCTGATGCGATATGTCTGAATGCCGTCATTTACAGACATATCGTCTGTACACACCCGCCAATGCATAAATCGTTCTTCGGCTGATTGAACGACACATTGAATGGTGTGTTCCCAGCATCTCAGGGAATCTGCTCCTTATATCCTGCAGCCAAAGTCTATATGGATGCTGCTAACCATAGGAGTTAGTTAAGGAAAATAAAATAAACTCTGCAAGAGACAACCATGTTAGAAAATGTCCTGTTCATGTGGAAAAAAAACCTAGCTTCATATTGGTAGGGGATTTAGAAGGGGGGAGAACCTGCAGACTTTGATCATATTCTTAAAGTGCCATACATCTAAGTAGACCTTCCATACCCAGTTGTTCAACAAATGGATGCAAGAAGATTCATTTCAAATAAATAGCTAAGCGGGTTTTAATTTGTATATGCTTTTTTTTTGATAGGGGTAGAGAAGACCAAGCACACCTAACAATTCAGGTGGTGGTCTGCTCTTCACGTGATATTTAAGATTATTAGTAAGTTTCTGCAATATTTGGTCTTGACAAATGACAACTTAAGTGTTCCTGAAACACTGATTCAATAAAGAAAACTTTTGCATTAATAATCTTATGTGCGAAGTCAACATTTCTGATTTCAACAGTGTCCCCTTAAAAATGTATCTAGAGAAAACAAGAACATGCTATTGATGAGGAAACAAGTGCATAATGTGCATACACACTGTCAGATCAGACAACGATATCATTGTCTGATCGTCCTGCATGTGCTGGATGATCGATATCGATCATCCAGCACACCACCAACCCACAAACGACTAGAACAATCGCGGGTCCCTATAGGAACCTGGTCGATATCGACCAGGTTGGACTGCATGCACGGGCGATGGATGTTATAGTTATCGACCATCCGTGCCCGCACATCGTCCGTCGTTTGGGGGTTGGAACGGGCCAAAAAATGGACGATATGAACGATATAGCGAAAAACTATATCGTTCATATCGTCCTACAAAGTCTGACCGTGTGTATGCACCTTCTGATGAAGACCATGATAAAGTGGAATTTTTTGTATTAGCAAAGCTATGAAGAGCTTACCATAGTGCAGAGTTACACAAACATTACAGTCCAGGTTTTAAGGATATCCATGCTTGAGCTCAGGTGACTTAATTAGTACATCAGTCAATTTGATTTAACATCTGGACTTAATCATGAATATCCTTAAAACCTGGACTGTAATGGCAGAGTTTGGGAAACTCTGCATTATAACAAGCTCCCACTCGTTTATATACACAGATTATACAAAACATGTTCACTAAATGAGGGACAGCGGCAAAACGGCAGATGACAGTACTGAGGAATGGCGTAAAATCAAGGATGTGGGGAACAACAAGTTGAGTACACCCTATTGGAATAAAAATATCAAGGGATAGCCATCTCCCCAGTAGCTGTAGCTCAAAAGTATGTACAACAAACTAGTCAAGAAGAGTTTGCAACCTTGCCAGTCGGAGCATTCACAGGGTGCTACCTGCCATCTTGGCTGCCAAGCCATGCCCTCACAAAGAGTGAACATTAAAACGCTCAGTTAATGCAGCTGTCAATTAGGGACTTTCAGAAGTCTTGCATTGTATAATAACAGACCAAAAACACCTCAAAGCCAAAACAGCAATCACTGGTCCCTCGGAGGTTCGCTATTGCATAGGACACCCTGTACAGGTGATGATCAGTGATCTCTAAAGCTGCATATACACACACAACGATTTTGTTACCAACAATTTTATGAACGATTTTATAAATGATTATCTGTCAGATTTTTTTAAAGTGTAATGAACGATTTTTTTGAACTACAAATGATTTTTGCATATTTCCTTAATGAAAATCGTTGAGTTGACAAGTCTGACTGAACTACAAACGTGAACGCGCATGAACGATAATCGTTAATCGTTTGACTCAGAAAGTGAACGTTTTATTTCAAACGATTATCGTTAAACGATATCATTTAACGATAATCGTTCAAAAAACTGTTGTATGCAGCTTATGTGCTATTCTGGGAACCAATGGAAAAATGATACATTTAAATAATGCTTGTGAGGACAAGCCCTAAAGTTGGCAACACATACATGGGGGTCAAGTAATCACAAAGCTATCAGAGAAAAGCCACGAAGTAGAAAGCAAGAAATATATACCTGCCCAGCCTTCGTCTGTTTCAGTGTCCAGGTTATCCAGCTCCTTGAGTTCGTTCGCACTTATGATGGAGGGGCGCTCAACACCCTCAGCAGCCCAAGCTTGTGGGGGTCTTCTAGAGAGTCTAAGTATCCAATCATTAAAACAGTACATTAAAATATTGCAAAGACAAATGGTCTGTATCTGGTCTATAGACAGATAGATCAACAAAAAGTAACAATTTTAAAACACCTACTGCAATATCCTTCCAATACAGTACATATATGTTAGCCTATTATAATGAAATGCCAACTGTAATTTAATTTTGCATTCTAACTTACACTGTTGCCCCAGCTGACTGTACAGTTGGAAGTAATGAAGCAGCAGCCCCTGACCGCTGTTGTGAAACAACTATAAAATTCTCACCTATTGTTTTCTGCTGGTGTAGGATAACGTGTTGACCCCTGCATTGGGGGGAATGGAAGCCGTGGATACGAAGGGAACATCTGTGATTGAAAACATGAAAAAAAAATTAACATTCTATGTATATAAAAGCATATTCTGTTGCGCTTTAAAATGAGGGCAAACAGGCAACAGTTCATTTTTGTTAGTAACTTGTAGGATTAATACCAATTATATATATTTACTTTTTTTAGATTCAATAGAAATATAAAGAAGTAGAAAAATGTATCTTCTGTCTCTAAAGTTTGTTCTTCCTCCAAAAACAAAGTTGATTTTACAAAATAAGGAAGAGGCTGAAAACAGAAGGCCATGTCACATAAAGAAGACGCTAGAGATTATTATCTGACATTACTACAAGATCCGGCTACCATGATGTTATAACCAGTCCGGAACTGCGTGAATTACTCTAAAACTCAATAGTTCATAAACAAAAAAATAAACAAAACAGGCATCAAAAACATTCACCAAGAAACAAATTTAGATCCTGGGAACTTGTGCAATATGTAGCATTTTTCATTTTAAGAGAAAAGTCCTACATTTGCTATGTTGGAATGACAGAAATTACCTCTAAAGCTGCATACACACGCAACAATTTTGTAAATGAACAATTTTAGTAAACTATTTTCGTTCATTTTTTCAAGGGAACAAATGAACGAAAATAGTTTACTAAAATCGTTCATTTACTACATGTAATGAACGATTTTTTTGAACTACAAACAATTTTTGCATATTCCCTTAATGAAAATGGTTGAGTTGGTCAGTCTGACAACTACAAACGTGAACGATAATCGTTCATCGTTTTCACTTAGAAAGTGAACGATTTTTTCAACGATTGAACGATATTGTTAACGATAATCGTTCAAAACATCGTGTGTGTATGCACCTTTAGTCTATTTCCAGCTTTGTGCCTCCATGAATATCCATCTGCAGTCAGAAAAATAAATACACATTATATATAAAGTCTCTGTGTGGCACTCGCATTTGTCACACAGCCTATACAGTTATTTCCATCACAGTTGTACAAAGATACATATATTAGATAAAGGCTTTCAGGACAGAGGTAGGGGACGCTTACATTTCCAGCAAATTGAGGCATCATGCCTCTGTACTGAGGAGGTAGGCCAGGTTGCTGTCCATTCAATTTGAGTTGATTGGGGGGGCCAGGACAAGCAGCTCGTTTATCCCCAATCTTGCTCTGGTCTGCAGCACCAGGGAGAGCAGGATTAGAGGCTCCATCCTCTCCGAGTGAAGCAACGTTTTCTTGGTCAGAAGGTGTAAGTGGCGTGCCAAGGTTTCTTCCTCCACCCTCCCGCCAGCTGGCCACATCAGCTATGTAAGAAAGAACAAAAGTTAGGGCTCCAGCACTTGTCACAGTAATACATACCTAAACAGTATAGCAAAATAAGCTGTTGGGAAAACAAATGTCCATTCCTCAAATAAAGTCAATTAGGTCTGTATATTTTTATATGATACAAGTATAACAGAACAGGCATATGCATACTTCAGTCTTCGTGCCCCCTCTACTATTCCCTGTCCCCCGCTGCCCACTATCCCCCATGCGGTCCCTTTGTCCTGCAATCCCAGCCACTCTCTCATAACTACCCAGTCCTCCTCTTCCAGGTCTGCCCCATCTCCCATGCTCGCAGTGGGAGCCGTTGCGGCACGCCCAGACTGCCACTGTGTGCGCATTGTGGAGACGGAACAGCCTTACACAATAACTAGATAGCTTTCCCGTACTTCGTGAGCACTGAAGAGAACTGGTGCAAAGCACAAAGGTGCTGTGATTCATGGCTTGACAAAGCGACAAGTGCATTTACAACGTGGGGATGTAAAGAAGGCTTTGAACTCGTGTTTAAGCAAGAATGAATTCTCCCAACACATAACCCTCTGAATGCATGCACCTAGTGCCACCTAAATCCATTTGCCTTCCTTATACCCAGGACTACAGTATGATGGGAAACAATGATTTATTTCCACTCAAGCACATGTCACTCAACCTTGTCATGATTAAATATTTAACAGTGCATATTACAACATCTAGACAAGCATTACTTTGTGGGCGCAAACTGGGTCCAGGTCCATAATTATCATCTGTAACTTCTTTCTCTTTTACTTTTTCCTGGTCCCCAGCTGCCTGCAGACTGGGAAATTCTTGCTGGAAGTAACGATTCACCTGGACACCTGGAATGAGTACAATCCATATTAATATATACAGCAGGTTATTTGCAGAGAACTGTAATGGTCTTTGCTAGTATTAACTGGCTGCTTTGAGCAGTACATGTGATATAGAGGAGGAACAGCCTATGCTGTCAAGCTTTAACCTTTTAGTGCTCAGACTCCTCCAGCTCCACCTATACCCAGCATGCTCTAGTGTTCCCCTGGGATGAAAGAGGAATAAAGATCATCAGGAAGTACTTAAGGCTACCCCACCAGAGGTAAGAGTTAATGGTTCAAAAGAATTGTCCCCTCATTGGACTATTTAGTGCATTGTGAAGAGAAGGTATGCTGTATAGCCGCAAACCATACCCTCTTCCTACTACTGGACGACTTGCGCATGCAAATCAAATTGCTGATATGGACCTCGTCTTCTAATTTCAGCGCTCTCTGATGAAACTTTTGACCTTATATTGATTTAAACTCAAGATTAATATCTTATATATGAATTCTAAGAGGTCCAGTTGTCTGCAGCTTTATCATAATCAAAGTCTGTAGGATCAGGTCTCTCTAGGGAAATCAGCATCAGATTATTTAGTGTACTTGCTGGACACAGATGGCAGTGCTGCCCAGATATTGCCCCATTTGCTGGTTGGACTGAAAGCCAGCCCATATACTTCCCCAATTTGTTGGCTACACAGAAGGCTCTCCAGTAACACATACGTGGCCTCTGAAATGGAGACTGTGGACTGCCTACTTCCACTATCATCTGTATATGCTCTTCCTTTTACACTAGGGGAGGGATCTGATCTGCCCTCCACTGTGACGTCGCCCGGCACTGTAATGCAGCCATTAAGTCGCGCTGAGCTGACATTTCTATATGAAACGTCAGCGCAGCGGGACTTTCCGCTGTGTCGCAGTGCTGGGCAACAGGGGAATTTTTCTGGGCGGACCTCCCCAGAAAAAAACTTGGGGAGAACACTGACCTTCTCCCCCCAGCAGGGAGAGCGAGAGAGGATGTGCTGAACATCCTAAACTCATCTCCAGCCGCCTAATATAACAGCCGGTGTGACAGCTGCTACAGTGGCTGATGTAGAGAAAAAGAATACATAAATGAATAGGATTTCTTATGTTTCCATAGGCAGTGCTGTGCTAAAGTGTCCTGCTCTTGCGAGCACTTGGAAAAAACTAATTGTCTGCAGGCTTGAGGTTTGGGGATATAGAGGGGGAGGAATTCAGACAGATGTCAGATTCTTCAGGAAGAAACTCCTTCCCAAGTCTTCTATAACCCATGGTTCCGGTGTTATCCAGATGATAAAAAAAATGGTATATGCACACACTAACCAACGTGTATCATACTGCCCATTTTACTTACAAATGGCATCGTAGCAGAAACTGGAATTTAAATTGTGCATTCTTAGATGGCAAAAAGTTCAAATGGAATTTACACCTTATTTCCAAATGATTTCATCATGAATAGGATATTCACATACATCATAAAGCAAAATTAAGCAATTTTTTTTTTTTTTTTAATACCAAGATGAGAGGGAAAAAATACTTTATGTTCTATTATGATAACACCCACACTGCCACTTTTCACAAACAGGATTTTGGTACTTACCGATAAATCCCTTTCTCCGATTCCACAGATGACACTGGAGTTCAAGACAGTGGGGTATAGACGGTGGTAGAGCAGAGCCTGGCACTTTAAATAATCTAGAAGTGTGACTGGCTCCTCCCCCCTCTATGCCCCATCAGCCCCAGTTTAAGAACTGAGCCCGAGAGGAGACGGAGGACAACAGAAAAATTAGGAAAAGGAGAAGACCACAGAACGGAACAAGACC
Organism: Taudactylus pleione; assembly: GCA_031769625.1. Lineage (NCBI taxonomy): Eukaryota > Metazoa > Chordata > Amphibia > Anura > Myobatrachidae > Taudactylus > Taudactylus pleione. The sequence continues at coordinate 8,686,358 of JAUIMM010000016.1, read as the reverse complement.
GACTGAAGGAGAACAAAGGAACCCATTGCAGGGAACCCATGCAGTCACACAACTATAGAAACCAAACAAAACGGCAGGTACGCAGCGCTGGGCGGGCGTCCAGTGTCCCCTGTGGAATCGGAGAAAGGGATTTATCGGTAAGTACCAAAATCCTGTTTTCGCCTTCATCCACTAGGGGACACTGGAGTTCAAGACAGTGGGGACGTCCCAAAGCCAACCTCCCGGGTGGGAAGCGCGGAGAACTTACTGACCCCTCGGCCAAACCAAAACAGGGACCGCCAAGAACCATAGGCCCAGCGGAAGCTGAGGATTAAGTGTCGTAGAGCACAGGAGATAAATACCACTCCTCGCTAAACAGTCATAGAAACTTCCATAACGTACAGGTTAAGTCAAAAGGAACAGAACGGCTGGCGAGAGAACAAAGACAGTTGAGAAATGTCAGAACCAGTTATCTCAACTGAAATAGACCAAACCGGACCGTTGGTAGCCGAGAGCACCAACAAGAATCCATAGAAGGGCTGTAAACTAGAACAAACTCGAGAACCGTATTAGAGGCTAAACAGTAAGCTGCAACAGGTGCAGACAGCAGAATCCCAGCACAGCTGGACATAATCGTATATACAGAAGTATAACAATATCAATATACAGAGCTAAACTTGTCCACAGACTCCTAACAGAGTATGCCGGGAGTCAAAAGACTAGACCGAACAGTCGCCCTGAACCATCCTTGAGGTCCAACTACAACAAAGTTGTTAACCAGCGGAAAGGTTAGGCCATAGAAGTCTCCAAAGAGTGGAGATCCCACTGGGCATGAGCCCTAGGCGAAATAGAGAGGATTGAGACCACAAGACCCTTCAGAGGGTCAGACAGCAGTACATCACATTGTGAAAACAGGGATAAAACAGCAACTGAAACGCTGCCGCTAAAAAGAAAAACAACTTCCAGCATTATGGAAGTGCCTAGTCAGTACCAACTGCTGGCCCAAACCCTACCAGTAAAAGAGCACGAATGCAACAGTCAACCAGGAAGAGCTACCAATATAGGGAAGCATCCAGTCAGCAAGGCTAGAGCACTAGGACAACCATGAAGGTACCCATCAGGTACATGTCAGTGTGATCAAATATCAACAGCTATATAACAGAAAACCCAACCAGGCCCCCTGCGTGGAACATAGTGACTGTTACACATCTATGTAAAGACGTGCACTAGCCCATAGGTGCGCTTCGGTCCATAACCCCAACAGATTCTAGTAGATAGTGTCACTAATCCAATGTTGTAACGATGCACCCACACACCAGGAAAACTCTAAAGTGTAGAGCCAACTGATTAAAAGAGTGGATGGCTGCTAGGACAGCAGCTAGGGTGCATAAGGGAGAATAACACTATGTATGTCAGGTTGCATGAAATAGGAGCATCTTCCTAGGCATTAGTGAGGTATGCTCTTACCTGTGAGCGACCAAAAGCCCTCTGGACGCTATGTAGAATGTCACTGACCTTTACCATCACACAGCAACCTGCCACGTTAGGAATAGAGAGTAGCTTCAGTGGGCCAAGACCAATGCTCTACAGCACGGACATCCATCTGGAGATGTGCAGTATAAAATACTGTGGAAACTAGCAAAATGTTAGTGGAGACAAGAAGATCGTAGAACAGAACTCTATACTTGAGCCTGTTCCATAAGAGATGTGTATCTGTATAGTCGTGTTTAGACTATACATATACCCCTAAAACGATCTGCTAGTGTAAGTACCCTTACATAAATATTTATAATGGTGAAGTGCGTATTATGCCCACCAATCTAATACCACCCAGGCATGACACTCTTATATCGGCAGGTGGCTCTAGGCCTTCATGATATGAAGTGTACACAAGGGCCCCTTAGAGTCTAATTTTATTGAGATATGTGACAATAATATGGAGTACCAGAATTGATATTGAGAAGTGTACCTGTACTTAAGGGTACCTGTACTTAGACATAGAACGCGTTTGTCATCCCAAGTATTCATACAAGGAACGCATTTGTCATCCCAAGTATTCATACAAGGAATGGGTGTCTAATAAGTCTTCTACCAAGTGCATCATTGTAAATAATAATGGGTCCTCCGAACGGGGTGCTGTAGATATAGACTAACGGGAACCGAACTATAACCCCAGGAGGGTGTAAGTACGTATCTTTATATACATGTGTGGACATACACGAAGGCCCCAGGACATATATAGGGTCCATACTGGAAGCAATGCCTAAGACTATTACTATGTAAGCCGCATCACATGACTAGTTTATAGAGCACCATATAATATGTATGGATCTAGCCTACAGCTTCTGGGAAGCCCAGGCGGCATTCGCATGCGTGTAATTATAGGTAAACCTAATGATTGTGGAATTATAGGCATACCTACACACATACATAAATATATATATATATATATATATATATATATATATATATATATATATATATATATGAATATGTACACACACACACACACACACACAACTCAAACCCCAGGGAGTGTGTGTGTGTAAAGCGGAGTTATTGTACCAACAACCGCATCAGGAGAGTCAGCCTCCAATCGCAGCCTCCTTCTATCAATATGCTAGGTATCAGACAAAACAGATAAGAACAGATCTTACCTCTGCTCTTATGGTAAGGTTAAGAAGCGATATCTACATATGGATACGCGTACCTCATACAATCATATATTATACACATATATATATATACACATATATACATACACATACATATACATACATATACATACACGCACGTGGCTTGCCTCCACTCAGAGAGACTGCTCATGTGCCGCGTGTGGCCGTCATTCTGCTACTGCGTAGGGGCAGGATATTTTAGCAGCGTGCTGTCCCAGACTGGTTTTTCGATCCTGGGACCCTTCCGTTACTGGTGTACTCGCCTTATCAGGTGGGCCATTTTATCTCCAGATGAACCCGTTTTTGAAGTGGGAATCAAAAAGACGACCTCAATGCTGTGAGGCAGTAATGCCACCGCACTAGCCGTGCATCACTAACTTCTTCTTGTATGTGCCACCGAATGGAGCACAGAAGATATAAATCTATATAGATGCAATACCCTCTAAGGTAAGCACAGAAAGCTGTGAAAAAGGTTTTAAGATCAGCCTTAAATGTAGTATATGGGTTTCCACATATATACATGGGAAGAGTACTGCCCCTCTCAAAGGCGAGCCAATGTGAGGCATAAGCCTGGGGAAGGGACGCAAAAAAGAGCTAACCCTGAGTGAAGGGTATGCTATAACCATAAGTGCTAACCGCGGCGCCAGAACAGCGGCTAATACTATACATTTAGGCAAAGTAGTTAGTATACCATGAGGTAGCTCAGACTTTAGATGAAGCAAGGCACCCTTTGTGATAGATGCGGTGAGGCAGTTCCAAGGGAAAGTCTGACAGGGGGTAATAGCAGGCGCTGCAATTGGCGGGACTGTGCCTCGTCAGCACAGCGCTACTAGCCGGGATGTGCACCAACTGAATAACTGGCCCCTCTCAGAACCTCATAACGCGGTGTTATAGTTCAAAATTAAAAGGGGATTGGGCTAGTTCCCATTCTGCTAGCAAACCAGCCATCACTATACTCCTGTCACCCAGTGACAGGCATCCCTACCGTTTGCGCTGAAGCACTCCCAGCGTGGGAGGGGGAGGGCATAGGAGACCCACGCTAAAGCACTCCCTGCTGCAGGTAGTGCACTAAACTATACTACCTGCGTGCAGGAGATGACAGTAACATTTTCTAAAAAAGAACATGAGCAATAATTAAGAGCTATGAAATGTATGTTCTATAATTACTGTCCTTAGAAGGGAAGCAGGGGGCGCTGGAATACCGCTCTGAGTGTGCAAAGTGTTCCACTCCAGTCAGCACTGCTAGCCCCGTTAATAGAACTGCATAAAGCGGAGTAGTTGTAAATCCGGTTTGTGCCAGGAAAACGGGGGAGCATTCAAGGCTCCTGATGCAAAACCCCTCATTAACTAAACATCTCTCCTGCTAGGCCGGAGAGGATTCATGGGAGCACTGATGTTGTTCTAGGCCTACAGCTCCCGGTATTCCCAGGCGGTCTCTATCCAAGTACTAACCAGGCCTGACCCTGCTTAGCTTCCGAGATCAGACAAGATCGGGCGTGTTCAGGGTGGTGAGACCGTAAGCTGCTATGGCAGGGCGTGCCGGTCATACAGCGCTACATTGGGGAGCTGCATTTGGTATAATGTTAAGGCTATTAGCCCTATGCTACAGACTAGCCAAAAGGGAAGCCTGCTCAGCTGCTGCAAGCACAGAGAGTACACACAAACTCCACACAGCTAGGGCCGCGGTGGGATCCGAGCCCACAACGTCAGCGCTGAAAGGCAGCCATGTTATAGCGCAATGATAGCAGAACCGCGCTGCTCTATGTCCAGCAGGTCTGTTGTAGCTTGACTGTGCCTCAGCTGCGTACACTAGCTCGCCTTCTGAAAAGGGAAGACGCAGCGCTCCTGTTATGGAGAATGGCGGGCCTCCACGCATTCTTAGCACTTGCTGCCTGGGGCACATAGGCTGTACTAATACAGGCAAGAGGGTGCGCGGTGCAATGGAGACTCTCCCACTATCATCGCACCACTTCTCAGCGGTGCAGCGTCTCCTCCTGTAACAAGAGGAGAGACATTGCAGGTACAGACAGGCCCACAGTAGCGGCGTCTAACGGGCGCGCGGGAGATCAACTCGGCGCCGGTGTTATTTGTGAGCACTGGCGCGGTGTATTACAGACAGCCGCTAAGCGGCTCCAAGTGCCCACGTCAAAGCCGTCGCCGGAGCTTCTACATTACAAGCCCCGGCGCGGCTCAATTATTAGCTTGTCTGCTCCGCTAATGGCGGGCGTTTAGCGCGCCTACCGCGGCTACACCTCCTGTTCCCCATCTGGGGAGGAGGACCCGGACTGCGGACTGTCGGCGCTGCACTGCCTTTCAAGGGGGAGAGCCCGCCTCAACACTGAGCCACAGAGCTCAGTAACAAATGGCACCGCTGAAATGGCGGGCATTAACAGTGACCGCTAGCAGCATGTCACTGAGCCCAGCTAACTTCCACTGCTCCTGCTAATCAGGAGCAGTGGTCATACTTACGGACTGCTGCGGCCGGGATGCTGGGCTGAGGGGGCGGCGTGGAACCCGGACACATGCCGGTGTGAGCAGTGGCGGGTCCTCGCAGGGTCGGATGACTCCATTATGTGTGCCCCCTCCTTAGGGTCACCGGACACAGGCTGCAGTAGCCGTGTGGTGCCCTTCCCGGCGGCTCCCACGTAGCAGGCAGACTGCCACAGTAAGCAGCCTGCCTGTCCTCAGTGCTTGTAATAAAAGCTTAAATATAATTAAATGAGAAAGGCTGGAGACAGCCTGATGTGCGACCGGCTCTCTCGGGCACATTCTAAAAACTGGGGCTGATGGGGCATAGAGGGGGAGGAGCCAGTCACACTTCTAGATTATTTAAAGTGCCAGGCTCTGCTCTACCACCGTCTATACCCCACTGTCTTGAACTTCAGTGTCCCCTAGTGGATGAAGGAGAAATATCCCTTTATTGGTCCCAAAATATCCTATGATGAACAAGGTTTTAGAGACAACTTTAGAGCCTAGGTGTATGTGACTTTAAAACCAGTCTTACCATCTCCTTGCCCACCTGGCTTTGTACTGGCCCATGATTTGGCAACAACAGGAACCTCTGGCGTAGGGGGAACAACTGGCTTTGGTGGTGGTGGTGGTGGCACTTCTGGTATTCTAGAGCAAAACACAAAAAAACAAAATAAAATGTCACTGAACTACTAAACTACCTAATCTAAGCAATTTTTATATAAGACAGCTGAACATAAAATAAGTTTCTAACAAATAAATGCTTGTAATTGTTGTACATAAAAGGTCTTTGAACATTAGTATTTCAACTTACTTCTCCTCTTCACACTGATCTTGTTTGGATGCCCAGCCTGTTCCATCTTTGGGCACAATGTTCACGTTAGGGTCATTGCCTTTATTTTCTGCTTTCAGACTGGGCAGGTTTGCAGGTGGAGGCATCCGTCGAGACACGGCAACTTTTCCCAGGCTTTGAAGTCCATGGCGTGCAGCAACTTAAATAAAAAAAAAAGATAATATACATAAAAATATGGAACAAAGATTGATAGTTAAGTAAGCTGGTTTTAAATGGTGTGTGTGTGTGTGTGTGTGTGTGTGTGTGTGTGTGTGTGTGTGTGTGTGTGTGTGTGTGTGTGTGTGTGTGTGTGGAGGGAAGAGGTGCTATTTGCCAAATGAGACTTAACAATATGATACACATTCCTTTATGTTGTAGTAGTCATTTGGTGTTGCCATTTGTGGTTCTATTTAGTAGTTTATAAATCTTATAGTGCTACAGCCCCTACATGCAAAGCTTACAGGACTGGGGTAATCATAGCTTCAGAGTTAGCGGGGAACGCAATTGTTTTTTGGGCACCCAACAGAGCTATTTAATTCATGTACTGATAAAGCGAGATTGCTGCAGACGCCCTTTATTGCTTCTTGCACCCACCAGAGGTGGCGACCAGAAATGTGCAAAAAATATGAGATATGGTAAGAACTTACCCTTGTTATCTCTATTTCTACGAAGTCCATAGGGTTCCACAGGATACCTTGGGGTATAGGTGTGACGTCAGTCGCAGGGCACCAAAGAGTTAAGCTTTCAGCCTCCCAGGATGCACTAGGTCCCTCTCCTATACCCCGCCCCCGGGCCAAGGCACCTCAGTTAGTTACCAAGCCATAGGCCGGAGGAGGAGAAGGAAGAGAGAGAACAAAGATCTGGACACATACAAGAATCACATTCTCACCAGAGGGAGACGGAAAACCGGTGACCAGAGCAAAGCCCATCTGCAGCACAGGTGCGACAGGGCGGGAGTCCTGTGGAACCCTATGGACTTCGTAGAAATAGAGATAACAAGGGTAAGTTCTTACCATATCTCATATTTTCTACTTCAGGGTCCATAGGGTATCCACAGGATACCTTGGGGATGTCCCAAAGCAGTATCCTTTAAGGGTGGGGACGCTCCTGTGCAGAAAGGAGAATCCGCCGCCCGAAGGAAGCATCCTGAGAGGCGAAGGTGTCAAACCTGTAATACCTCACGAAGGTATGGACAGAAGACCACGTAGCAGCCTTGCAGATCTGAACTGCCGAGGCACCACGTCGAGCTGCCCACGAAGGACCCACAGACCTAGTGGAATGAGCCTTCAGAGAAGGAGGGACCGGTAGGCCTTCATGAAGATAAGCTTCAGAAATAGCCATACGGATCCAGGCTGCCAAAGTTTGCTTTGAAGCAGGCCAACCCTTTTTACGGAAGCCAAAGAGGACAAACAAAGCGTCCGACTTCCTAAACGAAGAAGTGCGGTCAACATAAGTCCTTAAGGCCCGCACAACATCCAAAGAGGCCTCACCCACGGAAAGACCCGGTGAGTTAAAGGCCGGAACAACTATTTCCTCGTTAATATGAAACTGGGAAATAACTTTGGGAAGAAACTCGGGCCGAGTGCGGAGCACTGCCCTGTTCCCATAAAAAACCAAGAAAGGGGGTCTACAAGAAAGAGCCCCTAACTCAGAAACACGTCTGGCCGAAGCAATGGCCAGAAGGAAAACAGTCTTAGCTGTTAGCCATTTAAGATCCACTGAGCCCAGTGGTTCAAACGGCGGTCCTTGGAGAGCCCTCAGGACCACAGCCAAATCCCAAGGCGCCACAGGTGGAACAAAGGGCGGCTGAATGCGGAGAACACCCTGCATAAAGGTGCGCACATCCGGGATTGTAGCAATCCTACGGTGAAACCAGACAGATAGGGCCGAAACCTGTACCTTCAAAGAAGCAAGGCGAAGCCCATGATCTAGTCCCGCTTGCAGGAAGGCGAGAATCCGAGACAGACGAAACTCCCGCGGTGCATAACCTCTCGGTCGACACCACTGGAAGAACGTATGCCACACGCGATGGTATATCCTCGCGGAAGACGGTTTCCGAGCTCGTAACATGGTACGCACCACAGAGCTGGAAAACCCCCGGGACCTCAGCATGGCCGTCTCAACAGCCACGCCGTCAAAGACAGCCGAGTCAGGTCCGGGTGAAGGCAAGGACCCTGAGACAGAAGGTCCGGTCGTAGCGGCAACCGCAGAGGAATGTCCACGGACAGACCCTGAAGGTCTGAGAACCAGTGCCGTCTGGGCCACGCGGGAGCTATCAACAGGAGCGTCCCTCCTTCCTGTTTGAATTTCCGGATTACCCGTGGAAGAAGGGAGACCGGAGGGAACAGGTATGCGAACCGGAACGTCCACCGGACGGACAGAGCATCCACCAGAGACGCCCCTTCGTCTCTTGTGCGAGACCCGTACACCGGCAACTTGTTGTTGTGCCGGGACGCCATGAGGTCGATTTCTGGAAGACCCCACCTGTCCACCAGTAGTTGAAAAACGTCCGGGTGCAGGGACCATTCCCCCGGATGAACGTCCTGGCGACTTAGAAAGTCCGCCTCCCAATTGAGCACTCCCGGGATGAAGACCGCTGATATGGCCGGAAGATTGCGCTCCGCCCAAACCAGGATCCGAGAGACCTCTACGAGAGCCGCCCGACTGCGAGTTCCTCCTTGCCTGTTTATGTAGGCCACGGTGGTAGCGTTGTCCGACTGGACCTGCACCGGGCGACCCTGGAGAAACCGCTGTGCCTGCTGGAGAGCATTGAAGACCGCACGGAGTTCCAAGATATTTATTGGAAGCTCCGCTTCTGTCGGCGTCCACCTGCCCTGGAACAAGTGTGGACCCGAAACTGCTCCCCAGCCCCGAAGACTGGCGTCCGTTGTCAACAGGACCCAATTTGGAACCCAGAACGGACGTCCCTTGTTGAGGTGGGTCGTCTGTAACCACCACGTAAGGGACAGGCGAACCTCCTGGGTGAGCACAATCGTCTGGGACTTCAGAGACTGAGTCAGCCCGTTCCACTTGGACAGGATCAGGTGCTGCAGAGGTCTGGAGTGAAACTGGGCGTATTCCACCATGTCGAACACCGACACCATGGAGCCCAGTAACCTCATCGCCGAGTGTAAGGACACCCGGCGGCTGTGCAGACAACTGCGCACCCTTGACTGTAAAGCAGAGATCTTGTCCTCCGTCACGAAGATCCTTTGCTGTCCCGAGTCCAATAAGGCTCCAAGATGCAGAATCCTCCGAGACGGGATTAGAGTGGACTTCTGCCAGTTGATTAGCCAGCCGTGCCGTTGCAGCAGTGCAATGGTCAGGTCCAAGTGGCGTAACAGGAGCTCTGGAGATCCTGCCACCAATAACAGGTCGTCCAAATACGGCAACATGCGGACTCCCTGCAGCCGCAGAGAAGCCGCCATGACCGCCATCACCTTGGTGAAAACACGTGGTGCTGTTGCCAGGCCAAAAGGTAACGCCCGAAACTGGAAGTGGTCGCTGCTGATTGCAAACCTGAGGAACTGTTGATGGCGCCAAAGAATAGGGACATGCAGGTAAGCGTCCTGTATGTCCAATGACACCAAGTAGTCCCCAGGTTCCAGCGCCAGAATGATGGACCGTAGGGTCTCCATCCGAAACTTCGGGACCCGCAAAGACTTGTTGAGTGCTTTGAGGTTGAGAATCGGACGATATGACCCATTGGGTTTCTGTACCAAAAATAGGTTTGAATAGAAACCCTGGCCCCTCTGGGAGAATGGAACCGCCACTATAACTCCAGCCTGGAGCATAGTGTGCAATACCTTCCGCAGCTCCGTAGCCTTGTTCCGGTCTGATGGGAGACCCGTGGTGAAGAAGCGAGCCGGGGGTCTGTGCCGGAAGGAGAGGGCGTATCCGTGGGAAACCACCTCCAGAACCCAAGTGTCTGTCGTAGTGGTCGACCAACACTGGGCGAACTGTAGCAGGCGGCCTCCCACCCTGGGATCCCCCAAAGGGAGGCCCGGACCGTCAGGCCGCAGGCTTGCCATCTGGCTTGGGGGCCGGACGTCTGGTACTCCATGCCTGCTTCCGGGGCTTGACCGATTTCTTAGGGCCAGCCTGTCGAGGAAACGACTGTGGTTTGGGCCTGCCCTGGGCCCTAGATGACCGAAAGGACGATGGTCCCGAACCAGAAGGAGCAGCGGCCGACGGGAGACAGGCAGATTTGGCTGCCGCCAGCGTGGCCACAATCTTATCCAGATCCGGACCGAAGAGAACTTCTCCGGTAAACGGCAACGCTTCCAGACCTTTCTTGGAATCTGCGTCCGCCTTCCAGGATCGCAGCCACAAGGTGCGACGAGCAGCTACCGCTGCTGAAGAAATTCTAGACACCAGAGTACTAATGTCTAGAGCCGCCTCGTTGATGTAGGTGGCCGAATCACGGAGATTGCCAATCAACTCCGCCTGATCGGCCGGACAGTCGGATTCAAAAGAAGCCTCTAATGAATCCGCCCAGCGCTCCATCGCTCTGGCAACCCAGCAAATGGCCATAGCCGGCCGTGCTGCCCCCCCCAGCAAGGGAATAAGCGGACTTCAGGCAGATTTCTACCTTGCGGTCCGTAGCATCCTTAAGGGAGGACATGGATGGCATCGGCAATGTGGCACTACGGACAAGACGGGTCACGTGAGAATCCACCTGTGGAGGGGATTCCCACTTCGCAAAATAATTATCCGCGAACGGATAAGCCACCGCCAGGCGTCTCTGCGGCTGGTATCTTTTGCCAGGTTGTTTCCACGCCTCCTCTAAATGGTCCACCAACTGACCCGAAAGAGGAAAGACTGTGGCATCGCCCTTCACATCTTTGAAAAAGGCATACTTAGATTTAGCCGCTGGGGGAACTTCGTCCTCAATCACCAAGGCTGTGCGGACCGCCCGAATAAGTCCAGGAATATATACTTTGGACTTAGCATCAGCGTCCTTAGTATGGAGAGGTTCCTGATCGTAAGGATCTAGAATCTCCCCATCATCAGACGTCCCTTCGTCATCCTCATAAGGAGCGGACAGAGACGCCACCGGCCTTTTATGAGACCGCATCACAGACTCCCCTTGCAACACATCCGACAAGTGCTGTACAGAACTCGTCAGGGAGTTAACCCACGCTGGCTCCTGAGAACCCGGGAGCGGGGAAATAGGGAGACTGTGGGGTACCACCAATTGTCGTGGGAACCCCTGCATGGGTGACGACACCACAGACTGCTGGGACAAACCCATCGGAGTAAACGCGGGCTGCGGAGCTAACTGGCCCACTAAAGCTGTTAACGCCTGAGCGAAACAAGCCCAGGGCGGCTCCTGTACCGGTGCTGTAACCGTAATAGGCCGCGCCATGGACAAACACTGCCGGCAAAGGCCCTCCGCGCTACCCTCCCCCTCCGCTAACGGTACTTTGCACGTGGTACACTGTAGCCGGAGGGGAAAATCACTTTCAGACATGATGGCACCACGTATGTGACCTCTCTCACCAATTAAGTATTAAATAGGCGAGAGACCACCCTGCAGCACCGCACCGCAAGGGCTTTAGCAGAAAGAACAGGGACAGTAATAAAGCTGACAGTTTAGAGAAGAAAAGATTACAGGCAGCAGCGCTAGCACAGTCACATACAATGCAGAGAAATAACAATTCCTGCACTAACAGCGCTGATCACTCAACTACACAGACACAGGGCCTGGTAGGACACAGCGCTGCATACACAGACCTGAGCCACAGCGGAGGAGAGGTATGCGGGGGGACCCAGACCACGATGCTTCCGTCCAGCGCTTCCAGCAGCGTTCACCATGCGTTCTGGAGAAGATGGCCGCCGAGGAGCAGAGAGGAGGCTGGCCTGGGGGAGGAGCGCTGCCACAGGACCAGTCGGCAGCATGCAGAGAGGGCTGTGTGCAGCGGGGGAGGCGCCGGCTGTGAGACAGGGAAGGCGCGCTCCCCTGGCATGCATTTAACCCCTGGGACGCCGCAGCGCTACCGCTCTGCTGCGGTCCGCTGTCCCAGGGGGTAGTGGAAGCGCAGGTTGGTCGCCTGGCTCCACGCTGCAGCCAGTCCCCAGGGAGCCCCCTGCCTGGGGACTTAGGACCATGTGATCAGCGGGGACCCACCGCGGGACCCCGCTGCTTACCTCTGTCCCCCTTGAATCCGGCCATGGTCCGGAGCATCTGGGGTCACCGCTAGCTGTGACCCCAGACGCCCACCAGCATCCCCGGATCAGTACCGGCGTTCTGGTACCGGCGGGGTGTAGGGAAGACAGCATGGACGTCAGGACTGACTGTCCATGCTGTTCATCCAGATGTGCAGCCACAGCTGCATGAAGAATAAGCTTCAGGGGCTCTTCTAGCCCCCACTCCAACAGGTGCACCCGACTCCGGCCGGGCACCAAACTAAACTGAGGTGCCTTGGCCCGGGGGCGGGGTATAGGAGGGGGACCTAGTGCATCCTGGGAGGCTGAAAGCTTAACTCTTTGGTGCCCTGCGACTGACGTCACACCTATACCCCAAGGTATCCTGTGGATACCCTATGGACCCTGAAGTAGAAACTCCAGGCTTTAGGATGCCCAAACTGCATTTTCAGCAGCAGACCCAATGGTTTAGACAGGTTTACCCGCTTTAAACACGGTGCGTTTAGGTGCGACATGCACAAATAGAAATAAGTGTCCAAAACAATTTAATATCACTCCCCCCCTCGCTTTAGAAGGGACATCTAGCACAATTCAAATAATTGAATTTCCCCCTTAAAGTTTCAGAAAGTGTGTTCATTTACAGACTATAAAAAGTAGTGGTGATCCAATCTGGAAACAAAGTTGTGCAAAAGAAAAAACAAAACAAAAAACACAAATGGAAAAAGAGGTTACCATAATTTGGAAGAAGTCGATATTATGTCAATGTTATCTGTTGTCATTATAAACATGCTGACATATAGAACCTGTCAACATAATGGTGTTGACATGTTGACTGGAATTAGACTTCATAAATGCTTACACAAATTCAACAACTAGAACATGAGGACCAGCAGCTTTATGTGCCAGCAAATATGGGCTAATAGTAATAGTATTTTAAAAACACAAAAAGCTATTATAAAAGGTCTACCTCCCCAATAACTAAATCCAAACAAGAAAATAAAAATAATAATGAAAAGGACACTACAATGGGCGGACCAGTTAGAGCTGTTGCTTCGTTTCTACGGCAAAACGTCTACTTTCCTATTAATGTTTAATCATCCTTACAAAACAGATGGACCTGTCTCTCAAGAGTCAGATAGCCAAAAATATCACAGTAGTTCATCTATTTTGCACAAGCCCAGACCATTCAATGAACATTACTAAAACTGGAAAAGCTTATTACAGTACATAACAGAACATTTAAAACAAAACCAATATCCCACCACAACAATTACAATTGAACACACCCACATTCTCAGACACTGGTCATGGCAGTATAAATATACTGAAAATATATATATGCACATTTTTTGACAATAACATTTTAAAATTAACTTTGGCTCTGTTCCCTCAATTACTTCTCATGGGTGATGCTGGCACCTCCGAGTATCTGGCTGTGCTTAGCAACTCGGCAGAAGCGAGCAGATGGATTTCTCTGGGGTAGAATCAATTGTTGTTTGGGCGCCCATTAGTATTAGACGGCGCCTATACAATTTAATCTCCCCCTCTCGGGTAGTTTCAATTGTTGTTTGGGCGTCCGTTAGTAATGTTTTAAGCAAGCAGTGGTAATTACTATATGCGTTCATATGTAGACATACACTTGCTAGATTATTCTGCTTGGGTACTCTGTTGTTGCCATCATGTTTTAGTCTACGGCTTCACCCTCACTACTCATCTCCATATCATGACACTGTCCCAGTCACATGCAGCTCTGCACTCAGTAGTCACTGCTTCAAAATAACTACACTCATCTGCTGCTGTAGCCATTCTGATGATCTGATGGGCCAAAGGCGGTTTTACCTAACCCACTTCAGAAGAGGCTATACATTGCTGAACAGATGTAGATTTAAAAGACAAATAGGCGCACAAACTCGAGTCAAACACTTTTAAATATTACAGTAAAATGGAGAGAAGTACTATACATATAGTGAAACATAGAATGCAAGTGGTTCATCAAAGGTAAATTAAAAGTAATTTTTGTAATTGCAATAATTAAACAACATGTACAAAAAAGGTACAATGCCTGCTAGTTAGGCTCTTCTTTCCTATGTATCCCCACCATTAACAGGAATCTCATTTAAGCTGGTGGAGGCAAGAACCATGTAAGCGATTTAATCTCTCCATCTGTATGCAGTGGTAAACAAGGCTACAGAGTGGAGAATCACAGAGACTGATACCAGTATATACTTAGCGTCCACTATGTTTAATACACTGCTTATACATATACACACACATAGGCACAGAGGGGGGTGGGGGGGGGCATGGTGTTTAAGGGGCTACACCTCAAAAGCTATTGGAGGTACCAAGCATTTGGCATGGGCAGGCAGAACTGTCGCTTAGTGCTGCATGCCAAATTTCAGGGCAAAGACATAAAAAATAAGGAATTGGGAGTAATCTAAAGGTCCAACTGTCAGTTTTTTCTGACACTCAATCAGGACCACTTTTCTGCTGTTCTCTGTGAGGGATTTTTGGGAAGGCATAAGACAGGGTACAGGAGGGGGGGGGGGGGGTAGCGGGCCTTAGCTGCGGCCAGGAGCCAGGGAAGGTAACGGCAGTGTGGGCGGCGGTGATGCGGGCTACAGGACCTGGGGAGGTAGCAGCAGACAGATGCAGGCTCAGATACGTACTGGTTATGCTAAAACAGGATTTTGGTACTTACTGATAAATCCCTTTCTTTGATTCCATAGGGGACACTGGAGGCTTCATGACAGTGGGGTGCTAACGGAGAGATGGCACTATAAAATTTAGAGTGTGACTAGCTCCTCCCCATCTTTACCCCCCTACAAGCCCAGTCTTAGGAAACTGTGCCCGAGGAGAGCTGGAAAACCAACAGAAGAGGAGGAGGTGAAGCAAGTACACAAACACATAACGTGTAGAAAGTTTGAAAAACCGTAAATTAAAAGAAAACCAAAAGTCATAACATATAACAACAACCATGGCAGGAAGGAAACAGCACAGGTTGGGTGTCCAGTGTCCCCTATGGAATCAGAGAAAGGGATTTATTGGTAAGAACCAAAATCCTGTTTTCTCCTTCATCCACTAGGGGACACTGGAGGCTTCATGACTTCATGGGCGGGAGAGCGCTGAGAACCCTGTAGAACAGCATGGCCATACTGCGATGCAGAGGCCGCAAACGTGTCAAATCAGGAAAACCGGACAAAAGTATGCCGGCCCAACCAAGTGGCCGCCCGGCAAAGTAACTCCATGGAAACCCCGCAAGCAGCCGCTCACGAGGAACCCACCGAGCGAGTGGAATACGCTGTAACCGAAAGCGGAGGCTCCCTAGAGGAGGCTACATAGCCCTGTCTGATGGTCAGACGAATCTAGTGTGCAAGCGTCTGTTTGTAAGCCGGCCAACCAGTACGAGCTGCATCATACAAGACAAACAGAATCAGATTTTCGTAGAGCTACGGTCCTATATACATAGATCCGGAGAGCTCTAACTAAGTCCAAGGATCTAGAAGCTGGTGAATCCTGTGGAACCAGCACCACAATAGGTTGGTTTATGTGGAATGCAGAAACCACCTTAGGAAGAAAGGCCATTCTCGTACGAATCTCCGCCCTATCTGCATGAAAAAACAAGTACGGAGGACGACAGGAGAGAGCCCAGAGTTCGACACCCTTCTGGCCGAGGCCAGAGCGAGAAGGACCACCCTCCATGAAAGGTACTTCAATTCCACAGTCTCGAACGGTTCGAACAGAGAAGACTAAGAAAGAAAGGAGGAGATCTAGGTCCTATGGAGCCGTAGGAGGTACAAAGGGTAGTTGTAAACGGATAACCCCCTGCAGAAAAGTCTGAACATCTGGGTGTAAGGCCAGTTTCTTCTAGAAGAAAATGGAGAGTGCAGAGACCTGAACCTTCAGGGATCCCAGACAAAGTCCCGCTGAGAAGCCTGCCTGCAGGAAAAGTAGGAGTCTGGCACCTTAAAATTTGTAGGAGGCGATACCCGCCGTTCACACCATGTTACATAAGCCTTCCAAATGCGGTGGTATTGTTTGGAAGTAACTTCCTTTCAGGTCCAGAGCATAGTAGGGATTACAGTTGATGGGATCCCTTTTCGCCGTAGTATTGCCCTTTCAATAGCCACGTCGGCAAACGTAGCCACATTAAGTTTGGATAGACTAAAGGACCTTGCTGCACGAAATCCTCTCGCAGAGGTAGAGGCCACGGATCGTCTATCAGCAGAAGGAGATGGTTGGAACACAAAGCTCTGCAAGGCCAATCCAGAGCCACTAATAGAACCTTGGATCTCTTCCTCTTGATGCATCGTAGAATCCGAGGCAGGAGAGGAAATAGCGGGAACAGATAGACAAAGCAGAACCTCACTGGTGTTGAGTGTGCGTCCACTGCCACGGCCTGCGGGTCTCTCGTCCGAGAGTAGTACAGAGGCAGTTGATTCTGTCTGGACGCCATGAAGTCAACTTACAGAAGGCCCCACCTTTGGACAAGTTGTTGAAACACCGGGGGATGGAGCTCCCACCCCCAGGGGTGCACGTCCTGACAGCTGAGGTAGTCTGCCTCCCAATTTTCCACGCCTGGAATTAATATTGCTGATATCGCCACTGCGTACTGTTCCACCCAGAGCAGGATGCGGCTTACCTCCATTGCTGCCTGACTTCTGGTGCTGCCTTGGCGGTTTATGTACGCCACCGCTGTGGCGTTGTCAGACTGGACTGACTGATTGACCCAGCAACAGGTGATGTACTAACTGAAAAGCATAGAACACTGCCCGTAATTCCAAGATGTTTATCGGCAGAATCGGTTGCTGTGAGATCCAGCGGCCCTGGAAGTGGTTTTCCAGAGTCACTGCCCCCCACCCTGGCAGATTTGCGTCTGTGGTGAAGAGAGTCCTATCCCACACTCCGAACCTCTTGCCCTCCCAACAGGTGAGACAAGCTCGAGCCCAAGTTTTGGGATTTAGCTTCACGCGCTGGTGAAGGAAAAGATGGGACCCTGACCATTGGGATAGGAGGTGCAGCTGAAAAGGCCTGGAGTGGAAACGGCCGTAGGGAATGGCCTCGAAAGTCGCCACCATCTTCCCGAGGAGTCGTATGCAGAAGTGCACCGATACTCGCCGATGTTGAAGAACCAGCCTCATCATCTCCTGAATGGAGGCTGCCTTTTCCTGAGGAAGGAAGACCCTCTAACGAACCTTGTCCAGGATCGTCCCCAGAAACTGTAGCCTCTATGACAGCTGCAGATGTGACTTGGGAAAATTCAGGAGCCACCCGTGTCATATTAGCAGCCTGTCAGTCACTACAATGTTTTGTAGTACCTGATCTCTGGAATGAGCTTTCAGGAGGATATCGTCCAGATAAGGGACAATAGTGACCCCCTGTGACCAAACGAGACCCATCATCACTGCCATTACTTTGGTGAATACTCTGGATGCCGATGACAAGCTGAAGGGCAAGACTCAGAACTGGAAATGAGAGTTCCGAATGGCGATTCGTAGAAACGCCTGGTGAGGCGGCCAGATTGGAATGTGGAGGTAAGCATCCTTGATATATAGAGATGCCATGAATTCACCTTCCTCTACCCCCTCAGGAGAAGTCCCAAACGTGAACAGCTCCCTCTTGAACCTGAATACGCTCAAGTAGGGATTGAAATCCTTCAAGTTCAGAATAGGTCTGACCGATCCGTCCGGCTTCGGAACCATAAACAAACTGGAGTAGAATCCCTGTTTGATTTGATGTGTGGGAACTTGGACCAATACCCGAGCGGTCAGAAGTTTGTCTATCGTTTCCTGTAATACGACACTCCTGTCGCTGGAAGCTGGCAAACCTGTGGTGAAAAACCGAGGAGGAGGTTGGAAATCGAGTTTGTACCCCTCGGTGATGAGGTCCCGAAACCAGGCGTCTGAACAAGATGCTGTCCATACTTCTCTGAAGTCCCGAAGACTAGCTCCCACACTGGGGTCCCCCAGGTGAGAGGGAAACCCATCATGCACTGGGTTTGGTGGTGGACTTAATTTCCTGTTGAACAGAGGACACTGCAGATCTTCCATGGCCTTTGGAACCATGAGAGACTGTAGGGCTTTCGAGGAGCAGTAGCAGCAGATGGGAGATAAGTAGACTTACCCCCAGTAGCTTGGGAAATCCACTTATCCAGTTCTGGGCCAAAGAGGACATTGCCTGTGATAGGTAGATTTTACACAGCTCTTTTTGATTCTGCATTTGCCTGCCACTGTCGAAGCCAAATTGCCCTGCATGCTGATACCGCCAAGGTCGACGTTCTAGAGGCGAGATTACAAACATCCTTCTACGCCTCTCCAAGATAGGAAGCAGATTCCCTATATGTTCTGCTGGAGGAATAAGGTCCTTAGTGGAGAGTTGAGCCCGCAACCCTCCAAATAGCTGTGTAGCCCAAGTTTCAATCGCCTTGTTGGTCCAGCAGCTCACTATTGCAGGACGAAGAGTCAGGCCTGCTGCTGTCATGCCTGCTGCTGTGGAGAGAATCCAGTTCCTACGATACCGGAAAAGAGGCAGCTTGCCTTTGCTTCTTCAAAAAGAAGGACGGCCGTGTAGGCCGTTGATCCTTCAGCTTTAACACCTGGCGGATTGCTGAAATCAACGCCTCTATCCCTTGGGACACAGGTTCTGGCTTCTCCTCTCCAGAGTCCTGTGTATATTCCCCCTCCTCTAGAGCGGGCATATCCACATCCTCAGTCTTCCGACTGGAGGACTGAGGGTAACAATCTCTTCTTGGAGATCTGTGGAGAATGAACCGTGAACGGAGCATTGGATGGTGCCATGGCTTTTGTGATTCCTTCCATAGATTTTGCTAGTGACCGCGCCCAGACCGGTTCCTCTAGGGCAGTGTTGGCTAACCTTGACACTCTAGCTGTTATGGAACTACATAACCCAGCATGCACTGCTACAGTTTTGCTATTAGGGCATGCTAAAACTGTGGCAGGGCATGCTGGGATATATAGTTCCACAACAGCTGGAGTGTCAAGGTTAGCCAACACTGCTCTAGGGTAGTCGCTTGAGACCTAGAAACCTCTCCTTACAAGAAGCCTCCAGTTCTGCAGCCAAGTGCAACATAACCGTTGTGAATTGCGCCGCCCATATCAGCGTTTCCTGCATCAAAGTTTGAGCAGATTGCTCTGTATCACAATTTTCACACAACAGGGAGCTAGAGGATTGGCCCTTTGCAAATTTTTATGCACATTTTGTGCAAGTAAAGGAAGCCTTAGAGCCCCCTTCAAGCCATGGTACACAAACACTGAAAACACACATAGCACAGTAGCATAGCGGAGAGTGAAAAATGCAGAGACTGAGATGCAGAGAGGAGGGCAGAGGGGGAGGAAAAACACACCATCCCTAACAGCACTCCTAGCAATGCTAGAAACGCTAGGCACAGAGTAAAGTTACTATGTGCCCTAAAGCTCTCGTGACCAGCCTAACCCCCACTGATCACTCAGTTCCAGGGAAAGCTGTTTCAGTCTCAGCACTAATAGCGCGGTCAGCAGCAGCAGGATGTAGGGATCTCTGTGGAAGCGCTGGGGGCAAAAAGCAGATACACGGAGAAAGGCTACCCCACTCACTATGGTGCCTGTTTTGAACTGTCAGCACTAGCATACTGCTGCTGATCACACTATACATACCGCCCGTTTATAATGCCTGGCTACCCCGCTAATCGGGGAGCCAGAATCATACTTACAGATCTGCCATTGCTGCCAGTGGCGGTCTGCGATGTCCGCTGCACGCAGTGGTGTGCGGTAGACCCCAGAGACAGTGGTCCCTGTAGCCGAGGACTCATGCGCTAACTGCAAGCAGTTGCGATAGGGCCCCCCCAGCACACATCTATACCCCACTGTCATGAAGCCTCCAGTGTCCCCTAGTGGATAAAGGAGAAATACAGGGGACAAATGACGTAGGGATCCCCTGTATTAAGTACAACCAGCACTGGGCTATTCAAAACCAGTCCTGGTTGCTGTTTTCCACCCATCTGCATCACTTTGGCTCCCCCCCTCTACAAGCCTTTCTGTCTCACCCATCCACACCACTCTTATCCGATCTGCGCAGCTCTATCTTCTGCTCACACCTCAGTTGCATAGACTCCATGTGTGCATTCCAATGAGCACATAATTCTATGAATTAGCAGCTGCATCACAGCAGCATTCTCACTGTAAGAAGTGCTGAATCTGCAGTTAACCACAGGGTGAGACGGCATACCAAATCTGTATGGCGCAAGGAACACGTCCACTAAAGGCATTAGCCTTACTGATTGGAATTTCATTGCTTTTTTAAGTTTGAGTGGAAGAAATTCAGTAGGTTTTGTGAAGTTTCAGATCATGTCTAAGAAGCCTTAATGGGACATGTGAAGCCGTAAGGTTGTCTATGGAATAAAATTTTTATATATATATATATATATATATATATATATATATATACACACACACACACACACATATATACACACACACATACTTAATTGGGACATTGACAGAATTTTAATATTTTGGCCTCTATTCACCACCACAATGGCTTTGAAATGAAGCAAACAAGATATGCTTTAACTGCAGACTTTCAGATTTAATTTGAGGGTAATTACATCCAAATCAGGTGAGTGAACGGTATAGGAATTACAACGGTTTCTATATGTGCCTCCCACTTTTTAAGGGGCCAAAAGTAATGGGACTATCAACTCAAAAGCTGTATCATGGACAGGTGTGGGCTATTCCCCCCGTTATTTCATTATCAATTAAACAGGTAAAAGGTCTGGAGTTGATTCTAGGTGTGACATTTGCATTTGGAATCAGTTACTGTCGGCTCTCAATATGAGATCCAAAGAGCTGTCACTATCAGTGAAGCAAGCCATCATTAAGCTGAAAAATCAAAACAAATCCATCAGAGAAATCCATCAGAGAGATAGTAAAAACATTAGGTGTGGCCAAATCAACTGTTTGGAACATTCTTAAAATGAAGGAACGCACCGGAGAGCTCAGCAACACCAAAAGAACCGGAAGACCACAGAAAACAACTGTGGTGGATGACAGAAGAATTATTTCCCTGGTGAAGAAAAAACCCCATCAAAACAGTTGGCCAAATCAAGAACACTCTCCAGGAGGTAGGTGTATATGTGTCAAAGTCAACAATCAAGAGAAGACTGAATATAGAGAGTTCACCACAAAAACAGGAAGACCAAATTAGAGTTTGAAAAACAACATCTAAAAAATATGAGATATGGTAAGAACTTACCCTTGTTATCTCTATTTCTACGAAGTCCATAGGGTTCCACAGGATACCTTGGGGTATAGGTGTGACGTCAGTCATCGGGCACCATAGAGTTAAGCTTTCAGCCTCCCAGGATGCACTAGGGTCCCCCTCCTATACCCCGCCCCCGAGCCAAGGCACCTCAGTTAGTTACCAAGCCATAGGCCGGAGGAGGAGAAGGAAGAGAGAGAAAAAAGATCTGGACACACACAAGAATCACATTCTCACCAGAGGGAGACGGAAAAACCGGTGACCAGAGCAAAGCCCATCTGCAGCACAGGTGCGACAGGGCGGGAGTCCTGTGGAACCCTATGGACTTCGTAGAAATAGAGATAACAAGGGTAAGTTCTTACCATATCTCATATTTTCTACTTCAGGGTCCATAGGGTATAAACAGGATACCTTGGGGATGTCCCAAAGCAGTATCCTTTAAGGGTGGGGACGCTCCTGTGCAGAAAGGAGAATCTGCCGCCCGAAGGAAGCATCCTGAGAGGCGAAGGTGTCAAACCTGTAATACCTCACGAAGGTATGGACAGAGGACCACGTAGCAGCCTTGCAGATCTGGACTGCAGAGGCACCACGTCGAGCTGCCCACGAAGGACCCACAGACCTAGTGGAATGAGCCTTCACAGGAGGAGGAACCGGCAGGCCTTCATGAAGATAAGCTTCAGAAATAGCCATACGGAACCAGGCTGCCAAAGTTTGCTTTGAAGCAGGCCAACCCTTTTTACGGAAGCCATAGAGGACAAACAAGGCGTCCGACTTCCTAAACGAAGAAGTGCGGTCAACATAAGTCCTTAAGGCCCGCACAACATCCAAAGAGGCCTCACCCACTGACAGACCAGGTGAGTTAAAGGCCGGAACAACGATTTCCTCGTTAACATGAAACTGGGAAACAACTTTGGGAAGAAACTCGGGCCGAGTGCGGAGCACTGCCCTGTTCCCATGAAAAACCAAGAAAGGGGGTTTACAAGAAAGAGCCCCTAAATCAGAAACACGTCTGGCCCAAGCAATAGCCAGAAGGAAAACAGTCTTAGCTGTTAGCCATTTAAGATCCACTGAGCCCAGTGGTTCAAACGACGGTCCCTGGAGAGCCCTCAGGACCACAGCCAAATCCCAAGGCGCCACAGGTGGAACCAAGGGCGGCTGAATGCGGAGAACACCTTGCATAAAGGTGCGCACATCCGGGATTGTAGCAATCCTACGGTGAAACCAGACAGACAGGGCCGAAACCTGTACCTTCAAAGAAGCAAGGCGAAGCCCATGATCTAGTCCCGCTTGTAGGAAGGCGAGTATCCTAGACAGACGAAAATCCCGCGGTGCATAACCTCTCGGTCGACACCACTGGAAGAACGTATGCCACACGAGATGGTATATCCTTGCGGAAGACGGCTTCCGAGCTCGTAACATGGTACGCACCACAGAGCTGGAAAACCCCCTGGACCTCAGCATGGCTGTCTCAACAGCCACGCCGTCAAAGACAGCAGAGTCAGGTCCGGGTGAAGACAAGGACACTGTGACAGAAGGTCCGGTCGTAGCGGCAACCGCAGAGGACTGTCCACGGACAGACCCTGAAGGTCTGAGAACCAGTGCTGTCTGGGCCACGCGGGAGCTATCAACAGCAGCGTCTCTCCTTCCTGTTTGAATTTCCGGATTACCCGTGGAAGAAGGGAGACCGGAGGGAACAGGTATGCGAACCGGAACGTCCACCGGACGGACACAGCATCCACCAGAGACGCCCCTTCGTCTCTTGTGCGAGACCCGTACACCGGCAACTTGTTGTTGTGCCGGGACGCCATGAGGTCGATCTCTGGAAGACCCCATCTGTCCACCAGCAGTTGAAAAACGTCTGGGTGCAGGGACCATTCCCCCGGATGAACGTCCTGGCGACTTAGAAAGTCCGCCTCCCAATTTAGCACTCCCGGGATGAAGACCGCTGATATGGCCGGAAGATTGCGCTCCGCCCATACCAGGATCCGAGAGACCTCCACGAGAGCCGCCCGATTTCAGGTTCCTCCTTGCCTGTTTAAGTAGGCCACGGTGGTAGCGTTGTCCAACTGGACCTGTACCGGACGACCCTGGAGAACCCGATGTGCCTGCTGGAGAGCATTGAAGACCGCACGGAGTTCCAAGGAACAAGTGTGGACCCGAAACTGCTCCCCAGCCCCGAAGACTGGCGTCCGTTGTCAACAGGACCCAATTTGGAACCCAGAACGGACGTCCCTTGCTGAGATGGGTCGTCTGTAACCACCAGGCAAGGGACAGGCGAACCTCCGGGGTAAGCACAATCGTCTTCGACTTCAGAGACTGAGGCAGCCCGTTCCACTTGGACAGGATCAGGTGCTGCAGAGGTCTGGAGTTAAACTGGGCATATTCCACCATGTCGAACACCGACACCATGGAGCCCAGTAACCTCATCGCCGAGTGTAGAGACACCCGGCGGCTGTGCAGACAACTGCGCACCCTCGACTGTAAAGCAGAGATCTTTTCCCTTGTCACGAAGATCCTTTGCTGTTCTGAGTTCAATAAGGCTCCGAGGTGCAGAATCCGCCGAGACGGGATTAGAGTGGACTTCTGCCAGTTGATTAGCCAGCCGTGCCGTTGCAGTAGCACAATGGTCAGGTCCAAGTGGCGTAGAAGGAGCTCTGGAGATCCTGCCACCAATAAAAGGTCGTCCAAGTAGGCAACATGCGGACTCCCTGCAGCCGCAGAGAAGCCGCCATGACCGCCATCACCTTGGTGAACACATGTGGTGCTGTCGCCAGGCCAAAAGGTAACGCCCGAAACTGGAAGTGGTCGCTGCGGATTGCAAACCTGAGGAACTGTTGATGGCGCAAAAGAATAGGGACATGCAGGTAAGCGTCCTGTATGTCCAATGACACCATGTAGTCCCCAGGTTCCAGCGCCAGAATGATGGACCGTAGGGTCTCCCTCTGAAACTTCGGAACCCGCAAAGACTTGTTGAGAGCCTTGAGGTTGAGAATCGGATGATACGACCCATTGGATTTCTGTACCAAAAAAAGATTTGAATAGAAACCCTGGCCCCTCTGGGAGAATGGAACAGGCACTATAACTCCAGCCTGGAGCATAGTGTGCAGTACCTTCCGCAGCTCCGTTGCCTTGTTCCGGTCTGATGGTAGACCCGTGGTGAAGAATCGAGCCGGGGGTCTGTGCCGGAAAGAGAGGGCGTACCCGTGGGAGACCACCTCGAGAACCCAAGTGTCTGTCGTAGTGACCGACCAACACTGGGCGAACTGCAGCAGGCGGTCTCCCACTTTGGGATCCCCCAAAGGGAGGCCCGGACCGTCAGGCCGCAGGCTTGTCATCTGGCTTAGGGGCCGGACGTCTGGTACTCCATGCCTGCTTCCGGGGCTTGGCCGATTTCTTAGGGCCAGCCTGTCGAGGAAAAGACTGTGGTTTGGGCCTGCCCTGGGCCCTATAAGACCGAAAGGACGATGGTCCAGAACCAGAAGGAGCAGCGCGGCGACGGGAGACAAGCCGATTTGGCTGCCGCCAGCGTGGCGGCAGCCAGTAAATGGCAACGCCTCCAAACCCCTTTTGGAATCTGCGTCCGCCTTCCAGGATCGCAGCCACAAGGTGCGACGAGCAGCTACCGTTGCTGAAGAAATTCTAGACACCAGAGTACTAATGTCTAAGGCCGCCTCGTTGATATAAGTGGCCGAATCACGGAGATTACCAATCAACTCCGCCTGTTCGCCCGGACAGTCGGAATCAAAAGACGCCTCTAATGAATCCGCCCAGCGCTCCATCGCTCTGGCAACCCAGCAAATGGCCATAGCCGGCCGTGCTGCCCCCCCCCACAAGGGAATAAGCGGACTTCAGGCAGATCTCCACCTTGCGGTCCGTAGCATCCTTAAGGGAGGACATGGATGGCATCGCAATGTGGCACTACGGACAAGACGGGTCACGTGATAATCCACCTGTGGAGGGGATTCCCACTTTGCAAAATAATCATCCGCGAATGGATAAGCCACTGCCAGGCGCCTCTGCGACTGGTATCTTTTGCCAGGCTGTTTCCACGCCTCCTCTAAATGGTCCACTAACTGACCCGAAAGAGGAAAGACTGTGGCATCGCCCTTCACATCTTTAAAGAAGGCATACTTTGATTTAGCCGCTGGGGGAACTTCGTCCTCAATCACCAAGGCTGTGCGGACTGCCCGAATAAGTCCAGGAATATATACCTTGGACTTAGCGTCAGCGTCCTTAGTATGGAGAGGTTCCTGATCGTAAGGATCCAGTATCTCCCCATCATCAGACGTCCCCTCGTCATCCTCATAAGGAGCCGACAGAGACGCCACCGGCCGTTTATGTGGCCGCATCACAGACTCCCCTTGCAACACATCCGACAAGTGCTGTACAGAACTCGTCAGGGAGTTAACCCACGCCGGCTCCTGAGAAACCGGGAGCGGGGAAATAGGGAGACTGTGGGGTACCACCAATTGTCGTGGGAAACCCTGCATGGGTGACGACACCACTGACTGCTGGGACAAACCCATCGGCGGAAACGCGGGCTGCGGAGCTAACTGGCCCACTAAGGCTGTAAGCGCCTTAGCGAAACAAGCCCAGGGCGGCTCCTGTACCGATGCTGTAACCGTAATAGGCCGCGCCATAGACAAACACTGCCGGCAGAGGCCCTCCGCGCTACCCTCCCCCTCCGCTAACGGTACTTTACACGTAGCACACTGTAGTCGGAGAGGAAAATCACTTTCAGACATGATGGCAACAAGTACGTGACCCCTCTCACCAATTATATATTAAATAGGCGAGAGACCACCCTGCAGCACCGCACCGCAAGGGCTTAGCAGAAAGGACAGGGACAGTAATAAAGCTGACAGTTAGAAGAAAAGTTACAGGCAGCAGCGCTAGCACAGTCACATACAATGCAAAGAAAAATCAATTCCTGCACTAACAGCGCTGAACACTCAACTACGCAGACACAGGGCCTGGTAGGACACAGCGCAGCATACACAGACCTGACCCAAATCGGTGGAGAGGTATGCGGGGGGACCCAGACCACGATGCTTCCGTCCAGCGCTTCCAGCAGCGTTCACCATGCGTTGAAAAGATGGCCGCCGAGGAGCAGAGAGGAGGCTGGCCTGGGGGAGGAGCGCTGCTACAGGACCAGTCGGCAGTGTGCAGAGAGGGCTGTGTGCAGCGGGGGAGGCGCCGGCTGTGAGACAGGGAAGGCGCGCTCCCCTGGCATGCATTTAACCCCCGGGACGCCGCATCGCTACCGCTCTGCTGTGGTCCGCTGTCCCAGGGGGTAGTGGAAGCGCAGGTTCAATACCTGGCTCCACGCTGCAGCCAGTCCCCAGGGAGCCCCCTGCCTGGGGACTCTGGACCATGTGACAGCGGGGACCCACCGCGGTACCCCGCTGCTTACCTGCGGTCCCCCTTGAATCCGGCCATGGTCCGGAACATCTGGGGCCACCGCTAGCTGTGACCCCAGATGCTCACCAGCATCCCTGGATCGGTACCGGCGTTCTGGTACCGGCTGGGGTGTAGGGAAGACAGCATGGACGTCAGGACTGACTGTCCATGCTGTTCATCCAGATGTGCAGCCACAGCTGCATGAAGAAAAAGCTTCAGGGGCTCTTCTAGCCCCCACTCCAACAGGTGCACCCGACTCCGGCCGGGCACCAAACTAAACTGAGGTGCCTTGGCTCGGGGGCGGGGTATAGGAGGGGGACCCTAGTGCATCCTGGGAGGCTGAAAGCTTAACTCTATGGTGCCCGATGACTGACGTCACACCTATACCCCAAGGTATCCTGTGGATACCCTATGGACCCTGAAGTAGAAAAGCCATTACAGTTCTGGAAGAACATCCTATGCACAGATGAGACACAGATCAACTTGTACCAGAGTGATGGGAAGAGCAGAGTATGGAGAAGGAAAGGAACTGCTCATGATCAAAACATACCACCTCATCAGTGAAGCATGATGGTGGTAGTGTCATGGCGTGGGCATGTATGGCTGCCAATGGAACTGGTTCCCTTGTATTTATTGATTATGTGACTGCTGACAAAAGCAGCAGAATGAATTCTGAAGTGTTTCGGGCAATATTATATGCTCATATTCAGTCTAATGCTTCAGAACTCATTGGACGGCGCTTCATAGTGCAGATGGACAATGACCCGAAGCATACTGCAAAAGCAACCAAGGAGTTTAAGGCTAAAAAGTGGAATGTTATGCAATGGCCAAGTCAATCCCCTGACCTGAATCCGATTGAGCATGCATTTCACTTGATGAAGACAAAACTGAAGGGAAAATGCCCCAAGAACAAGCAGGAACTGAAGACATTTGCAGTAGAAGCCTGGCAGAGCATCACCAGGGATGAAACCCAGCGTCTGGTGATGTCTATGCGTTCCAGACTTCAGGCTGTAATTGCCTGAAAAGGATTTGCAACAAAGTATTAAAAAGTGAAAGTTAGATTTAGGATTGTTCAGTTTGTCCCATTACTTTTGGCCCCTTAAAAAGTGGGAGGCACATATAGAAACCATTGTAATTCCTACACCGTTCACCTGATTTGGATGTAATTACCCTCAAATTAAACCTGAAAGTCTGCAGTTAAAGCACATCTTGTTTGTTTCATTTCAAAGCCATTGTGGTGGCAAATAGAGGCCAAAATATGAAAATTCTGTCAATGTCCCAGTATTTGTGCACCTGAAAGCACATCTTGTTTGTTTCATTTCAAAGCCATTGTGGTGGCAAATAGAGGCCAAAATATGAAAATTCATGTAAATAAAATAGCTTAACCTAATATGACTATAGCTTTGCCAACAAAATGCATTATGTGGAAGTGTTGCAAGACACTAAAGTTAATGACTGCCATGAGATACTACATATAATTATTGGTGCCACTTACCAGTAGTTTTTTGAGTTTCTAGCGATTTTCCCTTGTACGTGTTAAATAGGCTGAGAGTAGCATACTTTTTCCCATCCTTTGCTTTTGTGCTCTGGCCTGACTTCTCCGACATGTCGAAGGAAATTCATCGAGTCTGGTACAACCTCTCCCTCACTTTTAGGCCCAGTTCTCTCCTAACATCAATAGGAAGGAAAGAAAATTAATATAAAGAAAAAAAATAAATAAATCATAGAAACACATTCTTTTCAAATACAGAAATTCATATGACGAGACATATGCAGGGAGCATATATCTCTGTAAAGGACACACTTCTGATTATAATGCTTAAACTACAAAAAAGCAGTTATTTGTAGAAAGGCTATGGACTCTAACCAGGTAACATTTCAGCAAGATCTTCAGTGGTGTTGAAAATAATATTCTATTATACCTGATGCTCATGAAACACAGATTGCATTAAAATAAAGGAACCCTGTTCCCCATGAAAGTAATAAACAAACCTAGAAGATGGACCATTGACATAAATTTCCTCTTGTTATCTCCATAGCCAGTTCTTACCATATTAGACACTGATGGGCACCTCAGTAGGGTAAATAGCCGTACCCATTGAAATGTTTAACAAAACATTCCAAGCGATAGCGCACTTGTGAAACCTTTACACCAACTTGACTAATTCTATTTTAGATTTAGTGGGCAATACATTTTTCTTGGATATAGAGAGTACTATGGTAGCCCGTTAGATTATTTGGTAAAAATGGCCAACCAAAATCTTATTGTTTATGCAAATACTAGTGCAATGTGCACACCTATCTCTTCATGAGATATCAAAAAATATATTTGTAATTACATTGAGAGTGCCAAGCAGATGTTAAAACCCCATCACCAGTTTAGCATCACATTCTTAGAAATAGGAAGATTGACAAGACAGGCATCAGCAACTGATTGGCCTATTGCTCAGTACTACTATATGCTGTCAGTTAAAAATCTTGGCAAACCTGTACCACCAATTAGTATTGTTCATTGTAGCACCTGTCACAACCTGTGCAGTTCCTCTTTTCAGTCTGGGGCGTCGCTCTCTGCTCTGGAGCTTCTAGCATACCTTGGTCTATATCTCAGCAGTTTGTAGCAACAGCCGAGTGTACTAAAAGCACCAAAGCAGAGAGCAACACCCCAGGCAGGAAAGTGGAACTGCACAGGTTGTGACAGGTGCAGAGTGCTAGAATTAACTCTAAAACATGCATGAGAAGGGACATGGCACAAGTCTCTCCCCATTGCATTTCTTGAAAGATATATGGAGAAAAGATCCACAAAAGGAACTGATATTTGGAGATGTAGGTGCAGATATTCATCATGGTAAGGTATGAAAGTGCATCTTTCTTTTGTATCTCCATAGAGATCCATGTCCCCTCCATTCACTTGTGTGTGCACATAGCCTACCTCTCAACAATGGACCATAACTGCCCTGGGTAGTACATCCAATAATTATATGCTTACAAAATTGGAACTACCAATGTGCAAATTATGTAACTTTCTGAAGTCTGGAAACAAAGGCTGCACAAAGAAAACTACAAACTGATACCTGTACTCACAAAGAACCTTATAGAAAATCAGTCACATTAAGGATAGTTGGTTCAAATAATGTACAGATAATAATGGAGGTGGCAAATTGTTCTATAAATTAAAATGCTACATACAATTATATAAGTGACACCTATGTAAAAAATTATCAAGGCACCTATGTGATAACATCATTATAGCATCTCTTTTCCTATACAGGTAGTCACTTTCTGGAGTCCAGTTAACTATGTTCAAGAGTTGTAAGTGAAACTAGCCCAGTCCACACATTGGGAGATACATTTCCATGTTTATAAAGGCACACATCCAGTAGAAGACAGGCAAACGTCTGCACGATTATGACAGTGTAATCGTGCAGTCGTTTGTCAGTCCGTTCAGTATAGGCACATCAATCATCTGCAAACATGTTGAACCTGACGTTATCATCAGGTTGTACAACATATTTGTCAGATAAGACGTCTAAACAACCAGCGGGAGTGCTCATCACTGGTCGTTTTAGGCATTTCTCTTATCGATTGTCAAACGAATTGCGAACGATTATTGAATGATTTAACAATATCGTTATCGTTCAATCACTCAATTTAAGACTTTAGTGGATGTGTGCCTTTAGGCAGAGGATCCCAAACTCGGTTCTCAAGGCACCCTAACTGTCCAGGTTTTAAGGATAACCATGCTTTGGCACAGGTGACTTACTTAGTTCCTTACTCTTTTGATTTAATAATTTGTGCTCAATCATGGATATCCTTAAAACCTGGACTATTAGGGTGCCTTGAGGAAAGATTTTGGGAACCTCTGGTATAAGAACTTTGCAGAGAATGTTTCCTGAGTAACCACTATGTATACAGATAATAGCTTGTAGTAAATAGATAAAAAATGGTAAGGAAAAATAAATAAATCAGAACACTATTAGGAGAATGACTGTATAAAACACCTTAAAAGTGGACGTGCCCTAAAAGTGTATCATTGCAGAAATATTTGTGAAAGTGGGTTAGGGAGCACGAAAAAGAAAAAAAAAAAAAATATGGTTGCACTCCTTGCACGACAATTTTATGCCTAGATCCACTATGATGCGTTAGACTGATCAGATTGGGGTTCAAACATCAATCTAGAACAGTCCGCATATTAAACATACATTCTGGGGAAGTCACGTAACAGGTACAAAAAGTGTTTATCACCCAACTTACAAACTACGGGGAATATTCAATTAGCCGCTAGTTGCCAGACCTATTCAATCAGCAGGGATTCCTTGCGCGTGAGTCCCCGCAGGTCGAACTTTACCTCGCAGCTCATGGAGGTGCGATGTAAAAGCTGTGTAAAAAAAAAACCCAGCAAATCAAGCTTGTGAGGGGAAAAAAAAAAAAAAGAAGTGTGTTTCCACAGGCGAGTCCTGATTTTTCCGTGCAGGAAAAAGGCTATTTTATTGAACAGCTTTTCCCTGCGCTGCAGGATTTTGGCCGGCAAGTAGCAGCAGGGTAAACCCTGCTGCTAATTGAATACCTGCCTATGTCTATACATGATTCTGGGGAAAAGCAGATGTACTTGCAAAATGGATTAAGGTTTTCTAAGCTTAGAGTAAAAAGCTGCATTGGGAATCCCAGTGCATTCACTTAGAAATGTCTTGATGGTGCATATTATATATTACAATGTACATAATAAATAGACTCCTGCAATACTCTTTTTTTTTTAACCTTCACATTAATTTGTAAACACCTACACTAAGTCCATTAGTCTAATTTGCACATAACGATTGTGGTCAATCCTCAAGAGTCAGGTGGACAAACAAAAACCCAGAAATTCTGACAAACTCCAAGCATTGATTAGGCAAGAATGGGCGGCCATCAGTCAGTATGTGGCCCAGAAGTTGATTGACAGCATGCCAGGGCAAATTGCAGAGGTCTTGAAATAGAAGGGTCAACACTGCAAATATTGACTCTTTGCATAAACTTAATTTAATTGTCAATAAAAGCCTTTGACACTTATGAAATGCTTGTAATTTTACTTCAGTATACCATAGTAATATCTGACAAAAAGGTCTAAAAACACTGATACAGCTCCGGTTCAGACCCGGAATGCGGTAACAGAGTTCCAACCCGGATCAGACACGGAATTTCCCCAGCGCCGACCCAGGATATTCCTGAGTTGGCGCCGCTCACATCAGAGCAGAGTCTGCATTGACCCGGCTTTTCCGGCATTGAAGTGGACACTTGGGGATGACATCATCTCCAAGCGTCACTGAAGCCGGACCAATCAGCCGGCATGCAGCGCGCTCCAGGTCATCATGACCCGAATCGCACCGTTCACACTGCAGGATTTCACGGGTTATTCCCGTGTTAAACCCTGCAATTTACCTGGGTTGGATTGCCGGGTCACTCGACCCGGCAATACAAACCTTTACCCTTTTACACCAAGGAGCTATCCGGGTTAACCCTGCAATAACCCGGGTTTTAGCTCTGGTGTAAAAGGGGTATGAAGCAGCAAACTTTGTGAAAACAATAATCAATCTCAAAACTTTTGGCCATGGCTGTACATGCTTTCACCCAAAAGACTACTGTTACTTGCAGATACTGTAATATAAATACTATTAGAGATTACCTAACCTACAGTAATTGGCAAGTGGTATAGTTTACAAATATTACCCTTAAAATTACATACTAGTGAAAACAAAATCCACAAAGTAGACTGATCAATTAAATAGTTCCATTAAATTTTCTGCTGTCAGCAAATTATGTACATTTAACTAAAGTCCAACTCATGGATTACGATCCTCAGGCCTGAGCGGACAGGAAAGAGGTGAGTCCTGTACTTAGGAAGCAAATACATATCAATCATTAAGTGTTTAGTTCAGCTAGTCTGGTAAACAGCAACTCTTTTGGTTGCGGTATATTTCATAGTCAAGCAATTACAACAGGAGATGTGTTAAATATTTCAGCACTAGGACATTCCACAGATACAGGCAATTCGTTGGAACTACTCAATTAAACATGATCACATTCAAGATTTTACCATCATTGAATTCATACAGCCTCCACGTTTTGCATTCATACTAATCTAGTTAATTGACATAACACAGGATATCATCAAATGTATATCAACATATCCAAAGGGTTACCAACACAAGCAGTACATGTCGTTATCAAGCATCGCCATTGTCATGATAACACACACAACTACATACTGTACGTATACCAACATTTTTAGGTTCGTAACTATTTGAATGTACTAATGATACATTTGGACTCCTTCTGTTTGATCAGGGAGATGTGTCAACTACAATACATCCATTATTGCATTATGTGTGTTTTCCTGTATATACTCATATGCCTGAGGAAGAGGGATATCCTTAATGAAATGTTGCATTGTATCAATTTGTGCACTAGATGGCATAAACATTTTTTATCTACATATTTAGGGGGGAAATTACAATGTTTTTGCCTGCGGCAGTCAGTTCCGGGCACACAATGGAGCAATTCAATTGTGTCAAAAGTCTGGTTTGGGTGCCACAACCTGGACTTTAGACGGGTTTAGCCGTTTTACGTGGCTAAACCTGGTCTAATAGGGCATGACAAGCGGGATAATTAATGGGTACCCACAAACAATTGAATTGATGCCAATTAATTACAGTGACTTAAAAGAACAATTGAATCGTCCCCTTAGTATGATCCTGCTGCTTCCATAGATTAGACCTGTAACTACATATCTGCACCTTTGGGGAGAATTCAATTGTTTTTTGCTCAGCTGTAATTAATGGGCGCCAGATGGAGAAAATCAATTGTTTTGGGCGCACAATAATTATCTCGCTTGACGCGTCCAAAAATACAGACTTCAGCAGCGTAAGGGGGCTAAACCAGTCTAAAGTCCTGGTTAGGGCACACAAACTAGACTTTTAGCACATCTCTGGTTGCCACCTCAAAAGGGTGCAAACAGAAACGTCGGCGCCTGCAGCTCTCAGGTACGAATGGAGCAACAACATAATGGCTCCGTCAGGGGCCCAACAAAAACTATTGAATCCCCCCCTTGTCTCTATTAGTGGCTGGCTTTACCAATTTGCAGGCTTGGAGTAGATACAAATAGCCATGTACCAGGCATGCTTTCCTTTGGACCTTAATGTTACCTAACTAAAGTGGCCAATGGAGATCTGCTAATGAGGTTTTGTGCAAGCGCCACAGCACTTAAGGAAATCAAGATGTTGTACACATTGGCCATTCAGACTGACAAGTCATCTCAGACTATAGATCTGATACCTGCACTGAAATACTACTGGAGTTAGGGGGGCATAAAGGAAAGGGACAGAGGTTGACCAAAAGTGGACTAGGCTATCCATTATCTTAATTTCAAGAATAACTAAACTAAAATCAGTCTAATATGGGTTGCATCTATCAATACAAAGTTATAACATTTAATTTAACCTACAAAAGCAAAGTCTATGCAAAAAGGAGCAGCAATAACAGCACACACATTTAATAGAGACAAGTCCAAGTAAGCGCTCAAAGGTATGTATAATTGGGAAAGGAGAACAGTATTAGGTTTTGCACCCATTGGCATTTGAAATACGTATTTTAACACGTCAAAACGTGTATAAACTGCATAGTGTCAGTGCATTAGAGGTGTTGGGAGATGACTGTATAGAGTATTTAACTATTCAGGCAAGAGTCCATCATGTTGAAATTGAGCAAAAATGTGGTCAATGTAATACACTATAGTGTACAGCCAGATATATACACATAAATCTATGATCTTATTTAATAGAATGATTTTCATGCAAGATGTATGAAAAATGCATCATTTTAATGTCAATGGGTAAATGGTCTAAAGTAGCAAACATGTAGCATACCTATATGTGTGCGCGCAAAATGTTAACTATTAGGATAAATAGTAAGTGGATCCTGCAATTTCTTGGCTTAACTTCAATGCAAAGCAAAGAGTAACGTAGCCTGTAATCTGTGTGTTAGATGAACATGTTTTTTATTATTGCTAGTTACAAATGTCATATTTACCTATTGTGCCTTGAGACCTATGTAAATAGAACATAGTGCAATGGTAATTGTCAGGAGTACCCAAGTACAGCTAAGCACTGCCCAAGAGAAACTTAAAGCCTGCAAGTCTCCCCAGAGCACCAGCTAGCGGTCTTAGCAAAAATTTTTATTTTGTAGCCTTCAATACACAATGCAGTAAATCAGTCCAAATAATGCAATCCAAAGATGTGTGGGGAGGAAAACTCTTGTGCTTCCTGAGCCCCATATACAGTTCTCCCAGTCAAGAGTTTTCGGTAAACTCCACTGTTTTGAGTTCATGTCATGTAAATGGATTTACTAATTGTAATAATATGGAGTCCATCCCCACCTACCCCCTTGCTTATAAAGGTGTATATGAAACAAATCAATTTAATGTATGTACAGAAACTTCGTTTGAGCCACAAAATTTGTGAAAATATTGTATGAAATTATCTGCAGGCTGTGTGTATAAGGTGTATATAAAACAAATGCATTCCCAATATATTTCATTATGGTATGCTAATATTCCAAAATACGGAATATTCCGATATCCAAAATACCCCTGGTCCCAAGCATTTTGGATATGGGAGACTCAACCTGTAGCAGAATTGCGTGTGGGGCCAGGGACCTCACTATTCACTGTATTTAGCCGCATTGTGGAACTTGCACACAGCTAGGACATCTGCTAATCCCCTCCAGCACTGCTGGGGTCTCCAAAGTGCAGGGCATCTGATGCAGTGGCTATGGAAGGAAATCTGCTAAGTATACAAACTGTGCAGATCCAACCAAAGTTCTGTTATAGGATAAAGGTACAGATTTTATAATGATACTATTTAATGTGGAAAAACACTTTACTTTGGTAAAATCTATAGGTATGTTATTATTACACTACCAACAAATATGAATAGATGCTTACATCAGGGCTCGACAAATCCGGGGGCCAGGTCGCCATGGCGACTAAGATATTAGTCCTGGTGACAAAGTTTTAAAAGAGCTGGGTATATTTCTGATAAAGCCAATTGGTTAAAAGAAAAAAAAAAAAATACTCCCGCTGTCATAGGAGGAGTGCGTTCCCATCACAATCAATCAGTCTGGCTCTACCTCCTCTATTCTGCCTGCTGGACTGGAAGTGTAAAGAGGAAATGGAGACCGGACACAGATCGGCACCGGGAGCAGCAAGGATCTAGGTGTGAGGTTCCAATTGTCTCTGTATGTACAGTTCCATAAACCCCTGCTCCCAGCTATGCTGCTGCCGGCATGCGCCCAGGGCTCTGCAGTCTCTTGCTGCACCGGAGATGCCATGCCATTCCCCGCAACCACAGAGGCTCTAAGCTCTGGATAAAGAGCAGCTACAGCGGGATAGGCAGAGACAGCTACAACGGCGTGAAGTATGTGGAGTACAGCCAGGTGCTGCTGAACTCCAACGGAGGGGAAGACTTGCTGTTGATTTGGGACAGGTAAAGCAGCCATGGGCGGAGTAGGGACTGGAAGTGTGGAGAGCTGCGGGGGAAGCAAGGGGCTCGCGTGAACTTGTTGGGAAATGAGCTGTCTTGTAACAGCAGCCAGAGCTGTAAAAGGGACGTTAGTACAGGAGGCTGCAGAACCAGCGTTCCCGCTAGGCTGTTTCAGCAGAGTGGGGCGCCGCGCCCTGCCCTATGTCTGAAGGGCAGAAACCACCCTGCCCTCCAGTGTGGCACCCCGCTGAGACAGCCTGCGGGTTGTATATCCACCCGCGGGCTGCAGTGTCCCACGGGTGGTCAAAACGGAGGCGCAGCCATCACCGCCGGTGAATAGATGCCAGGCGCACAGTGACCACAGCACTTGGGGCATGTCCGTAAGTGCCGGGCAAGCCCCCAGGAGTGACGAAAAGGGGACGCGGCATAAAGACACGCCCTCTTTTCTTTGGCCATGCCCCTTTTTGGCCGCAGGCGGCGCGGACAGAAGTGCCCTGTCTCTAGGTCTGGCACCCTGCCTAGAGTGAACACTAAGAACTATCTGCACACGTGCTATAGAGACCGCTGGGCAGCACAGATGGTGTAATGGTAGCATTACTGCCTCACAGCACTGAGGTCGTTGGTTCAATACCCACTACGGCCCTAACTGTGTGGAGTTTGTGCTTGCGTGGGTTTCCTCCGGGTACTCCGGTTTCCTCCCACACTCCAAAAATATACTGGTAGGTTAATTGGCTCCTAACAAAAAAATTACCCCTAGTGTGTGTATGTGTGCACATGTGATAGGGAATATAGATTGTAAACTCCACTGGGGCAGGGACTGATGTGAATGGCCGAATATTCTCTGTAAAAGCGCTGCGGAATATGTGTGCGCTATATAAATAACTGGTAATAATAATAATATGTTTTTGTCTACCTTGTGATTGTGCTCACGAGCATGATGCCGATGCACGTCCCCGCTCGTCGTACATCGCATCTTCTGATCTGCCGTGCTGCAGGGCAGATTAGCCAATCTGGGATACAATGCATTGGCTGCAAGATAGATCTTTAGTCAAATTGGACATTTTTAACTCCAAATCGTGATCACGACGGCAAGGGAGCTCCCGTGAAAGTTCATGAGGAAATTGGCCATAAAATCGTATCGTGAGCACATCGGTATATGTGTGGGCACCTTTAGAGGTTATTCTTTATTAGCCTGGTGGCTCTCCCATATACATTTGTGCTGTAATAGTGTTTTGCTTTTTGTTTTTTAATTTGTGCACTGGTTAGAGCAAAGTCCTAGAAGGTTTGCCCTTGAAGGCTGCTTAGTGACCTGTGATCATCACACTGTGGACCAGGGTTCCTGTGTGCAAAGATCAGACAGTTACAGTAGCCTCTACAAGTGTGCCTCTGCCTCAACCATCCCCAACTCGCCTCTTTCCTTACCCCTCCCCTCAGGAATGTTACTCATTATTCCACATGTGGCATAATATGAATTTAGTCCCTACTGGGTGGTATAATATGAATT
This sequence comes from Taudactylus pleione, assembly GCA_031769625.1. Classification (NCBI taxonomy): domain Eukaryota; kingdom Metazoa; phylum Chordata; class Amphibia; order Anura; family Myobatrachidae; genus Taudactylus; species Taudactylus pleione. Next base: position 8,648,588 of record JAUIMM010000016.1, on the reverse strand, counting down.
TGGGCTCATACTGTGTGGCATAATATGAATTTGGGCTCATACTGTGTGGTCTACACAAGTTTTCATATATTTCGGTCTCAGGCGATAGGTCTGGCTCCTAAACTTTTAAGCTGGCTCCAAGATTTTATTAAAAAAAAGTCCTGGCTTACATGGAGAAATCAGTGACTCGTTTACAAGGGTTCAGTATATTTGTCAGACATTCACATTGTCAAATTGTGGCCACAGACATTTCCATGAGGCCTTATGATGTAGACTGAGTTTTGCTGATAGCCTTCAGTGTTTGCGAAATACGCGCTACAGCAAAGGAGGAATGCATTTTTTTTAAATGGGAGGGTCCTGCAGGATGCGCTCCATATGCTGTAGCAGCTAGCAATGTTGCTGCCCGTTCCCATTATGATCCATGTATGCCTTGTCAAGTGTGTATGTTAAGTATTTGGGCCCCCCCCCCCCAGCATGTCAGCACTTTCCTCCACCATAATGTGATCAATACCCTGTGGCCCTCCACCTACTTGTTATCACTGTACCATGGTACCCTTAAGTGCAGTGCCAGTGTTTGCTGGAACACGTTTGAGCAGTGATACCAGTGTGTGGTGGGACCCTTTGGTGCAATGCCAGTACAAGCCCCTTACCCCCTCCTTGCCCCTCAGTACAGCGCCAGCTATTTACCCTTGCCCCCTCCCTACCCCCTGCACTGCCTTCCCCAAGCACTGTTGCAACTGCTTTCTGCACTTAACCCCTCCCTACCGTCAGCGCTGCCTGCCCTTACCTCCCTCTACCCCAACTTCCCCCTGCCTTTAACCCTTAGCTCTACCCCTACTGCTGCTTGCCCTTAACCCCTTCTACCCCAACTGCCACCTCTTCTCATCCAGATAATATGTGATGTGACCCAGAAACAGTGGAGTAGGAACCCAATTTTTTTTAAAGTGAGGGGTCCTTGGGACCCACACATTTTTTCGCTCAGCGCGATCATTGGCCTTGTATGTTAGAAGTATTTTATAATGGATTTGGTAAATACAGGCAACTGATGAAGGGACTGACAAAGCTGGGCATCAGAAGAAAGTCTGGAGAGAAATTGTAGGGGACCAATAAGGAGAATATCACATTTCAATATTTTGAGATATGTGCGGATTCTGGAAAAGTTGGATAAATGTAACAGGATTTGTACAAGACAGACTGTGGAGAGCAAAGGACGGTTCTGAAACAAAGATAACACCTAGGAAGCCAACTTGAGGTTTATTGTCATGTTGTTAACAAAGATAAAGGGGTGAGGCGGGTAATTTGTTTTTTTTGGGTTTAATGGATTATAATTAGCTCTTCTTTTGAAAGACTTTTTGGGAATACAAAACCAAACTGTAGGCTGCCCATCTTTTCCATTCACGTCCCAGGTGCGGTACGTATAGGGTATGCAATCGGGAGCCGACTGCCTAAATACCGGCAGCCGGCTTCCCGACTGTCATATCCCGGCAAGGGTGAAATGTCGGGCGTCTAGATGTAGACGCCCGGCATTTCCCCGATGCCAGGAGACCAGCGCCCGGCATCCCGATCGTAGTGATGCCGGGCGCTGCGATCGGACAGCCGGGGGGGGGGAGGGTTAGGGCTCCCGGGGGGGACAGGGTTAGGCACCCCCCCGGGAGGGTCAGGCTAGGGGGAGGGAGGGTTAGGCACCCCCAGGGAGGGACTTTGTGTTAGGCACCCCCGCGGGGGACTTAGGTTTAGGCAGCGGGGAAGGGGGTGGTTAGGGTTAGGCACTTAGAGGGGGGATTAGGGTTAGGCACCCCTAAGGAGGGTTATGGTTAAGGGGGTTAGGTTAGGTTAGTAGATACTCACCTATCCACGATCGGGATTTCCAGCGCTGTCGGGCTTCCGCTGCCGGGATCTCTTCTGATGTCGGGAATCGAACCGCCGACGATGCGGCCGGCGGTATTTCATACCAATTCAACGTATAGTATCAGAAATTGTATACTGACTGAAAATAACATTTTTGTAACCAAGCATTGTATGTTTTGTGTATTAAAAGGAATTAGCGATGTAAACTGCTAGAACGGAAGGCCACAGCAGAATCAGCCTACTGGAACTGGACAAAAATTGAGCAAAGCAAGCAGATCATGTGTAATTGAATCTGGCCTTAAATATTAAAATGTATACATTGCGTCTTTATGCTCTAAACCAGAGGTTCCCAAACGCAGTCTTCAAGGCACACCAACAGTTCAGGTTTTAGAGATATCCACTGTTAAGCACAGGTGGTTAAATCAAATTGACTGAGGTACTAATTGGGCTCAATTCACTGTGAATTGAATAGCAGCGGGAAGGAGCTCCCGCAGCTATTCAAATCAGCGCACTGTTGTGTCTGAGAATGCAAGTTCTCGTGCCTTAAACATGGTGTATAGTCGCAAGAACCGGCATTCCCCAAGTTACGTGCCTGCTGCAATGCTGTTTCTGCCGCGCTAAGGGTAGAAAATAGCATCGCGCCAGGAGTTTAGTCGGATTTCTGCTCATACCACAGGGGGGTGCGAGAAGAAATCCTTCAGTCGGCCTTAACAGCGCGCTGAATTGAATTGAGCCCATTAAGTCCCCTGTGGTCAAGCATAGATAACCTTAAAACCTGTACTGTTATGGTGCCTTGAGACAGAGTTTGGGAACCTCTGCTTTAAACTAATGCTGGGTACACACTGGACGATACATTGTTCATACAGTCGACAAACGATTTATCTTTCCTACCATTGGTCAGTATCTGAATTATATCATTCACAGATTCTGTCGTGCTGCACGGCAGATGCGATATATCGTGCAAATATATCGCTCACATCGTTCAGTGTGTCCACACGATCAAACGATATATCGGAATCAAGAATCCATTAAATAACACATCACAAGTGGGCGGGCATATTCAAATGGAGTCTACTGGACCGAAATATCAGGGGGACGATTGGTAATTGTGTATGCCCAAGTTTGTTTGTGCATAAACCTTTTCAATCATTGGATCGGTCATCCAGTTGGCTGATCCACTGGCCCAGTGTGTACCCCACAAAATTCATTGGTCTTAAGAAGAGAAGCGTTTGTTTGATTATGTTAGTGGTTGAATGCTAGACTGCAAAGTACTTAAATTTGAGGGCAACTAAGCAAATTATTACAATTTTTACTACCAGATTTCATATAGAGTACTAAGTGTGTGCATTTGTGAGTAACGTAGGTTCCTACTGACCATGATAATTGTAGATGGTGGCAGTTACCATGATTAACCAAATAACTGACGATTTTTCTGGCAAAACCGGTCAGAAACTGCCGGGTCCGCAGAAGAGTCCGGGGAGTCGGAGGAGATCAGTTCTGCACATGTGTAGAACATCCTCTTCAGAAATACAGCGGGGAGGTGCGGTCATACCTTGTTAGTGGAAACACAGCTGGCTGCATTCGCATCCCATACGACCAAGTCAGTTAAGTGGTTAAAGAGGCATGGGGATGTCAGAGACCGTTTTGCGGAGTAAGGAGGCCAATCTGTAGAATTTAGGAGGATGAGCAATAGACGGAGTGTGCTTACTTGAGGAACCCTCACAGAAACATACATAAGGTGTGAACTGGTGAGGGTTATCCTGGACAACGTGTTCTTAAGGGTGAGATATTTTGCATCCTTAGACCTTATATTATGACATTTTGTTTTCAGAGATGGGAATACTTTGAAAATTTTTAGACTTGTTTTCCCTGATTATATAACATAACAAATTGATAATATACATTCCAGAAAATTTAGGAAAACTTACAGTAGGTGTATATCTACCCTAAATCTTCAAGGCACTTATAGCATTTCCACCATTTGGTTATCAAAAACTAGGCGGTAAAAACAGACCTATAGGGATATACTTAAACCTTAACCATATGTATATTAACTAATGGTGTTGTGAACAAGCCAGGCTGTTCTGTTTAGGGAACAGTGGGGTACCCATTTCCTGTATGCAAGTGATAGGCTTAAGTAATGAATTATTCAAAAGTGAAAAACCACTTTAGTTTTGGCTTCAGTTCATTAATATAGGAAAATTGGAGTTATTCTTTCCAGGGTTACCCCAATCTATTTCTCCGGGCTCTAGAATGGTGCGAGAAGAAATCCTCAACAGCGCGCTGAATTGAATAGCTCCGAGTGCTCCCTCCCGGCGCTATTTAATTTGCGTACAATTGAATGGAGCCCTCTGTATGGTCCAGTGCTGCAATTCTCTCCAAATAAAGCAAGCTCTCAAAGCATATGTCACCAGGGTAAGATCTCTGAATAATGTATAGGGGGGAATTCAATTGTTTTTTTGTTTTTTTTAAATGGGCGACCAACACAGCAATTCAATTGTTTTGGGCACCCATTAATTATCGCCCTTGTTGCACCCAAAAGTACTGGGTTTAGCCATGTAAAGCTGGCAAACCCATCTAAAGTCCTGTTTAGTGTGTCCAAAGCACAGTTTGATGCCCAAACCATGGACTTGTCGCACATTTCTGCTCGCCACATCAGGAGGCTGCGAGCAGAAATGTTGGCACCAGCAGCTCTCGCGCCTAAACAGAGCAACAATTGAATTGCTCCGTCGGGCGCCCAATAGTTAAGGCATCCAAAAAAACAATTGCTTTCCCCTTAGGGCTCGATTCAATTGAACGCAAATTAAATAGCACCGGGAGGGATCTCCCGGAGCTATTCACTTCAGCGTGCTATTAAGGATTTCTTCTAGCATCCCTCTAGGGAAACAGCATTTACCGGGAAGTTTAGTCGGAGAATGCCCGTTCTCGCGACTAAACACCCTCTTTATGGTGCGAGAAAACAGGTATTCTCGACCTAACAGCATACTGAATTTAATTGCTTCGGGAGTTCAATTCCAGCGTTATTTAATTTGCGTTCAATTGAATCGAGCCCATAGAGTCCAAGGACATTCATTTACTGTTCACAGCTCAAATATTCAAAAAAAATGTAAACTGAAGCTGGTCATTTTCTTATTTTTGCAGCTTGATAATTTGTAGATATATACAGTATATCATAACTGCATGTTAAGGAGTAATTATAAAGCTCTCCATGAGTACAATTTCAATAGCGGACACATCTGTAAATCTAAACAGGCTGCTTAAATATTTTTATTTCCTCTGGAGCACCAAAATAATATTTTTTTTTGTCATACCAACATTTCAAGCTGTTATAGATCTAGCATTTATCAGGGCAATTCCCCATTCTGCTGATGCCAGGGTTAGGTCATCATCAATATCCAATTAGCTGATTCAGACCCAAAAATTATCGGAATGGGCAAGTCGTGAATTTTTGATTTTGACAACACCCTGAGAAATCACTGATCGGAGACAGCCGATCAGAATCAGGGATTGGCCCCCTAGATGTATGGCCTGCAGTAGTCTTATACAGTGCACATTTCTTTACTGTTTCCAGTGTGATATCTGACTTACAGGTCTAGTTACTAAGCAGTGTTAGGAGACAGATGCCCTGATTCAGAGCCAGACGCTCTGACAGAGCGCTCGTTCTGAATCAGGGCGTTTTTTTTTTTTTTTTTTATGGAGCGGCCTCCTGGCCGCTCGCATTGCTGTGGGTTGCCACCCACAGCTAATGTGAGCGGCCATGATGATGGTCGCGATGGTCAAGACCATCAGGCTTGAGACGAGACCCTTGTGGTCGGGTCTCGTGGTCGCAAGCCCCAGAGAGCTTTCGGCTCAAACAAAGCCGAAAGCTCTCCCACTGACATCACTTGTGATGTCAGTGGGGCCGCCCACAAACGGTAGGCGTTCCCATGGGAACGACTCCGTCTGGGCAGCCACCCCCCCCGACCAGCCCACCAATGGGGGCGTGCTGTCACTCAACATCGACAGCACGCCCCCTTTGGTGCGAGACCAGGAGCGACGGATTGCCCGTCGCTATCCAGGTCTCGCGCATGCGCACGACGGAGCCGGGTCCATCGTGTGCATGCGCTCTGGGCTACCATCGACCCGGTTGCAAGCGCTCAGCGCTTGCGACCGGGTTTGAATCAGGCCCAGAGTGAAAAGTGATAAGGTGCCAGCTAATCCGCTCCTAACTGCCTTCTCACAAGCCGTGTTTGAAAAATTACAGTTGGGAGCGGATTGGCTGGCACCTTATCTCTCTGTCTCCTTACACTGCTTAGTAAATAGACCCCCCAATCTTGTTACCTCACAAAAAATATAATTAAAGACAAAAAAAAAAAAAAACTGTCGAGGCCCAAAGGTAATCTTCAAAGTCTGATGTAGAATGTACTATTAAGTGATGTGCAAGTCAAGAAAAGTCCTCCAGGTCCAAAAAGTTGGTCTGCAGATAGATTTAATCTGCTTGTGTGCTATTTGGGCCTCTGGGGGTCATTCAGACCCGCTCGTGAGCGTCAGGACGCTCGCAAGCAGGTCGATGTTCCCCACTGCGCATGCGCACGACAGAGGGAGCTCCGTCGTGCGCATGCGCGAGACCCGAGGAGCGACGGGCTTTCCATCGCTCCGGGTCTCGCACCAAAGGGGGCGTGCTGTCGATGTTGATTGACAGCACACTCCCTTTGGTGGGCGTGCCTGACAGACGGAGGCGTTGCCATGGGAACGCCTACCGTCTGAAGCCGGCCCCACTGACATCACTAGTGATGTCAGTGGGAGTGATTTTGGCTCTGATGGAGCCAAAATCACTCCTGGGCTTGCGGCAGCGAGACCCTACCGCAGGGTCTCAGTCGCAAGTCCGATGGTCGCGATGGTCAAGACCATCGCGACCATCTTTTTGGCCGCTCGCATATGCTGTGGGTGGTGACCCACAGCTATACGAGCGGCCAGGAGGCCGCTCCATTTTCATGGAGGAGGGCACTGATTCAGAGCGAGCGCTCTGGTCAGAGCGTTCAGCTCTGAATCAGGCCCTCTATGCGAATGGTCAACTGAGATTAGTATTTTGTGATTTGCGTTGTAAAGTTTTCACGTGACATGGATGGTGACACTGGGCTTTGGTCGTGTCTATAAAAAAAATTGGCTGCATACAGCAGGTTGTCTGGGCTATGATACAACTAGTTAAAGTTGATTGTAGGCTTGCTTTTATTGGACATGAATTGCTACTAACAGTACCATATATATTAATTTAAGTTATTTAGTAGTGACAAACCAGAAATGTTACCATCCTGTAATACTCAAGGGGGGAATTCAATTGTTTTGGGCTCCCGGAGCTCCTGTCTAAAGTGACATGAGTTATTCAATTGTACCCACAACCAGGTGCACGCTGGTGGCAATTTCCGCATTCTTAACCGAAAAATGCACATATATCAGCAGCGCAAACCGGCCTTTTGCATACAAAGTGCCAGTTAAGGTGCCCAAAAGCCCTACTTTGGGCAGATTTCTACTCACACCTCAGAAGGCTGCGAGCAGAAATCAGCAATAAGTAATGGGCATCCAAAACAATTGAATATCTCCTAGTGAGTATAGACGGCAGCTACAGGCACCCAAAATAATGTAACACCCCCCCCAAGAAGGAAGATAAAAAGTTCTGTCTTTAAAGTTACAGTATTGCTGGGAGAATGACAGCAGAAGCAGACTCCCGTGTGCATACCCATAATAAAGATTGACATTTTAGATCTAATGTAAATGTATGACTAACTCAGTATTAACCATTTATAACTATCAAACTTACACAAATGGTTCAGAGTATTAAAATGTTTTCCTACGACTTAAATGGACGATATAAACGATAACGATCATATCTTTATCGTTCATATTGTGCATTTTTCGGCCACCAACGACGTGCGGGCACATATGGTCGATATCGACCAGGTTACTATAGGGACCCACAATTGTTGATCGCGGGTTGTTATAGTCGTTGGTGGGTACATGGTGTCGATCGTCCAGCACACCTGGGAGATCGAACAACTATATCATTGTCGATCGTCCCGTATGTACCCACCATTAGTTTTACTTTAAATTTTTAATAGGAACATTAGATAGTCTAAATAAAACCTGCTATACACAGACAACACCGTAAAATTATTAAACACTGTATATTAAAACTGCAGCAAAGAGGCAACAAACCAGTGTCTAAGACACTTTGTTTAGCTGACTGAACTTTAGTACTTGTTAACCTACGAGGTAACAAAACAAGAAATCTCTAACAAGCCAAGCATCCTTCAACTGTGAAATTAAACATTAAAATATTTAATGCACGAGTGTGCAATACATATGTTACTCCATTCAATTAAAATCTATGGGTTAACTGATGCACAGGAGCTAAAACTATTGGTTTACACCGCAAAAGATAGGGAGCATTTTATTAGCTCACTTCCTGATTTCATTGTGAAGATAACGAGCTGAAACCTTTTGTTTATGGAGAGTATCATCTCCCAAGGAGGCCATTCTAGGACAAAGATGATGCAGTGTTTGTCCCATCTGGTGGTCTTATCTTCCATTTCCTTTCCCACATGTGAAATGTGAGACAAACGATAGATTTGCAGTTAACCTGATGAGGATGGGGACTATTTTAACAGATTTTTACTGTAAACTTAAATAGATCTGAACACCTACATGCACACACACCTCTATATACACACTTATAGGCCACAGCTCAAATCGGCATAAGACAGGCTGCACACACAATAATGGGATTACTAGAATGTCACATTAATTTAATCACACAGCAATACATATGCTGGTTTAAGTAAATACCAAACAAATAAATCAAGAGATTTAAATTATAATTCTCAGGAAAGAAGGTTAAAGTACATAAATGTGCCGACCATGAAAACGTATATGTTAACCTGCCCAGGGCCTGTGACACCATCTATTCCATTAGCCAAATATCTATTGGAAATCCATGGAGCAGATGTAAAAGCTGTAAGACACCAGGCATGCATCTTTCATCATAATGTTACCCAATGGGGGATAGAGGGCACAGGGGGCTGTACCACACAAGAAATACAGTACCAAGGGATCTATGTAACAAATGCAGCATACTAACTTGCAAGTCATCTTTATTCTCAATCTGAAAATCGTGTATGATCTGCCACATTATAATCACATTCGTACCACGCATGTGTCCAGCTCCTTTTCCCATGTAGGAATTGGAGATGATGGAGATAGTCCCATCCCCCAGATGCCAAGGTAACCAGCCATTACAGAGGTACCAGGCCCCATCTCTCACCCTCCAGCACTGCGGACAGAGCCAGCCCAGGACCCCAGTGGCTGAACGGGCCAGGATGTGGGCCTGTGCGGCAGCCGCCAACACACAGGAAAGGTCCGGGGGACAAATGATGCGATCAGGGTACTGGACCTCAATTAGCACAAAGGCGGCTCTCACCTGGGGGCAGCGGCGTCCTCACTGCGGAGAATCGGGGCTGAGCGGTTGGTTCTCGGAAGCGGAGTGAATGGCGGTGATGCCGGCGCGCAGTTATGACGCTGATTGGAAAGGGCCGGCACGGACCCTGCCTCCGCCTGGTCGCCGCCGTTTACCTGTCCTGCTCTAATACAGTGACAGAGATCCCCCCCAGGAGCTACACGCAGGCCGCACAACCTGACTTGCCACCTGGATTCCCACTGTACTCCCCCTCCGCACACACACCAGCAGCTAGCGAGAGCCCCGGCGCCAGAAAAGATGGCCGACCGCCAACGGACAACGTCAACACGCAGGCGTGGAAGTGGCGACGGTCTGTGGTCTTTTGCCAGTGACAAAGATGGCGACTGACTATAGATTAGCCCATGCTTCTGATTCTATGGTCATTCACAAAAATGGCGATTGACCGTTTTCCGGCCATTTTTAGTTTGGGCATTGGCTGCATACAATAGACACGAGAAGAGGCGTCTCTGTGCTCGATAAAGAGCTTTGTGCTGTTAATTGCTACAGTGATAGTCACCACGATGCTGTGGGAGTTACATGAGCTGATGATGCTGTAATGTTTCGAGGTGTTCAACTTCGAATTTTATTTGTTTCGAAAGCAACAAAGGTTCAGCGTGCTTGTGCTATTTCTTTTTGTGCTAGAGATGTCTAATTTATCCCAACGGTGCTTGTTTTATGGTTACACGGGCCCCTGTCCAGCTGAGGAATTTTGCTGATAATTTCATATTTTTAAGTGAACTAATTACTGTAGTCCTTAGGAATGTATTAAGGATATGGCTGTTCAAAATATATGGCATATTATTATTTCCAGTTATTGGTATAGCACACTCATATTCCATAGGGGCCCATTTATCAATAATCACATTTGCATTGCGATCTGGGAGCCTTTTTGGGGTCCAAAATTCAATTGCAGGATGCAATTATACTGCCCAGATGTATTAAAAAGAACATGCAGGGACCAGGGCTCCAAACCCATCCCTGCGATGTTCTCAAAGTGAAGAGACCGCATCTCCGGTCTTGTCACTCCTGTGCCAGGACTACTGACCATGCATGCACGACAGCCTTTGCTGGGGAGGTTCTGGAGCAATCCTCTCCCAGTAAATTTTGAGAAGTGTAGCCCATTAGCTACAGCAGCACAAACCAATCTTCAGATGGGGTTAGCTATGGGAACCACAATCCAACAGTATTGCATCCCCCATAGAAACCTATGGGGGTTAAAGCTGCTGTCAGAAATGGAGGGACCTCCTTCATACATCGGGGTGACACTAAATCTTTGCTGGTATACCCCGAAAACAGTTGTCTTCGGGGAATATGCTGCAAATTGTTATTGATAAATAGGCCCCATAGTGCTTTACAGAGAATATTTTGGACATCATTCATTCCCTGCCCCTCCGAAGCTTACAATCTATGGGCCTGATTCAGAGCCGCCCGCTCTGAATCAGGGCCGGGCTTTTTTTTTTTTGGATCGGGCACAGCTATTGCGAGCGGCCATGATGATAGTCGCGATCAAGCGACCATCGGGCTTGCGATGAGACCCTTGTGGTAGGGTCTCGTGGCCGCAAGCCCCAGAGAGATTTTGGCTCTAACAGAGCCGGAATCTCTCCAATGACATCACTCGTGATGTCAGTGGGGCTGCCCCCAAACGGCAGGCGTTCTCATGGGAACTCCTCCGTTTGGGCAGCCACCCCCACGGCTCGCCCACCAAAGGGGGCGAGCTGTCACTCAACATCGACAGCTCGCCCCCTTTGGTGCGAGACCCGGAGCGACGGACTGCCCGTCGCTAGCCACGTCTCGCGCATGCGCACGACGGAGCCGGCTCCATCGTGCACATGCGCTGTGGGCCACCATCGACCCGGTTGCGAGCACTCAGCGCTTGCGACCGGGTCTGAATCAGGCCCTATATTCCCTATCACATCTACATGCACTAGGGTTAATTTTATTGTTTCTCCATTAACCTACCAGTATGTTTTCAGATTTTAGGAGGAAACCCACACTAACAGAGAGAGCATACACACTTCACATAGTGCCATGGTGGGAATCAAACCCAAGACCACAGTGTTGTGAGGCAGTAATGCTAACCATTACACCAACCATGCTGTCTGGCTCTCTAGCATTGCTGGATGCAAACTTTTTGGCTTGGTTATACGGAATCGGTATGAATTACCGCTGGACGCAATCCTGACAGCGGCTGGCCGACATGGCTAAAAATCCAGATCATCCCAAGGTAAGTAGTAACTAACCTCTCCCCCCCTAACCCTCCTTAGGGGTGCCTAACCCTAACCTTCCCCCCAGTGCCTAACCCTAATCCCCCCTCTAAGTGCCTAAACCTAACCCCTCCTTCCCCGCCGCCTAAACCTAAGTTCCCCGGAGGGGTGCCTAACCCTCCCTCCCCTAGCCTAACCCTAACATCCTGGGGGGTGCCTAACCCTGTCCCCCCCGGGAGCCATAAACCTAGCCCTCCCTCCCCCCCCCCCCGGCTGTCCGCAGCGGCGCCCGGCATTGGTAAAATGACAGGCGTCTAGATTTAGACGCCTGTCATTTAACCCTCGCTGGGATAAAGCAGTCGGGAAGCCAGCTGTCGAGATTACATCCACCGGCTTCCCGACTGCATACCGGTTATACATATATGTTCTAACAAAATGGGCAGCGTGCTCTAGATGCATGTTAATAATGCATCTATGCACTTTTAATGTCTTGTGCTTTTGCAAATACAATTTCATACTGTGGCGCACATTAATGCTTAATAAACCGTTTGGGCCATGTTCTAAGGGGTATATTTACTAAAGTGAGAGTTTTTAGAAGTGGAGATGTTGCCCATAGCAACCAATCAGATTCTAGCTATTATCTTCTAGAAGGTGCTAGTTAAAAGTTAAGTAAAATCTGATTGGTTGCTATGGGCAACATCTCCAATTCTAAAAACTCTCACTTTAGTAAATATAACCCTAACATTTTAATGGCAACATTTAACATTTTAGAAACAATCATGGCAACAAGCTTCATCCTATTTTTAAGGCAGATTTTCCTGGGATTATGGGCCTGATCCAGAGCCGCTCGTAAGCGGCCGCTCGTTCGCTCCGAGCGATGTTCGCACAACTGCGCATGCGTATGGGTTGTAATACGCATGCGCGAACCAGTCAAGGATATTGTGTGCTCGCAAAATAGCGAGTGCCTGCTAATTTGAGTGACAGAATGAGGCGTTTGTGGGTGGTAACAGGGGAAGGTGCTTGAAAACGGGGAGTGGAGATCCGAACGCAGGCGTGCCAAAAGGTCAAAACGGGCGTTTTAAGGGTGTGCATAATTAACAAAGCAGCGTCATCGACCACGTCACTTGGTTGTTTCTTAGCCTGAACTGGTCGCACGATTGCGGTAGGAAAATCCAACCACAAGCACTGCGAGCAGTTCAGATACCTTTCGATGTACTCGATTAATCAAATAAATGGTGGAGATGACGTAGGATGCGAGCGGCCAGGGGGCGTCTTTACAAAATAGCGAGCGCATATTTAGTTCGCTCGCTCAGACATAGAGGCGTCAACAGACCGCAAAGAGCGAGCGCTCAATTTAAATAGCCGGCCCCTTTTTCTAAACGAGCGAGCGCAAATAGCGTCCGGCTCTGAATCAGGCCCTATGTTTCCTCAGTGTTCCAGCCACTTGACCCTATTACATAAACTTCACTCATACTTGCCAACTCTCCCTGATTGAAATAGAAGCTAGAAGAGTCTAGTCATCTCCCTGATTGGACCTCATCACCATTATGAAGCTGTTATATATTTAAAAAAATCAGAGATATATACATTCAAATGGGATCATTAGTATAATTTCTCTGCATTGGTTATAAGGCACAAGGGGCCTGATTAAGCAAGGAATGCAATAGCGATTACCCACGCAGTCCCACTGCGATAGTATGCTAATCCACTGCGATCGCTATGCTGCTGCAGCACAACATGAGGAAACCCATATTACCTTACATACACCTGTAATACTTAGCAAGACTGCAAAACCATCGGTACCGTCGTATACCATCGCAGCCTCATGCACACTTGCACAAGGTCAGACCTTACTCAGAAATTGCTAAACTTCCTGTACGCAGTGAGAGCTCAGGCTGCGTATGGCATCGCATTTGATAATGTTTGCATGCCCCTGCAACGCCGTTCAAACGCACAGGCATGCCTGCGTTTCTCCGACCACCCCCCAGTCACCACCTTCAAACGGTACTTCCTGTCAATCACTCTGCGATGGTCCTGCGTGGTCTCTGCGATCACAGTCCCGATCGCAGTGGCTGGTTCGGACACTGCGTTGCATGCACAGTACGCAACAATCGGCCGATAGCGTGCATATTAGCAGTTGCAATCCTTGCTGAATCAGGCCCAATGATCCTTATGGCTACATACATTTACAAATAATGTTTCTCTTGTCTACTTATATGGAACCACTTGTAAAACACAGCACAAGAGCAAACCCTGAGACGTATTAATGTGTTTTCATTAACAACTAGATCTTACTAACTGCTTTGGGGCTCGTTTACATTTGGATGTAAATCAATTTTATGACACGCCTCTCAGATATAGTAGTACGCATCCACTCTAGGCAAGCTCATAGGTGTAGCTTTCACAGTCTCCCTTAAATACTTTTTGAAAAGTAGGCAAGTATGCTTCACTAGAGTCACATTATCTTTAGGTTCCAGTCTCTGCCCAGATTGAAAATTCAAAACGGAAGACCATATACCAGGTGAGCTGTGTAGGCACTCTACATGGCTTTCCTGGTATACAGTCTTCCGTTTTGAATTCTCAGTCTCGGCATTCATAGTATTTATACAGCTCATGGTCATCTTGCAAATCCCAGTCTCAGCATTCACAGTGCTTATACATAGGGCTTAAAGTAGTCCTGGAGAGGTGGTGGAACTCATCCTCCCTGCTACCTACTCCTCCCCCTCCAAGGCTAGGTGGAACTACTCTGAGAGGCCAGGACAACTGTGAAAACTGGGCCTGATTCAGAGCCGGACGCTATTTGCGCTCGTACGTTCAGATAAAGGGGCCGGATATTTAAATAGAGCGCTCGCTCTTTGCAGTCTGTTGACGCCTCTATGTCTGAACGAGCGAACGAAACATGCGCTCGCTATTTTTTATAAAATGCCCCCTGGCCGCTCACATCCTACGTCATCTCCGCTATTTATTAGATTAATCGAGTACATCGAAAGGCGTATGAACTGCTCGCAGTGCTTGTGGTTGGATTTTCATACCGCAATCATGTGAGCAGTTCAGGCTAAAAGACAACCAAGTGACGTGGTCGATGACGCTGCTTTGTTAATTATGCACACCCTTAAAACGCCCGTTTTGACCGTTTGGCACGCCTGCGTTCGGTTCTCCACTCCCCGTTTTCAAGCACCTTCCCCTGTTACCACCCACAAACGTCTCATTCTGTCACTCAAATTAGCAGGCATTCGCTATTTTGCGAGCACACAATTTCCGACCGCAATGAATGGTTCACGCATGCGTATTACAACCCATACGCAAGCGCAGTTGTGCGAACATCGCTCGGAGCGAATGAGCGGCCGCTTAGGAGCGGCTCTGAATCAGGCCCACTGTTCTAGAAGATGTACTAAGTTCTGGAAAGTGATAAATTGGAGAGTGATAAACTACCAGCCACTCAGCTCCTAACTGTCATTTTACAGGCTGTTTGAAAAATGACAGGAGCTGATTGGTTGGCAGTTTATCACTTTCCAATTTATAACTTTCCAGAGGTTAGTTCATCTACCCTTTAAACAGAAAAATAAAGTTCTATATCATAAGTGTAACTCTTAAGGTGCTCATGCACTAGTAGATTAAATTGAGCGATTGAACGATAATATCGTTATCGTTCAATCGTCTGCAAATCGTTTGCAAAAATGTCTAAAACGACCAGCGATACGCGCTCCTGCTGGTCATTTAGACATCTATCATCGGATAACGTCAGGTTCAGCATGTTTGCAAATGATTGATGTGCCTACACTGAACGACTGCTCGATCAGTTTAGGCATAGCACAGACTGACAAACGATTACAATGTCGTAATTGTGCAGTCGTTTTGAGGTCTGCTAGTGGATGGGCGCCTTTACACTGGAGAGACAACATGCTACTATTCTCCACCAGCGTCATTCCCCTGCATCTCTACAGTGCCACCCCCTTTGCTACTCATAAGCGCCACCCCCCATGCATCTCACCAGCTTCATCCCCTTGCATCTAACCAGCTTCATCCCCCCCTATGTCTCACCAGCTTCATCCCCTCTGCGTATCTCCAATGCCACTCCCAACCATCTCTTCAGCATCATCTTCCTGTGTTTCTCAAGCATCAGCTCCCCCTGTATCTCACCATTCCTGGGTCTTCACTCCAGCACCATTCCCCTGTCTCTCCAGCTTACCCCCTTGTGTCATTCCAGCAGCTCCCTGCCCCTTTGTCTCACCATCATCTCCCTGCCCCTGTGTCCCCCACCAGCACCTCCCTGGCCCTTGTCTCCTCCCAGACCAACAGCTTATCCCCCCCATGTCCCTCTAGCAGCAGCTCACCTCCGTGCCTGCCCTGGCCCCTGCTCCTCTTCATGACTCCTCAGTGCACTATACAGCGGTGGTGACGGCATGACTTCACATAATCTGTGCCACATAAGGAGCCGCCGGGATGCAGGCCCAGAAAGTGAGTGACAGGAGGGGCGGGCCATGGGCGGAGGAGGAACATTGGGGTGGAAACCGAGGGGGGCGAGGTGGCCGCTGCCAGAGTGGCTCTCTGTCTGTGGGACTTCTTTGCAGGGAGGTGTAGGTGGAACTAGTTCCACCTACTATTAGAAGTGATAGAACTCAGTTCCGCCCGTTTCTGCCCACTTTGACCCCTGCTTATACAACTTACCTGTTATACAGACTTCAGTTAGCAAATTCCATTCTCAAGCATTTTCAATGACTAATTTATTTACCTGTATCAGAGCTTTAGCTATATTGTGCCAAATATACTTTGCTCAGCTAGTACCTGCTAACCATCACAGCAGGGCCGGATTAAGGCTTGTGGGGGCCCTGGAGCAACTAAGTTGTGGGGGCCCCCACCAAACCACACGGAGCCTACCCTCCCTCTCCCGCCACACGGAGCCTACCCCATCCTCTCTGATTACTTACTGGCTCTGTGTTGTGAATGCAGCAGCACAGTCAGCGCTGCTGCATAGAGCGCAGAGTGGCTACTGAAGCCCGACATCAGTGATCAGCGTCGCGGATAGGATGTCATACGATGCTGATGAGGGGACTTGCGAGCCGTTCTGCGCTCTGTGCGGCAGCGCTGACTGTGCTGTTGCATTCAGAACACAGATCAGCGGCAACTCAGCCCCCATCTGGGAACAGGGTACATTATACATTGTATATATATATATTTTTTTTTAAATTTATTTATGCACGTGTGTATTAAACACGCACACACACACACACACACACACACATATATATATATATATGTAGCAAACGTATATTATATATTTATATATATATATATATAATAAACACATATACAGTATACACAAAAACACATACATCCACACATATACACTATACATGCACACATAAACATACACACATTCAGTATAAACTCACATAAACACATATACACTAACACATATACAGTATACACACATAAACACATGCATACACACACACATATGCACACATATACACTATACACACTCATATACACTATACACACATATATAGAATACACTGTGATAGAAGCACAGGTAAAGTGGTCAATGGCAGGTACATTTGTCCTAGGTTTTTGGCCTATGTGTTCTAAAAAACCCCAGGAGAGGTCTGTTTTGTAAGCAGACCAGAGTATTGGCTTTTGGAAAAGCCGGTTTGGGTCCTGGGGGTGTGGATGGGAGGAGAGGGAGGGCTCCATATACAGGCCACTCCAGGTTTTGGGCCTTTCAGCCTGGTAACAGGCTCATTAGGGCTTGCAGCTGGAAATGGCTAATATAAGCATGGTTTGTTTGTGGCTGAGTGTCTCACACCTGGGAGAGCAGGCAGACTAGCCTGTTCAGAGACACTTGGTGATACTCCTTGTAAGTACTGTGCACGTGTTTTGTTGATGGTGAGGGCAATAGGCCCTACCATTATTATAGAGAGAGAATCTGCTGTGTAGCTAGTGCCCAGCCGGGCTAGGACTTATGTTTTGTTTATGTTTATATTCATTTGGCACAATAAACACTGGTGCTGACCAGTTTGTACGAGAACCCCTGACTTGTATCCTGTTTCTACGGCTGTATGTGTGTAAAGAGGGAGTCCATTTACCCCAGGTGAGGGACCCCTTGTGATGTTCTGGTTTTGTTGTGGGCCAGGGGTGGTGATAGGAGCAAACACAGAAACAGATTTAAAACAAAACGTGGAACTTTTAATGAGTGGATTAGCAGACATGAACAATGGGAGAAAATAAAGTCCAAGGATGGCACTAAAGTGCAAATGGGAACTGAGGTGAAGCAATGAGTAAAAGTCCTGGTAGTGGCAGATAGGAGTAGTCCAGTTATCCGGGTCTTGTGAGGCTGTAATGAATTGCAGGTTTGAAGTGAATTGCAGGCTGTAGTGAATTGCAGACTGAAGTGAATTGATAATGTCTAGGGGATTAGCAAGTGGAGGCAGGGTGCAGGGTAACAACTGACACAGGTACTCAGGCAAGGGAAGGCAATAGGAGGGGGCAGAGGATTCCAGCAGGGTATGGAGCAGGTAAGGTAAGCAGGCTAAGGAAAAGATCCAACAGGCAGTAAGTGAGCACAGGAACTCTCAGCAGCGGCTGAGAAACACGTTGCACTGGCAATGAAAGAGAGCTCTCAACTCCCTTAACTACCCAGTGCTCCGCTGTGACAGGCCCCAGCACCACCTCACAGGTAATATCGCTGACCGCTATGCCGAGAAACCCTGGTCGTGACACCCCTATCCCGACTGTGTCACAACACACATAAATACATACATACACACTAACACATGTACACACACATACATACACACTTTCACATACACACACACATATATACACACATTAACACATACATACTAGGGGTGTGCATCGGCCACTTTTTGTGTTTTGGATCTGGATCTTTCTTCGTGTTTTGGATCTGGATTGGTTTTGCCAAAACCACCCTTCCGTGTTTTGGGTTCTGGGTTTTGTGTTTTGTATCTGTATTTTTTTTTTAAAAAAGCATAAAAACAGCTAAAATCACAGAATTTGTGTGTTTTTCTGCTCCTATGCTATTATTAACCTCAATAACCTTAATTTCCACTCATTTCCAGTCTATTCTGAACACCTCACACCTCACAATAGTGTTTTTATGTCCAAAAGGTTGCACCGAGGTAGCTGGATGACTATGCTAAGCGTCACGAGTGGGCGGCACAAACACGTGGCCCATCTAGGAGTGACACTGCAGTGGCAGACTGGATGGCAGTTTGAAAAACTAGGCCCCAAACAGTACATAATGCAAAGAAAAAAAAGAGGTGCAAGATGGAATTGTCCTCCCACCCACCCTTATGTTGTATAAACAGGACATGCACACTTTAACAAACCAAACATTTCAGCGCCAGGGTCTGCCACACGACTGTGGCTGAAATGATTGGTTCGTTTGGGCCCCCACAAAACAAGCTGGCAATTAATCTGTCCCTGCACAAACTGGCTCTACGGAGGCAAGATGTCGTCCTCATCCTCCGATTCCTCACCCTCTTCAGTGTTGTGTTCATCCTCACAGAGTATTAATTCGTCCCCGCTGGAATCCACAACCACAGGTCCCTCTGTATGTTCTGGAGGCTGGTCTCCCTGGAAGAGTTGATAATTCATTTTATGAACATCATCTTCTCCACATTTTGTGGAAGCAACCTCCTACGCCTTTTGCTGACAAGGTTCCCGGCTGCACTAAACACTCTTTCGGAGTACACACTGGAGGGGGGGCAACTCAGGTAAAATAGAGCCAGTTTGTACAGGGACCTCCAAATTGCTTCTTTTTCCTGCCAGTACAGGTACGGACTGTCTGACATGCCTACTTGGATGCTGTCACCGATGTAATCCTTTAACAGACAGACGCACGCTTGTCGCTGCTGCTTTAAGGATGCAGGTGCGGCTACAGCCCACACATTTCACAAAGACAGAAAAAAAAAGAAGAATATTTTTATTGTTTGTGGAACGCACTTTGAGGGTTACACCACCCTTTAACAGACAGACGCACGCTTGTCGCTGCTGCTTTGAGGATGCAGGTGGAATCTAGACGGGATTTGGAACCGGGGACACACTACCTCCATCAATTGTCTAAATCCCACTGCACTAATGGCGGATACTGGACCCACGTCTAACACCAACATAGCAGTCAAGGCCTCAGTTATACGTTTTGCTTCAGGATGACTGCTGTCGTACTTCATCCTCATCACTAGGGACTGTTGGAGGGTCAATTGTTTAGTAAAAGTGGTGGTGTTCCTACTTCCTCTCTGGGATGATGAACAACTCCCAGCAGCAGCAACAGCACTAGGAGGAAGTGGTTCTTGATCTTTCCCTATTTTATTTTTATCGGAGAAAGTTTGGTCCTCCATTTATGTTATATTGATATATACGTGCGGCTAAAGCGCACACAAACACAGAAAATATTTTTTCATTTTTGCTGGAGAGTAGTGCACTTTGTGGGTTACACCACCCTTTAAGAAATGAGCCAGCCGGCTCTTTACTTATGGGACACAGGCGCACGCTTGGCGCTGCTCCTTTGTTGATGCACGTGCAGCCACAGTGCACACAATTCACAAACACAGAAAATATATATTTTTTTGGTTTGGACTGGAGTGTACTTTGGGGGTTACAGCACCCTTTAACGGTCAAGCCAGCCTGCCCTTTACTTATGACACAGGCGCACGCTTGGCACTACTTTGTTGATGCACGTGCGGCTACTGCGCACACAATTCACAAACACAGAAAAAATATTTTTTTTTAGCACTTGGGGGGAGCACCCCTGATGGACAGAGCACCCCTTGGATAACACTACAGCACCCCTTTAGGACTGGGACACTGCACAGGACTTTGGAATGGACACAGCCCCTATGGAGAACTGACTGCACAACACAGTCCAGCCAGCCCCTATGGACTTTGAAGTAGTGGACAAAGCCCCTATTAACAGCAGCACAGCACAACACAGCCAGCCCCTATGGACTTTGAAGTAGTGGACAACAGCAGCACAGCACAACACTACTCTGCACTACACTACACTACACAGCCCAGCCAGCCCTAACTTCCACCCTCCCTCTTCACTGTCCACAGCCGAGTGAGAAAATGGCGCTGACACGGGTACCTTATATAGGATCCAAAACCCGCGAGACCCGGAAGGCGGGATGATGACGTTTTGCCTCGATTTCAGATCCGAGTCAGGCGGGAAAAGTCGAGCCTGACTCGGATCGGGGGGGGTTCGGATTTCAGAAATCCGAACCCGCTCACCCCTAATACATACACATAAATACACAATAAAACAGTACATTTACACACTTTTTATACAGCTGCTCCAACCCCTCGCACCGTAGGCTCCATCCCCTCGCGCTGTAATGCTGTGATTTGCGGGTCATTTGGGGGCCGGGCTTGATGTATTGGCTCCGCCCTCTCCTGCCACAGTAGCAGGGGGAATTGGTCCGTCAGGGGGGTTTCTAGCTACTCAGAAACCCCCCCCTGCTTGCTCTAGAGGTGGGGGCCCCGGGACGACCGGCCCTGTCGCCCCCCCCCCCCTTAATCCGGCCCTGCATCACAGTAGTATTTGGTTTCACCTGGTACACTACTCCTACTCTGCAGACCTGGTGGTGTATTTACTAACCAAGGTCAAGTTACACCTGCGTTTTTAGCTGCCACTCCCTGTTCCATCCCCCAAATGCTCTCTGCTTTTCAATCACAAAACAAATAAGGAATCACAGCATGCGACTACGGTAATGTACCTCGGCACATGCACAGTGCGATATAGACGCATGTGCAGTGGCAAGAAATAATTTGATTTGCAAAAACATCGGCATTACGTTCAACTGAATCAGGCCCATTTTTCTGTAGTAGACTCCTCCTGATTGGCTGAATGTCTATTACATAGGTGGCAATTACTGAGCAGAACACAGCGTTTTTTTCTTTTTTTAAATTTCCAAGGGGTTACATCAAATTAAGGTAGAAGACTGAAGATATTTAACATAGGGGTACCACTAATCTACAGAAATATTTTGGGGACACTCTGAGCTACATTTAGCATTAAAAATATGAAAAGGGGACCAATAATATTTATTAAAAAATAATTTAAACACAATTTCTAAAGATGTTTTATTGGGAGTCACATTATTTGTATGAACAAATAAAAAGGTACATTATTTACAGTATATCAACAAATAAAAGGAAGTACATTATACAAGCAAATAAAAGGGGGCACATAATTTTTATTTTTTAATCTTAAAGACAACAAAAAATGTAATGACTTACAGTATGGGGCCAATGGGGATGTGAGTTCCTTGCCCCTCGTCACAACAGTTTGCTCTAAACTACCAGCAAAGTAAATTCAGCAGTTTGGAAGTGAAAACCTCTGGCAGTGACTAGCGGATTCAAATTGCCATCAACCACATGTTTTTAATAAATGTGATTTTCAGAGAATTCGCTTTGACATGCTAGAATCATCAGAGCTGGTATGCAATCGGGAAGCCGGCTGCCTTAATACCGGCAGCCGGCTTCCCGACTGTCATATCCCGGTGAGGGTGAAATGCCGGGCGTCTAGATGTAGACGCCCGGCATTTCCCTGATGCCGGGAGACACGTGCCCGGCATCCCGATCGTAGTGATGCCGGGCGCCGCGAGCGGACAGCCGCGGGGGGAGGGTTAGGTTTAGGCCACCCGGGGGAACTTAGAGTTAGGCACCCCCCCCGGGAGGGTTAGGGCTAGGCTAGGGGGAGGGAGGGTTAGAGTTAGGCACCCCCCCCGGGGGACTTAGGTTTAGGCAGCAGGGAAGGAGGTGGTTAGGGTTAGGCACTTAGAGGGGGGATTAAAGTTAGGCACTTGGGGGGGAGGTTAGGGTTAGGCACCCTAAGGAGGGTTAGGTTAGAGAATACTTACCTATCCACGATCGGGCTTCTGCTGCCGGGAACTCTGCTGATGTCGGGCTGCCGCTGCCGGGAATCGGTATTTCATACCGATTCCACAGAGCTCTATCTTATTATTCAATTAGGCCAGGGGTGGGGAACCTCCGGCCCGCGGGCTGTTTATGGCCCGCAAGGTGAAATCATCCGGCCCGACCAGCTGTTAATGGCAGCAGCAGAATCAGCGTAGTGTAGCGGCTTTCAGCGGCGGCAGGTAGTGCAGCGGGAGAGCGGGGATGTCAGGATTGTCATCAGCGGCAGGTAGCGCAGTGGGGGAGAGGGGATGTCAGGATTGTCATTGGTGGCTGGTAGCCAATGACAGCCCTGACACACCCCTTTCCCCCCGCTGCGCTATCAGCGGCGGCAGGTAGCACAGCAGGGAGAGGGTGTGTGTGTCAGGGCTGTCATCGGCTATCAGCGGTGGGAGGTAGCGCAGCGGTGGAGGGTGTCAGGGTTGTCATTGGGCGGATTAGTGCAGATAGGGGCTCTCTCCCTGTCAGCGGCGGCAGGTAGCACGGGGGGTATCAGGGCTGTCATTGGGTGGCATGCAGGGCTCTCTCCCCATCAGCGGCAACAGGCAGGCAGCGCACAAGGGGGGGATCAGGGCTGTCATATGGCTGCCATTGAGCTGGTTAGTGCAGGGGCGTGCATGGTCTCACCCTAACAGCGCGGGCAAGCAGGCAGTGGTGGCACAGCAGGGGGTGTGTACAGTCAGTGCTGTCATCGGGCTGGTTAGGACTGAGAGGACCCCAGGGTTGCCTTATCAATCTGCCTGTCACACATCCATAGGGACTGCCCCTCCAGACTCTGTCTGGCAACACACCAAAGAGAAGCAGTTACTTACAGCCATCGCATTAAGGGTGAGTTAATAACGTTTTTAACCAAATATAGGAGGCAAATTTTAAGTTAATAATTTTGTATGGCCCCTGAATGATTTTCTAAAAATCAAAATGGCCCTTGGCAGAAAAAAGGTTCCCCACCCCTGAATTAGGCCAACTACTGTACTAGCCTCCTAAAGTTTTTCTTAAGGGCAAAATATATGGAGGTTATAGTATTTATGTGAGCTTGCATGTCAAAGATGTGATTATATATTTTCCTGTATGCTGTGCCAAGTTCCTAACTTTATACATTAGATTAGAACTTCCAAACCATAGTGTTCACACACCCCAATGCTATAGCCTCTGCTCCACAGACCGATGCCTATTTTGCTCCTATTTTTCCTAACTTCCCAGCCATTGCTTCTTATTGCCTGTCCTGATTCTACCCATCCCAATAGCATATATTTCTCACAAACTCACATGAGTGGTCCCAGTAATCTACGCTGAAGTGGCAAAAGTCATGGGATAGATGCCTAGTATCATGTAGGACCCCCTCTAGCCCGGCAAAGTGCAGCAACTCGATGTGGCATCGATTTCACAAGTGGACGGAAGACCTCTGGCGAGATGTTGACCCATGCCATCTGGATAGCTTCCCACAGCTTCCTGATCTTTGTAGGTGCAGGATCTTGGGTGCAAATGGACCTCTCCATCATGTTCCATAAATGCTTAGTTGGATTCATGTGGGATGAATGTGGTGGCCACACCATTCATCTGACCTCTCCAGAGTGCTCCTCAAACCAATTCTGGATAACTTGGGACCAATGGCATGGTGCATTATCCTGCTGTAATATTACATTGTTGTACATTGGTGTGGGGATACGTGAAGTCCATGAAGGGCTGCAAATGTTCATCATGCAATACAGTATAGCGGTTACCGGTCAATTACATGTTCAGGCGAACCAGCCTTGAGAAAGCAGCCGCAGGTGAAACATACATCGGCATCCCTGTGGCTGCTGCCTTTGTACTCTGTTTTATGTTAATGTAGTCCTCCAATCACTAATCTGTATGTTTAATGGTTTGTGCCACACACTGCAAGAAGATTTAATTTATAGCAGCAGTGGTGACATGATTATAAAGCAGTGAGAGCCAGAATAGTAAACCACACGCTGTCATGATACTGTACATGAGTACAGCAGCGCTGCTTACCAAAACACAGCTTTGTATGGTAAATGGTTTGTGCCACACGCTGCAGGAAAATGTAATTAATTGCAGCGGTGTTTACACGATAGCAGGGTCAGACTGGCTCACAGGTGTGCAGGGGAAAACCCCGGTGGGTCCCACTGCTAGTGGTTCCATACCCTCTGCTAGGGATCAGTAACTTGGTGGAGCAGGATCATGGTTTGTTTGTTGATATGCAAACTACATCAAGTTTAGCCACCCATGTCACCTCCTTTATAAAGGGGTCTTGTTCTTTGAAAGTCATCTCTAATGGTTGGCCCCCCTGATGTCTGGCCACATCACCTTATGCTTGTGCCCCTACCACTGCATTCCCTGCTAGGCCCTTCATGCTCCAGTCTGACACTGCATGATAGTATGGCAGTGAGAGCCTGAATTGCATAATAAGTCATACGCTGTCCTGATATAAGAATACAGCAGCACTGATCACTTACAAAAACACTGTTCTGTATGAACTGATTATACACCATATGCTGCAGGGAGAAGTGACTTCCGATACCGTTATTGATGTATACACCAATGGTGAGAGCTTTAATTATAAGTCACACGCTATAAATGAGGCATGAATTTAACAACGCTGCTTAGTGTCACGACCGGCTGAATGGTATCCCCTGCTGAGGGATGCAAGCTGAGGTTCAGGGCTGAAGAGGGAAACTGTTATGTGGGGCCTGTACTCAAGGCTTCCTCTTCCACGAGTACCAGTCATTGGCGAGACCTGACCAAAGATATGGAGTCTAACCAGCTGGGAGGTGTTCACCAGTGACCCCTCCAAGTGGGATATGGGTTTAGCTGCACCCAGCTGGCAGGTCGCGGTCCTTTGGTCAGGTGTCTGGTACTCACGGAAATAGAGAATACTGCTACAGTGGCCCTAGAGAATGTTTTTACCAGAAATATGCTATACCTCTGTATAGCTTCCAATGAAAATACCAGAGGATCTATGAGGCTCAAGGGAGTTTAGGATTGGCGCTTGAAAAGTACACTAATGAGAGGTTCCGGTTGCACGGTGGCACAATGGGTAGGCAGGTGTTCGTCTCACAGACGATATGTCGGAGGGGTATGTGTTCATGCTGCCGGCGGTCGGTATGCCAACCGCCAGCATCTCCACTACAGAATCCCGGCGAGGGTTAATTAACCTACGCCAGCAGACCGGTGCCCGGCATCCTGACCATGCGGCCGGCGGTGTAACATATGTATTCCGTCAGAGGACGCACTTAGCGCAATGAAGTGACAATTGCTCCGTGCACAGTTGAGATATACAGGGCGCAGTTTTGCACAAGGAAGTGGCTATGGCTTCGCACACAGGCGGGATGTACAGGACACACTTTTGCACAACGGTGAGACAATGGCTTCGCGCACAGGCGGGATGTACAGGACACACTTTTGCACAACGGGGAGGCAATGGCTTCGCGCACAGGCGGGATGTTTCAGGACGCACTTTTGCACAATGAGGTGGCAATGGCTTTGCACACAGGTGGGATGTTTCAGAACGCACTTTTGGACAATGAGGTGGCAATGGCTTCGCACACAGGCGGGATGTGCAGGACACACTTTTGCACAATGAGGTGACAATGGCTTCGCGCACAGGCGGGATGTTTCAGGACGCACTTTTGCACAATGAGGTGGCAATGGCTTCGCACACAGTTGGGATGTTTCAGGACACACTTTTGCACAATGAGGTGGCAATGGCTTCGCACACAGGCGGGATGTTTCAGGACGCACTTTTGCACAATGAGGTGGCAATGGCTTCGCACACAGTTGGGATGTTTCAGGACACACTTTTGCACAATGAGGTGGCAATGGCTTCGCACACAGGCAGGATGTTTCAGGACGCACTTCTGTACACTGTAGTCGGTACTGGTCAGCACAAGGTTAACACAAGGAAAGGACTTGGAACAAGATAGCATCAGTAGACACAGGAAACGACAACATTGCTCAGGCAACTTCCTTCTGTCCGGAGACAGACTTTATACCCTAAGGTGACAGATCATAGGTGGACAGGGTCAGCAGACCACTACCATGCTACCATTGGGTAAAGGGCAGTAAGGTGATATAAACTGTCATGGCTGCGTCCATGACGGTAACAACAGTAACCAAGGCATGGCGCAACACATAGATGTCCACATGGCTCTAGGAATAATATTCAGCGTGTCACCCGCCGCTGCACCCGGGTTCTGACCACCAAAGGGATCAGGGGAAGCCGGCACTGCAGTGAGTAGCGGCCGATCCTAGGCCGCAACCTGACACTTAGATTATACAATAGCATTGACAGTTTTACAAACGGCACTGGTAAAGAAGATACATGTGGCTCCTAGTTATCTTATATAGTGATACTTTTATTTGTTGCTAATAATATATAAATGCCCAGCCAACATTGCAGGTCAGCATTTGCAATACGTCCTCACCTGTGAATGAAAGTAGTAACTGACTTTATATGACTGGTAGGAGTTGTGTAGGCTTCAAAAAGAGATATACATATATATGAACTGAATGTCATATAAATCAGGATCTAATAATCAGCAGGTACACTATTCCAAAACAAGATTGGGAATAAATGGGCTGAATGATTTGTACATACCCTTAATATTTACATTAAAACATTGGAACTAGACAAGTATTATTAAGCATATGAGAAATAATTTGAATGCACAACACATAATTGAATAACTTTAAGCCACATTACCTAAAGAAAGGAATAATATATTTACTTGCAATAAAACAATATATTGTAAACCATCAAAAGATAATAGGTGGGCAGAAAACTAATTTGCAGTGATTCAAACTAACATCATATTGATACATTTCAGTGTATCCAAATCATTATATTGCTACATGAAGATTCAAGGAAGTGGATACCTTATATTCCAGTATTCTCTAGTACCTCTTATGATAAGTATAGAGGCACTACTGAAAAATTCACATTAGTGTAAAAAGATAAGGAAATAAGATTACTACAATTGATATCACTTCTTTTTATTCAGAATTAGCATAAATAAGATACATGAGATGTAAGTGACACAAAAAATACACAATAAAGTGAGTACAATTAAGCCTTTATTACAGAATAACAACAGAGGAAACAGATAGTGACCACATATTTTGTAACATACTTTTTGATACACAAATTCTACTTTTCCTACACTCACTGTATTTTAAAATATTTCACCTTCATGATATAAAATATATTTATAATTATAAAGCATTCTAATAAAGATTGATATGTTTTAATTATAAATAAGGTCTTCAGTGCACCTACACAGATACTTTCTTTTTCTTGTGTTTGTTTTGAACATCCACATAGGAGCGAGACCTATCAACAAATAAGACTCAGTCAACAGGATGCACTACTTTTCTGTGGAATAGTGTTGTGAAGGAATGTATAAGAGCACCATACTTGGCTTTGTGAAAGATTTTGATATTTCGCACACTGTAGTTCATTATCCATCACCCAAACCTCTGCTGTGAGTCTATAGGAAATGTATCTCCAAGCAGGAGAGTTAATGGAGAATGGGGAGTCTGGACCTTTAAGAGCATACTGTAAGACTGCAAGCAGTTTTGCAAACCTATCATAACCTCTTTTAACTGATGAAATAAGTCTAATGGTGCATACACACGGTCAGATAAAAAGGACGATAGAAACAATATAGTTTATTGTTTGATTGTTTATATTGTCCTATTTTTAGCCCCTTCCAACGACCATCGATTCGCGGGCACGGATGGTCGATATCAACCATCGCCCATGCATGCAGGCCAACCTGGTCGATATCGACCAGGTTAGCCTGTTTACTATAGGGACGTTATAGTAGTCTGGGGGTTGGTGCATGTGCTGTCGCTGATATTGAACATACAGCACATGCAGGATGATCAGACAACCAACATATTTTCATATACACGAAATTATTCTGACGGACGACCCCCAAGAAGACTACTCAGTATCACTATTACGGTTGTGGAAAAAGGGAAGGAAACCATCCCATATTGTCTAGATAAGTATTTTTTTCTGGTACCCCTTGACTTTACACATAGTCAGCGCCCCCACTCTATTCCACATCCTCTTTTTAAATCTTATTTTTGGACCTATTGGGATAGGTCTGTTGGAGTTGATTGGCAGAGGTCTGTGCGCAGCGCCATTTCTATCACCTATTCCTGCAGTGTCATATATGTTCCCTGCTTGGAGCGGAAATCTACATACTGTGGGCCTGATTCAACTAGGATCGCAAGTAAGAATTTGCTAGCAGTTGGCCGATGTAGCGTCTCTGCGCATGCATGTGTGTCTCAAAGCGCGTGCGCGAACCAGTCATTGCGATCAAGTAAGGGATCGCAAGGCATATGCACGGAGAGACCTCTGATGTTGATTGACAGGAAGTGCCATTTGTGAGTGGTGGCGGGAGGTGGTCGTGCGAACGCAGGAGTGGCTGTGCATTTGAACGACGTTACAGTGGCATGCATAATTAAGCTTGTGAGGTGGCATATACGCAGCCGTACGTCTTGATGTACACAGGAAGCTGCCACAATCCTGCGGCAGGTCAGAGCTACCACAGTTGTGCATATGGGTTCAATGGTTCTCGATGTTACCGATGTTTTTGCAACCTGCATACTGATCAAGCATAGATTAAAGGGAGGTGGTCTGGCTTTATGTAGTGCTGGGCGTCTACATCTTACGTTGCGATTGCCGTGCATATGCATTCATTAGCATATTCTTGCAGTGGCCAGGTACGTGCAATCTCTAATTTTCATCCTTGCTGAATCAGGCCCTGTGTAAGATAATGTGCTTGTGATCTAGTGTTCACCAATTGAGTCACTTCAGTGTTTCACGCAGTGAGTGAAAGCTAATTGATTGTGCAGGTACAGGGAGGTGGCGTGGCCAACCTGGGGAGGTGTGGTCAGACCCCCTCCTTCAAAAGATAAAAAAATGACATATTCGTGGCCACGCTGTTGTGCTGATTGTTGTGCTAACTGTAGAGCGGTGTTTGATTGGCTGGCGGGCCCGGAGAATGACAGAAACCACGTGTCTCTGTCATTCATTGTGTGACGTGAACATCCAGCAGAAGGTAAGTATGTGTGAATGTGTTAGGTATGTAATAAACTTTTAAATTCTACGGTGTGTGTACTGTCTTTTTTTTACTATTTTTATTACAGTGGGGGTACGGGTGCTGGCCACCTGCTGGCACTTGTATTTCCACAAGTGCCAAAGGGTAGGCACACTGGCAGCTGTCATTCTACTGTAAAAAACAATAGTATAATTCTAATTTTCACAATATTACCCCTGCACCCACTGGCCAGGGGTGCATAACAGTGCCACGGGCTTCAGCGTAAGCCTGGTGTGCTCGGGAGAGGGGGACCCCTTTATTGGGGGGATTCCCACCTCCCCCAAGATCCCCTGCTTGTGCTCACTAGCTTGGGGTGTTAATGCTTTGGCCGGGGAGACCTGGTGAAAGGGTCCCCTGGCTGTGGCATTACACCCCGGCTAGATATGAGTCCGGTGCTGGTTTTAAAAATAGGGGGAACACCACGCAAATTTGTCCCCTATTTTTTAAACCAGGACTGGCTTTGGGAGCCCAGTGCTGGTTCCTAAAATATGAGTTAACCCTACACTTTTGTCCCCCCATATTTTTAGAACCAGGACTGGCTCAGGAGCCCGGGGCTGGTTATTCTTTGGGTGGGGGGGAGGGCACGACAATTTTTTTATTTTTTTTTACCATTTATTGAACACCAAAAAGCAGAAACATACACAAATTACACTGATCTGTATATGTTTCTGCTAGACACGCTGCTCAGAAGGGGGACTATTTGTAAGTGCTATTATTACACCTTGTTTGGTTTTATTACACCTGTGATTCTAATCACGATTTTTGGTAAATTCCTGTGTTGTATTCCTTTCTAGAGAAAGTACTGCCCTGTTCGGACAATGGTGTATTCATTTTTAGTTGTATTTTCTGGTGCATTTCAACTTAAAAATCGTCCGTGATCACCTCTAAAGATACAGAAAACCCCCCCGTTTTTCTAAGTCAATTCCCATGTTTGAAAAAAATGGTAATTTACCTTCGTGATTGCAATCTTTGACCAACACGATTTTTAGTAAATATACCTCCTTCTGTCTAGTTTGGGATGTTAAGCAGTAAAGGCTTGGGTTTATACCTGGCTGGGAGACTTACTGAGAATCTTGGTATAGTTCCATATATGAGTTGTTAGAGTGTCACTTTCCTTTGTCTATATTTTGATACCTGTGCTTCCTGCACTGTTATTACTTTTAGTGCGAAGTCCAAGCAGCAGCCGAGTACCTACGAACTAGTGTGTATTCTGGGAACAGGAGTTGTTATTGGCGAAGGGCACTTTGTTTAGATTTTGACAATGCAGGAGTTCATCAGGCATCATAAAAGACAGACATTAATATATATGCAAATACGTTTCATATTAGCAAGGAATTCATCAGAATCACAAACTTACAAAGTATGAGTTATGGTGTGAGAGGAATTCAATTTGGAAATTTGTGCAACTTAGCCTGGGTCTGGCAAATTATTTTCCTCTGTATTTCATGCCTGCCACTCTGGGATGGCCCATGGCCTGCAGATTTCCTTCTCCTTATGTCCTTTTAAAAGGCAAAAGCAGGCTTTGGTTACTCTACTGTATGTGGATCAGTGGTCGAAGTGGAAATTTTGAAGTGGGGGTATGGCAAATGTAGAAGTCGTGGCAGTGGTGCAACCAGAAACAACACGTCAGCAGTGATACGAGTCGAGGGCGTGCAGAAAAAAATGAGCATTGGCACACATCACAAGGGGTGTGTCAGGCAGTGATTGACAGGGAGAGAGTGAATGGAAGAGGCAGAGGGTGAAAGAGAGAGGCAAAGAGTTATGGGCAGAGGGTTCCGGGGAGAGGGAGAGGGTGACGGTGAGGCAAAAGGTGACAGGGAGAGGCAAAGAGTGATGGTCAGAGGGTGACAAAGAGAGGCAAAGAGTGATGGTCAGAGGGTGACAAAGAGAGGCAAAGAGTGATGGTCAGAGGGTGACAAAGAGAGGCAAAGGGTATCAGGGAGAGGCAAAGAGTGAAGGGAAGACGGTGACAGGGAGAAGCAAAGAGTGATGGGCAGAGGGTGACGAGGAGGGCTGAGGGTGATGGTGAGGCAGAGGGTGACAGAGAGAGGCAAAGAGTGATGGGCAGAGGGTGACGAGGAGGGCTGAGGGTGATGGTGAGGCAGAGGGTGACAGAGAGAGGCAAAGAGTGATGGGCAGAGGTTGACAGGAGAGGCAGAGGGTGACAGGGAGAGTGAGAGGGGCAGAGGGTGACAGAGAGGCAGAGGGTGACTGTGAAGCAGAGGGTATCGGAGAGACAAAGATTTATGGGCAGAGGGTGATGGGGAGAGAGTGAAAGGAAGAGGCAGTGAGTGACAGAGAGAGGCAAAGAGTGATGGGCAGAGGGTGCCGGGGAGAGGGTGAGGGTGACAGTGAGGTAAAAGGTGACAGGGAGAGGCTGAGAGTGAAGGGCAGAGGGCGACAGGGAGAAGCAGAGGGTGATAGAGAGGCAAAGAGTGAAGGGCAGAGGGCGACAGGGAGAAGCAGAGGGTGACAGAGAGGCAAAGAGTGATGGGCAGAGGGTGCTGGGGAGAGGGTGACTGTGAGGCAAAACTTGACAGAGAGAGGCAAAGAGATATGGGCAGAGGGTGATGGTGAGGCAGAGTGTGACAGGGAGAGGCAAAGAGTGATGGGCAGAGGGTGCTGGGGAGAGGGTGACAGTGAGGCAGAGGGTGACAGGGTGAGGCCGAGAGTGATGGGCACAGCGTGACGGTGAGGCAGAGGGTGACAGGGAGAGGCAAAGAGTGATAGGCAGAGGGTGACGGAGAGGCTGAGGCAGAGCATATCAGGGAGAGGCAAAGAGTGATGGGCAGAGGGTGACAAGGAGAGGCAAAGAGTGACGGGGAGAGGGTGACTGAGGCAGAGGGTGACAGGCAGAGGCAAAGAGTGATGGGCAGAGGGTGACAGGGAGAGGCAAAAAGTGATGGGCAGAGGGTGACGGGGAGAGGGTGAGGGTGACAGGGAGAGGCAAAGAGGGATGGGCAGAGGGTGATGGGGAGAGGGTGACTGTGAGACAGAGGGTGACAGGGAGAGGCAAAGAGTGATGGGCAGAGGGTGACAGGGAGAGGCAAAAAGTGATGGGCAGAGGGTAACGGGGATAGGGTGAGGGTGACAGGGAGAGGCAATGAGTGATGGGCAGAGGGTGAGGGTGACAGGGAGAGGCAAAGAGTGATGGGCAGAGGGGGAAGGTCTGTGGGTAGTAATTATAGGGCGCAGATTGACATACATAGGACCAGTATAAGTGTGATACCCCTTGGGGGTGTCACATACGGAAGGTGATAAGTGGCAGAACAAAGCAGTAACACTGACACCATTTGCACTTACCTAGGTACAGTGTAGAAGGTCAGCAGTGCTGTGGAGCAGAGTCTGGGCAGCAGCGTCTGTCGGTGTGCACTGTGCAGCTGATGCATGTTTGTTTCCTGTGGCTGCGTATGCCGGTGACACCGGATGGTGGAGGCAGCGGCCGGTAACAGTGCAGGACAGGTAACCTGCAGCAGTGACATCCCTCCCCGCCGTGTCACCCGGTGAGGGGAGGGACGCTGCAAGGGGCGTGGCCTCGTGGACAAGGGGCGTGGCCACACCGGTGGGCGTGGCCTTGCGGGCCAAAAACCATGCTCTAATGTTTATTACCGGGGGTGAAGGAGCCAGGCGGTGCGGGCTGTGTAGTGTGCCGGCTCCCTCCCGGTGTCAGGAGCCGAGTGCTGCACTTAATACTACAGGGCGGTTGACACCCTGGTGGGTCCGCACCCCCCTTGTAAACCGGCGACGCCACTGACCCGCAGTCTGGCAGGTGGCAGAGAGACTGGCCACTAGTCCCCTCCTCCCGCCGGCAGCACTCACCAGCTCACCTCCCCAGCGGCACCAGGCAGCGGCTGACAGTGCAGAGGGATTGCTACTGACAGTTTGCACTGTCCGAGGCAATCCTGGAGAGGTGGCAGCGCTGACAGCTGTCAGTCTGATGACTGTCAGTGCTGCGGATCACCAATGATGATCCGTTCAGGGAGGTCACAGTGGGTTCCCTACTCCTGCATCCGTAAAAGTAAAAAAAAAAAAAAAAAGGTCAGTGCTTGAAGTGTAGGTATGTCATACCGTCATATACCGGCACACTTCGAGCACTGATGTGGATGCAAAGTGGCCCTCTGAAAGTACATACTTCCCTTGCTGGGGGGAGGATGGGTGGTGCAGCTATATGCAACTTCAATGAATTGTTAGAAGTTCCACATGTTGTGGAATCTGATATTTATTTATTATATTTACTATATAAGTATTAATATATATTTATATTGATATGTACAAGGGTGGATGTCGCCCCCATATTGATTTTCTGTATGTATTCGAGATCATAGTATAACACTGTGGAAAATTACAGCACAATTCTTTTATTTTTGCAGATTTAGAATAATAAACAGAACAACATCACTAAAAGTTGGGAACAACATCACTAAAAGTTGGGAACAATATCACTAAAAGTTGGGAACAACATCACTAAAAGATGAAAAATGGAGAAAACTGATATTTGAGCCAACATTAAATATCTGCATATGAAGACGATGACGTTGACTGAAATTCACACTCAAGCTCAATGAACACATTTTTGAGAAGACTTTTTATGTCATGACTGCTGTACAAAACTGGTTAGAGGACCAATCACCGGACATTTTTGTTGAATGGAATCAAGAGATTGTAGCATCGATTGGAGAAGAGTATTAATGTAAATGGACACTATGTTGAAAAATAAATGCCACTGGAACTTAAATTTCTCAGGACACGACTTTTGGATTCACCCCCTTAAACCTCATATATACCTTATATCTGGAAATATATTATAACAGGCTTGCAAATTTGTTAGCTTATAACTAAAGGGAGATATTATTAACACTGGTCCAATCACACAACAATGTGCTTTATATGAATACTCTTATACATAAAGTATGCAAGTGATTGGCTTATGTGGAATAAAGGGAGTAATAATAAATACTCTACATACACAGATATATTAACCCGGCTCATTGACTCTGTGGGATATACACAGTCGAGTCACATGATTTATGACAACCTCCTACATTTGACTTCAGCAGCATGTAGCCAATGAAGTATGTCACATGCCGTGCACTTGCTTTGTGGGTTTATATGGTGTGCGATAGGCCATCTGTACACATATCACTCGTTACTGTCATGGGTTAAAAGGGTGATTTATCCGAGTTGCAAAAAGGGATGATTATTGGCTTTCGGGCCAAGGGTGGCAGTATTTCTGAAACAGTCTAGTTTGTGAACTGTTCGCGTGCTGCTGTGGTGAAGGTGTATCGTGACTGGACAAATGGCACCACTGCGAATAACCGACATGGAAACTGCGGAGCACCACGTGCCATTTATGTGAGAGGTGAACATCGCCTACGAAGGTGCATGAGGGCCGATCAACATGCTACAGAGGAGCAGCTCACCATCACAATGAACCTGGAGGCCACCAGATGTGTGTCTAAAATGATAGTTCAGCGAACTCTGCTGCGTATGGGCTCCAAAGCAAATGGATGGTCACTGCACCTATGCTAACGAAGGTGCATCAGCGGAAAAGGCTTCAATTTTCACGCCTGTATTGGAATTGGGCCTCTACTGATTGGTGAAGGGTTGCCTGCTCCGATGAGTCACTTTTTCTGCTTCATCAAACGGATGGACGTTGGCATGTCAGGCAGGAAACATCAGAAAACAAACACCCTGCAACCATTGCTGGAAGAACACAAGATGGTGATGGCAGCATTATGGTCTGGGCTATGTATTCATGGCACTCTCTGGACGCATCCACGAGGAAAGCATCCTCAACCGATTTGGTTATGATTCCATCCTTGAAGAGCACATATACTCCTACGTGCTGATTATCTTCCCTGGGGCGGATGGGATCTTCCACCAAGACAATGCGACATTTCACATGGCAAGAAATGTCCGACAGTGGTTGGACGAGCACGACCAAGATGAATCTTATTTTATTGTAATATTAGGTGTGTGAGGTGTGTGTGTTATTGCATTCTTCATATACATATGTACACATTAATCTCTCTCTCTCCCTCTCACTTGCTCTTAATATCTCTCTCTATATATATATATTTATATATACAGATATACAGATATATATATTTAGAGAGAGAGAGATAGATATATATACACACACACTTCTTTTATGAAAACACATTTTTATATTTTAACTTTAAAGAATACTAATAAATGTATAACCTGTCATTTATACATTATCTCATAGGACAACAGGAACGACAACTGCTGAGAAGAGGCCTTGCTATCCCACCACCCTCACTCCAAATACCCACCTCCCCTGCACCCTCTTCAAACCATTCCTCCCCTTCTTCCAACCATTCCTCCCCACCCTCCCCTCAACCCGCTTCCAGTCATTCCACCCAGGGGCATCTTAACAGAGGAGGGGCCCATGTGCACTGCCTGTGCGTGGCCCCCTCCTCTCTCCGTGGTGGCCGGCCAGCCACCGGAGCATTAGTAGACTCTGGGCACTAGAGTGTGCTCGGAGTCTACTGCGCAAGCGCAGAATGCCGAGAAAATGTTCTAAGCAATGCTGAGATCCACCACTGGAATCACGGACAGGTAAATTTAAAATTATATGGGTTCAGGGTGTGCGGTGCGGGGCCCCCCTGGACCCGGGTGCCCGTGTGCCCTGCACACACTGCACCCATTATAGATACACCACTGATTCCACCCCTCCCTCACCTCAACCCGCTTCCAGTCATTCCACCCCTCCCTCTCTCCCCTCAACCCTCATCTCTTCCCCCAATTTCCTCCCCTGACCAACCCCATTCCCACCTCTCCTCCCCTGGCCCAGCTTCTTCAGAGTCTTCCGGGGGCTCAAACTGGCCAGCTTCTTCCCAGTGAGGACCTGTGGCTGAAGGTACATGAAAGGCCAAAACAACATTGACACACATATCCAAATCATTGCAATACTTACATTTAAACATGTATGGGGAAAGAAGACATTTCACACTGCAAGCCTATTTCAGTTAACATTTAAAAAAAGGCAGAGCAGGCTACAGGCCACTTTGCAAATGTCAGGTTAAGGGGCATATGTATCAAAGCTTGATGTGAGATAAAATTGTGAGATATATATCACCTCCCAATCAGCTTCTAACTTGCATTAATTTTGCAGGCTGTGTTTAAGTAATGATAGTTTGGAGCTGATTGGTTGGTGATATATATTTCACAATTTTATCTCACATTAAGCTTTGATAGATATCTGTCGCATAGCTTGCAGTGCTGGGTTTATCATAGCGACCATGGATGGGTGATGGTTTCTACAGTAACTATTGCGTTTTACATTTTCTTTTTTTTTCTCTTTTTGATTTTTTACATTTCAAATGTGCCACAAGATCGTTTTGCCAATGTGCTCAGGAGGGAGCTGGATTTCCTGAGCACATATGTGCAGTTGATGGGGGAGTCCATAGGCCACACAAGGAGGGCCTGATGAATTTTATTTTTCATTTAAGTTTTGTTATTTCAAATAATTGTTAATAAAAATGTTTTATTTTTTTAAAAAAAACATGTGTTGTATAATTATTATATGCTAGCATATTAGAATTTGTAAGTGAATATATATATATATATATATATACACATTGATACATACATTGGAAAAATAACTACCAGCAACACATACAGCGGTATACAATTGGGAAGCCAGCTGCCTTAATACCGGCAGCCGGCTTCCTGACTGTCATATCCCGGCGAGGGTGAAATGCCGGGCATCTAGATGTAGATGCCTGACATTTCCCCGACGCCGGGAGACAGGCGCCCAGCATCCCGATCGTAGTGATGCCAGGTACCGCGAGCGGACAGCCGCAGGGGGGGAGGGTTAGGTTTAGGGCACCCGGGGGGGACTTAGGGTTAGGCACCCCTCCGGGAGGGTTAGGGTTAGGCTAGGGGGAGGGAGGGTTAGGGTTAGGCACCCCCGGGGGGGACTTAGGGTTAGGCACTCCCCGGGGGACTTGGGTTTAGGTAGCGAGGAAGGGGGGTTAGGGTTAGGCACTTAGAGGGGGGATTAGGGTTAGACACTTGGGTGGGAGGTTAAGGTTAGGCACCCATAAGGAGGGTTAGGGTTAGGGGGTTTGGTTAGGTTAGTCAATACTTACCTATCCACGATCGGGATTTCCAGCGCTGTCGGGCTTCCGCTGCTGGGAACTCTGCTGTGATCGGCCAGGCGCTGCCGGGAATCGATTCCCATACAGCCGTGGCCAAAAGTTTTGAGAATGACACAAGTATTGGTCTTCACAAGGTTTGATACTTCAGTGTTTTTAGACCTTTTTGTCAGATGTTACTATGGTATACTGAAGTAAAATTACAAGCATTTCATAAGTGTCAAAGGCTTTTATTGACAATTACATTAAGTTTATGCAAAAAGTCAATATTTGCAGTGTTGACCCTTCTTTTTCAAGACCTCTGCAATTCGCCCTGGCATGCTGTCAATCAACTTCTGGGCCACATACTGACTGATGGTTGCCCATTCTTGCCTAATCAATGCTTGGAGCTTGTCAGAATTTGTGGGTTTTTGTTTGTCCATGTGCCTCTTGAGGATTGACCACAAGTTCTCAATGGGATTAAGGTCTGGGGAGTCTCCTGGCCTTGGACCCAACATTTTGATGTTTTGTTCCCTGAGCCACTTAGTTTTCACTTTTGCCTTATGGCAAGGTGCTCTATCATGCTGGAAAAGGCATTGTTTGTCACCAAACTGTTCTTGGATGGTTGGGAGAAGTTGCTCTTGGCGGATGATTTTTTTGGTGCCATTCTTTATTCATGGCTGTGTTCTTAGGCAAAATTGTGAGTGAGCCTACTCCCTTGGCTGAGAAGCAATCCCACACATGAATGGTGTTAGGATGCTTTACTGTTGGCATGACACAGGACGGAGACTTTTGGAGGATGGCCTGGTGTCAAGAAGGGCAGCAAAGAAGCCACTTCTCTCCAGGAAAAACATCAGGACTGATTGATTTTCTTCAAAAGGTACAGGGATTTGACTGCTGAGGACTGGGGTAAAGTTATTTTCTCTGATGAATCCCCTTTCAGCTTGTTTGGGGCATCTGGAAAAACACCTGTCCAGAGAAGGAAAGGTGAGTGCTACCATCAGTCCTGTGTCATGCCAACAGTAAA
The DNA here is from genome assembly GCA_031769625.1 of Taudactylus pleione. Taxonomy (NCBI): domain Eukaryota; kingdom Metazoa; phylum Chordata; class Amphibia; order Anura; family Myobatrachidae; genus Taudactylus; species Taudactylus pleione. The sequence continues at coordinate 8,609,895 of JAUIMM010000016.1, read as the reverse complement.
GTATCCTGAGACCATTCATGTGTGGGGTTGCTTCTCAGCCAAGGGAGTGAGCTCACTCACAATTTTGCCTAAGAACACATCCATGAATAAAGAATGGTACCAAAACATCCGCCAAGAGCAACTTCTCCCAACCTTCCAAGAACAGTTTGTTGATGAACAATGCCTTTTCCAGAATGATGGAGCACCTTGCCATAAGGCAAAAGTGATAACTAAGTGGATCAGGGAACAAAACATCGAAATTTTGGGTCCATAGCCAGGAAACTCCCCAGACCTTAATCCCATTGAGAATTTGTGGTCAATCCTCAAGAGGTGGGTGACAAACAAAAACCCACAAATTCTGACAAACTCCAAGCATTGATTAGGCAAGAATGGGTGGGCATCAGTCAGTGTATGGTCCAGAAGTTGATTACCACATGCCAGGGCGAATTGCAGAGGTCTTGAAAACGAAGGGTCAACACTGCAAGTATTGACTCTTTGCATAAACTTAATGTAATTGTTAATAAAAGCCTTTGACACTTATGAAATGCTTGCAAATTTACTTCAGTATACCATAGTAACATCTGACAAAAAAAGTCTAAAAAGACAAGTTATTTAGATACTCCTTATGCAAAATATACCTTTTGTACAAGAGAGAAGCAACTGGACATAGCAATAGCCAAATTAAATTAGACTGCTCATGAATCCCATTATAACTTCTGGATCACACACACAGTTGAGAAAACAGAAAAATAAAAACTGCTTGATCTTCACTCATCATCAAATGCAATTCATGCTCTCTCATCAATGACCCAATGTATTTTTACACCTCCAGCTTTATGCTTTCACTCCGCCCACCATGAGCAGCAGTTCCTATTGATCCAGCACAGGCGTCCATTCTTAAATACCTTTGCATTTTCAAAAAAACTCAACGGGGCAGTCGTGGGAAGTGAGGACAAAAGTCTCTTATCCGCTGTATCCACGTAAGTTCTTTGCCTTCAGGCTCACCAGTTTCATATAGGAGACAAATAGAAGTGGTACCTATGAAACGGAATCGGTATGATTTACTGCCGGACCTCTGGCCGGCGGTTCAAATCCCAACAGTGGCAGCCCGAACAGGATGAAAATCCGGATCGTCTCCAGGTAAGTATTCAATAACCTATTCCCCCCCTAACCCTAACCTTCCCCCCAGTGCCGAACCCTAATCCCCCCTCTAAGTGCCTAAACCTAACCCCCCCTTCCCCGCTGCCTAAACCTAAGTCCCCCGGGGGGTGCCTAACCCTAACCTCCCCCAGGGGGTGCCTAACCCTAACCCTAGTCTCCCCTAGCCTAACCCATATCTCCTGGGGGGTGCCTAACCCTAAGCCCCCCCGGGAGCCCTAAACCTAACTCTCCCCCACCCCCCGTGGCTGTCCGCAGCTGCGCCCAGCATCACTTTGATTGGGATGCTGGGTGCCGGTCTCCCGGCGTTGGTAAAATGACAGGCGTCTAGATGTAGATGCAGGTCATTTAACCCTTGCTGGGATAAAGCAGTCGGGAAGCCGGCTGTCGGGATTAGATCCGCCGGCTTCCCAACTGCATACTTATCAAATGGCCCTGTAAGAACAGACCTGTAAACTCTTGCTCTGTGACTGACATCCCCAGAGCCCCCACACTCAATATAAAGAAAACTGCAGGCCCTCTGGTGTGCCCAATCAGGTCCGTCCTTTGTAATGCCAGGTCTATAAGAAACAAGACTGCTACAATTGCTGACCTTATTGAATCTTCAGATCTTGCCTGTATTACAGAGACTTGGCAAGACGAAAATGCAGCTCCTATTTTGGAAGCTGCAGTTCCAACAAATTACTGTCATTCACAACCAAAGACTTAACCACAGGGGAGGGGGAGTGGCAATCTGCTTTAAAAAAAACTTAAACTTAGGGTCCACCCAATGGAAATTACTCACTCATTTGAGTGCATTGCTGCTTGGAGTTCTACAGACTTATTATTCAGAGTACTTCTCATTTACCGCCCACCTGGAGATGGAAAGATATTTCTACAAGAATTTGTAGATATTGTTGCTGGACTAGTTCTGGAGCATCAAAGATGGCTGATCCTTGGGGATTTCAATGCATGGGTTGATGATGAGCTCTCTCACCTTGGTCAAGATCTCCTGTGCACAATGAATGCTCTGGGCCTCACACAAGTCATTCCTTCAGCTACTCATATAAGTGGTCACACTCTTGATCTTGTCTTCCAGATTGGATTAGAAGTCTCTGATCTAAATATAAACCCAGTCACGTGGTCAGACCACCACTCAATTTGCTTCTCGGTTGCAACCCCTCAAAATAGAACTTTACCCATGGAGTTGACAGGGTATTGTCCAAGGAGGGGCATGACCCCTCAGGCTCTTGCAGCAAACCTGCATCTTTCTGCCATAATGGGGGCCTGTGAAGAACCGTGTTCTCTAGTCCATTATTATAACAGAGATGTGACAGCTGCAATGGATATTATCGCCCCTGTGCATATACGACCCCGCATACCACACCATCAAGCCCCTTGGTTTGACAATAGTGTTAGTGAACTCAAGAAAAGGGGGCATAGACTTGAAAGACAATGGAGGAAGACTAACTTGGTAAAGGATAAGTTAACACTATTCAAACATAATATCAATCAACAATCACCTGTAAGAAAACAGAGTTCCTTTCAAATGAGATCAAGGCAGCAAACAATAGGCCAGCTCAGCTTTTCCATACAGTGGAGATGCTTTGCAAAGCATGCCTGCAGCTTGATGAAACCCTCTCCCAGTCCAGATGCAATGAGTTTGCAAAATTCTTTGCAGATAAAGTATCCTCCTTCCGGCCTGGAATCCCCACAGTGGCATAAAAGGATTGCCAAACGACCAAGCCTGCAAAGGTAAGCCACCTGTTTCCCTGGAACAGCTTTGACATAATGGATGTAAAAGACATTGCCAAAATTATCAAAATGTTGCAACCCACCACCTGTGATCTGGACCCTGCCTCAACCAAGTTTCTCATAGGGTGTATGGACATGATTGGCCCTGTACTTGCAAAAGTAGTTCCATGCTCTTTGCAAACAGGCATTTTTCCAGAACCACTAAAGGAAGCAATTGTTAGACCACTTCTTAAAAAACCTAATTTAGACCCCGACTTAATGACCAACTATAGACCAGTATCAAACCTTCCTTTTCTAGGAAAGGTCATTGAGAAAGTAGTGGCCATGCAACTGGAAACCCGCCTGTCTTTCCATGATATTTATGATCCATTCCAGTCAGGATTCAGGAGAAGACATAGCACTGAAACAGCTCTGGTATGTGTGCTTAATGATCTTCTGATGGCAAGAGACAGAGGTGATTGTTCAATCTTAATCCTTCTGGATCTCTCAGCAGCATTTGATACTGTGGACCACGGGATTTTAATCGAGCGCCTGAAAAATTTCTGTGGACTGGATGGCACAGTCCTTAGCTGGTTCAAATAATTTCTGACCGGCAGGTCACAGAGAGTTTCTTCTGGAGTAAACTCATCACCAGTGCCACTTCCATGCAGTGTCCCACAGGGTTCTATACTATCTCCCATGCTTTTTGCAGTATATATGCTACCATTGGGTGAAATAATCAGACATCATGGCCTGGTGTACCACTGCTATGCAGATGATACACAACTGTACCTGTCCTTTGCTCCAGGTACAAAGGACCCCATAACAACCCTAAAGGGCTGCCTAGCTGAGCTTCAGGAGTGGATGAGTGCCAGTTGGCTGCGACTGAACCCTGAAAAAACAGATGTCCTTATGATAGGTCACAAGTCAGGGCTACAGCATAGCCAACCAACAGGAGTTACGCTTGGGGGATCAGAAGTACAAAACACTGAACATGTGCGGAATCTTGGTGTTGTCCTGGATAGTGGATTCACACTTAAACATCAGGTATCAGCCACAATCAAACATCATCAAATCCACAATCAAATCCACATTCTTTCAGCTGAGGAACATAGCCAGAATCAAGCACTTAATTCCCTGAGAAGATCTGCCTAAAGTCATACATGCATTTATATCATCATGCCTAGACTACTGCAGCGCCCTCGACCTTGGACTCTCAGCAAAAGAATTGCACCACTTGCAGATGGTACAAAACACAGCTGCCAGGCTATTAAGCCAACCAGCTCCGTTCCAGCCACATAACACCCACTCTCTACTCCCTTCACTGACTGCCTGTCAGATGGCGAATTGTTTTCAAGATTGGATTACTAACTTACAAAGCCCTACATGATCATGGCCCAAGGTACCTAAAGCAGCTTCTGATTCCTTACCGTTCCACACGAGTACTGCGATCCATTGACGAAAGGCTATTAACAGTACCTAGAATCTCCCGGAATTCATCTGGGGGTTGAGCTTTCAGTTTTGGGGCTCCAACCTTATGGAACTCACTTCCCTGCACAGTTCAAGAGGCCTCCACTCTAGAATCCTTCAAAAATAGACTAAAGACTTACCTCTTCACCCAAGCATTTCACTAATGTCCCTTGTTTAAGCTTATTTTGTGTTTTGTACTGTAAAGGCAAATGTAAAGCACTTTGAGTCCTTTAGGAGAAAAGCTCTATATAAATAAAATTATTATTATTATAAAAACACTGAAGTAGCAAACTTTGTGAAAACCAATACTTGTGTCATTCTCAAAACTTTTGGCCATGGCTGTATATGCATTAGCAGATTTTCAGATGTGAAATAAAATGTGGACAAACTGGCAGTCAGAAGATAGCTCTAATTGAACAGGTTAAGGTACTAGTAGGATCAGAGAAAACAAAATACTGAAACAAAGGCTTCAATCAGTGAGTTGCTACTTTTGGAAGTGAAACAGGCAGTACTGGCATTGGATAAACACAAGCAAAAGGACAAGACAAGTTCAGTAAGAAGTTTAGGCACAATAGTGACCTCTAGTGGTCAGAAATGAAATTGTCTGAGACTATTCTTAATATCAACTGTACAATGGGTTCATCACTTGGGAAGAGAAAACGCCACCCACCAGAAAACAGCCCTCTTTTACTACCATTCCTAAAAATCTACACCCCTTTTGAAAAAACAAAACAAAACATGGGTGGATTCAGTGAGCCCTCTTCAACAGGATAAAAGTGTTTTGTAGGGTTCAACACCATATACGCAGAGTTCATTCATATATGAACTGTTGCATCCAAACAAGTGGGGAAAAATAATATGGTAGAACTTTTTTACTTATTAGATCTGCCAAAAGTTGTTCTCAGTAACCAATCCAGAAACAGTCTTATCCAGTGCTTGTGTACCCAACGCTACTCCTTGGTTAGGATGTCAGTCTTCCATTCACAAATTTCTATTTGAGCCTGTTAATCATAAAATAAAGGCAATGTAGAGATGAGTTATTAAAACAGAGACAAACTGAGATGATCTCTTTCACTTTCTTCTCTGTGCTGTCTATGAGTTCCCCATTCTTAAACACACATTTTAGCATTTGAGCTGTTATGGCAGGAAACAATGGGATAATCTTCCATTGCCGTATTTACCATGGACCATATGGTGCAAAACTGCAAATGGTGCAACTGAACCAAGTTCCACAAAAGGGCTATATACAATAATAAAATTAATAATAAAACAGTAATAATAGAGGTTAATGATATACAGTACATTAATCTTGGGAATACAACATAATTAGATTATGGTAACTGGTAAATTGCTACACCGATGCTCACGTGATTGTTCTTGTCTTGGTTATGTCGACTGTCCTGTTCAGTGGTCCACTGAAAGTGAGTGCACTGAGACTTCCAGGCATAGGTTCCTGTTCCACTGATGGTGCTCCCATAGGAAGTTTGGTTCAAACAAAACATCTTGGAGGTTCCTGCTCTTAGTCTCTCAAGTCTACACCCACTGAGGAAATACCACGGATGCCAGAAGTTCACAGAATTTGGTACCACTCTAGTTGGACTGTCCAGATCCCGGGTTGGGTGAATTATACTTGTTTGATATGCATTGTGTCAAATGGTTTTTATGTACGTGTTCTGAATCCCTATTTATAAAAGTATAAAGTCGTGATATACTACCATATGGGTTCTCTCTGGTTTTGTTTTGGTGCTGGGCTATATTCTGAAATTGGAGATCTTATGAAGGTTGGGTCCTGATTCATCACATCACCGGTTGAAGTGAAATTGAAATAAGCATGATTATTTTTATTAAATGTACACACATTACTTACCTTGAAACCAAACATTTTTTTACATACTAAACTATCTGCATCTACTTGTCTTGTCGTTTGTATTCCAATTCTAGATCCATTTGCTGGCAAGGGTCGTAGAAGAGGAACAGTTTTATACGATTTCAGCTATCATTAATTGTGTATAATTGTCTGTATTACTAATGGAATAGCGCATTAAGGGTTTACTATATATATGTATATATATTTTAATAGGATCAGGGTAGGAGGTCCCTCTCCTGGGGTAGTTAGACATCTCCTAACACACAGGAGCCAGGAAAACAGCACACCAGTCCAGGGTTTTTTCGTACAAGCTAGCCAGAGCTAGTTTTTATTGTGCAGTAATAAAAATGAAAATCATAAACATAAATCCTAGCCTGTCTGGGCACTAATTAGACAATAACTTTCCTCTCTCAAAAATTGGTAGGGCCTACTGCCCTCACCACAAATATAAGCATATGCAGATTACATACAAGAAGTATAACATAGTGTCTCTGAACAAGCCTGCCTGCTTGCTCTCCCCAGGTGTGAGACCCTGAGCCATAGCCCCACACAGCTTATATGAGACTCTCCCAGCTGCATGCACAGATTATCCTGCTCTCAGGTAGAAGGCCGGAAAAGCCAAACCGGCCTTGTGGATTGAGCCCTCCCTTCACTTCTCACATCCACACCCCCAGGAACCATTATCCGGCTTTTACTCAAAGCCCTACTCTCATCATGCACAGGCACAGACATTTCCTGGGGTTTTTAAAACACATATGTTAAGAATCTGGGACACACATATATGCCATCCAGCACTTTTTCCAGTGCTTCTATCACTATATATATATATATAAATATAAATATATATATATATATATATATATACATACAAACACAACCATCACTCACCGATTTGGAGAAAAGACTGGCCCAGGTGCAGCAACCAAAATAGGTTAATATTCAGCATGCAAGGGAGGCACTCTGGGACTTGTAGTGTTATAATACAAGTAGTCACACTTCTGCAATGTTTCGGTTAAATTTAAAACCATGCATGATGACGGTTTTCAAGTAAACCGAAATGTTGCAGAAGTGTAACTACTTGTATAATTGCACTACAAGTCATGGAGTGCCTCCCTTGCATGCTGAATCTATCTATCTATCTATCTATCTATCTATCTATATATATATATATATATATATATATATTGTGATAGAAGCACTGGTAAAGTGGTCAATGGCAGGTACATTTGTCCTATGTTTTTGGTCTATGTGTTCTAAAAAACCCCAGAAGAAGTCTGTTTTGTAAGCAGACCAGAGTGTCGGCTTTTGGAAAAGCCGGTTTGGGTCCTGGGGGTGTGGATGTGAGGAGAAGGAGAGCTCCATCCACAGGCCACTCCAGGTTTTGGGCCTTTCAGCCTGGTAACAGGCTCATTAAGGCTTGCAGCTAGAAATGGTTAATATAAGCATGGTTTGTTTGTGGCTGAGTGTCTCACACCTGGGAGAGCAGGCAGACTAGCCTGTTCAGAGACACTTGGTGATAATACTTGTAAGTACTGTGCACATGTTTTGTTGAAGGTGAGGGCAATAGGCCCTACCATTATTATAGAGAAGGAATCTGCTGTGTAGCTAGTGCCAAGCCGGGCTAGGACTTATGTTTATGTTTTGTTTATGTTTATATTCTTTTGGCACAATAAAGACTGGCGCCGACCAGTTTGTATGAGAACCCCTGACTTGTATCCTGTTTCTACAGCTGTATGTGTGTAAAGAGGGAGTCCATCTACCCCAGGAGAGGGACCCCTCTCCTGACTGTCACAATAATATATTTATATATGTATATATATATATATATATATATATATATATATATATACAGTCAGGTCCATAAATATTGGGACATTGACAGAATTTTCAGATTTTGTTCTCTATTCACCACCACAATGGTTTTGAAATGAAACAAACAAGATGTGCTTTAACTGCAGACTTTCAGATTTAATTTGAGGGTAATTACATCCAAATCGGGTGAACGGTGTAGGAATTACAACAGTTTCAATATGTGCCTCCCACTTTTTAAGGGGCCAAAAGTAATGGGACTATCAACTCAAAAGTTATTGCATGGACAGGTGTGGGCTATTCCCCCATTATTTCATTATCAATTAAGCAGGTAAAAGGTCTGGAGTTGATTCTAGGTGTGACATTTGCATTTGGAATCAGTTGCTGTCAACTCTCAATATGAGATCCAAAGAGCTGTCACTATCAGTGAAGCAAGCTATCATTAGGCTGAAAAATGAAAACAAACCCATCAGAGAGATTGCAAAAACATTAGGTGTGGCCAAATCAACTGTTGGAATATTCTTAAAAAGAAAGAATGCACCGGAGAGCTCAGCAACACCAAAAGACCCGGAAGACCACGGAAAACAACTGTGGTGGATGACAAAAAAATTATTTCCCCGGTGAAGAAAAACCCCTTCACAACAGTTGGCCAAATCAAGACACTCCAGGAGGTAGATGTATATGTGTCAAAGTCAACAATCAAGAGAAGACTTCACGAGTGAATATAGAGGGTTCATCACAAGATGCAAACCATTGGTGAGCCACAAAAACAGGAAGACCAGATTAGAGTTTGCCAAACAACATCTAAAAAAGCCATTACAGTTCTGGAACAACATCCTATTGACAGATGAGACAAAGATCAACTTGTACCAGAGTGATGGGAAGAGAAGAGATGGAAAGGAACTGCTCATGATCCAAAACATACCACCTCATCAGTGAAGCAAGGTGGTGGTAGTGTCATGGCGTGGGCATGTATGGCTGCCAAAGGAACTGGTTCCCTTGTATTTATTGTAGGGATGTGCAGGCTCAGTTCTACTCGGTTCCGTTCGGTTTTTTTTACCGAATCTTATTGGCTATCCAAAACTCGTGACAGCTGAAACCCAATAAGATTCGGGAAAAAAAATCGAACGGAACCGAGTAGAACCGAACCTGCACATCCCTAATTTATTGATGATGTGACTGCTGACAAAAGCAGCAGAATGAATTCTGAAGTGTTTTGGGCAATATTATATGCTCATATTCAGTCAAATGCTTCAGAACTCTTTGGACAGCGCTTCACAGTGCAGATGGACAATGACCCGAAGCATACTGCAAAAGCAACCAAAGAGTTTTTTAAGGCTAAAAAGTGGAATGTTATGCAATGGCCAAGTCAATCCCCTGACCTGAATCCGATTGAGCATGCATTTCACTTGATGAAGACAAAACTGAAGGGAAAATGCCCCAATAACAAGCAGGAACTGAAGACATTTGCAGTAGAGGCCTGGCAGAGCATCACCAGGGATGAAACCCAGCGTCTGGTGATGTCTACGCGTTCCAGACTACAGGTTGTAATTGCCTGCAAAGGATTTACAACAAAATATTAAAAAGTAAAAATTAGATTTAGGATTGTTTAGTTTGTCCCATTACTTTTGGCTCCTTAAAAAGTGGGAGGCACATATAGATACCGTTGTAATTCCTACACCGTTCACCTAATTTGGATGGAATTACCCTCAAATTAAATCAGTTAACATTTTGTTTGTTTCATTTCAAAGCCATTGTGGTGGTGAATAGAGGACAAAATATGAAAAATCTGTCAATGTCCCAATATTTATGGACCTGACTGTATATATATATATATATATTGTAACACGACTGGATTAGGGCTCCCTCTCCTGGGTAGATGGACTCCCTCTTCACACACACAGCAGTGGAAAAATAGTACACCAGTCTGGGTTCTCGTACTAGCTGGTCGGTACCAGTCTTTATTGCGCAATGTAAAAGGAAAACAAAGCATAAAAGTAAACGCTAGCATGTCTGGGCGCTAACTAGACAAGAGCTTCCCTCTCTAAAGAAATAGTGGGGCCTACTGCCTCCCCCATCAACACAAGCGTATGCACAAAACTTACAGGTAGTTTTCACCAAGTGTCTCTGAGCCAGCCAGTCTGCTTGCTCTCTCAGGTATGACACACTAGCTTACAGTCACACACAGCCTATATCAGCCAGTTCCAGGTGCAGACCCTAATGAGCCTGCTAACAGGCCAAAAAGGCCAAAACCTGGAGTGGCCTGTGAATGGAGCCCTCCCTCTCCTCACATCCACACCCCCAAGACCCAAACCGGATTTTTCAAAAAGCCGACACTCAAGTCTGCTTCACTGCAGACTTTTCTCCTGAGGGTTTTAGAACACATAGGTCAAAAACCTAGGACAAATGTATCTACCACTGACCGCTTTACCAGTGTTCCTATCACTATATATATATATATATATATATAGCGTATAAAGAAAGTGGTGCAGCACTCCAGGCGTCTTAGAAATGAAGAACTCTTATGCAGCATATGTGAAAAAGGCAACGTTTCAATGCCGTTTATTGTGGCATTTTCGTCAGGCTAAAGACAAACAATTACATCTTACCTTAAATAACCCCGTGAAGTGAACGCCGGAAACGGGACCACACGCCCGTTCAATCGGCGCACAAAGGATGACGTCATCAACAGATGCGTCATCAAAGTGCTACCATCACCATAGATACAAAAAAACAAAAATAAACCAACACAACAAAAAATGGGTAATAGGAACAAAGCGCATGTATATAGATAGAATAGATGATCATGTCAGGGACATAAAGCCATGGAACAATATTATATATGGCCAATAATTATAAAGTAAACAACAATATAAAAAGCGATTGCAATATAAAGATCAATTAGATTAATAATAACTAACACAAAGATATTGTTGTTTACTTTATAATTATTGGCCATATATAATATTGTTCCATGGCTTTATGTCCCTGACATGATCATCTATTCTATCTATATACATGCGCTTTGTTCCTATTACCCATTTTTTGTTGTGTTGGTTTATTTTTGTTTTTTTGTATCTATGGTGATGGTAGCACTTTGATGACGCATCTGTTGATGACGTCATCCTTTGTGCGCCGATTGAACGGGCGTGTGGTCCCGTTTCCGGCGTTCACTTCACGGGGTTATTTAAGGTAAGATGTAATTGTTTGTCTTTAGCCTGACGAAAATGCCACAATAAACGGCATTGAAACGTTGCCTTTTTCACATATGCTGCATAAGAGTTCTTCATTTCTAAGACGCCTGGAGTGCTGCACCACTTTCTTTATACGCTGTGTATCTTACCTTGTGCGGGCACCCGACGCTGCTGTATGTCATAAGGGAGAGCCGGACCTTCCGCTGTATATATATATATATATATATATATATATATATATATATATTTCCTATGTATGAGCGTGTGCAAGAGGTCCACTGAGAGATTTTTACAATTTAATTTAAGTAATTGAAATGTTACACAATTTTGTATTGGTGTTTTCTTTATTGTCATATTTTGAAAAGGGTATTTGTGCATCAGTTATGGGGTTAGGGCTAGTGAGAAGTTTTTCTGTGGCTCAGGTATGGTGTCAGGGAGTGATGGTGGGTGAGCTAGGTTATCCATTTTGTATCCTTAGCTACAGTATATACTTCTACATATTAAGCTTATATGATGCTGTCAGCATTGTATATATATTCGCTGTTTCATCTCTTGCATTTTAACAATGTTTCTTTTATGGATGTCAGATCATTAGGAAGCTGATTCAGAGATGATTCAGAGATGTACGCTGACCCAATGGTTAGCGCACATCTCCGATGGTGGGAGGACTGCACATGCGCAGGAGGTGCACTGCGCATGTGCAGCCCTCCGTCTGCGAGTTTGCTTGCAGAGCCTCACAGCCGCAGCCTGATTGACAGGCTGTGGCATTTGGGAGGCAGAGCAGGGGCGTTCCTGGGCAGCGTTTTCCGGGAGGGACAAGGCCAGGGACTGTGTGGCTGTAGGCAGATTTCCTGACCTCGGAAGCTGCCAGGACCCGGTCTGGCTGCGGTAAGCTTCAGCTGCTGCAGCCTGGCCAAAGGGACAACAATTGCGACTGATGGTGATCCAGGCTCCGACCACACAGATGCAGCAAGGAGGTGTCTGACACCTCCTTCTGCAGTTACATTTTTGCGGCTGTGCAATTCCGTCCATCTCTGAATCAGGCCCAGTGTCCATTCAGACAGTGTTGTTTGGCTGGCTCTCAGCTTTTTGCTGCTGTTTATTCATGTATGGTGTTGTGCCCTTTGTCTCTGTTTAGTTACGTATTTGTTTAATGTTGCTGACTATTGTACTTTTGTGTCAGCACTAGTTCACACTTATAGACATGGTAGGCCAGGTTTTCCGTGCTTTAACTGTTTGATATCTGCAGTGATTGCACTTCCTCCATTTATGGTTGGGTGTCTGATTTCAGCAGCAGTGTAGTGGACGTTTCTGATACATATGTAAGTAATGGCTATTTTCCCTTCTTTATGATTATGGACGTAGCAGGACTGTTACATAAATTTCAGCACTAGTTTTGTAGCTCTGTTGGTGCAGTAACTGACATGTATAAAGGGGGCGATGTACTAAGCCTTGCAGAGTGATACAGTGACATAAAGTACCAACCAATCAGCTCCTGTCACTTTACAGACTGTGTTTGAAAAATGGCAGTTAGGAGCTGATTTGTTGGTACTTCATCACTCGCCAAGGCTTAGTACATCTCTCCAACAGTATGGTGGGTTTATTATGCCAGCGCTAGTGAAATGTTTCAGTGTGAAATGGTTCCCTTTTACAAAGGACATCGTTCTATTTGTCTATTTGTTTTTCTTTTCATTAGTGTCATTGTTATGCCAATCTATTTCTCGTTTATTCTATATATATATTGTTATGCATTTATGTAAGTACACAATATATACATACCCCTCGGGAGAGCGGTCAGTGGTACAGTGTCTAGGGGCATAATAAAGACCCACACGCATCCTAGCCTAGCCCCATGGCCGGTGCAAGGTTTCTTGGCACCTTAGGCATAGCTTCAGTCTAGCGCCACCCCCCCTTCCCTTGGATAGCTACACAAGCCCTTATAAAGTGCCCCCAGTTGTGGTCTCCTCTATGCAGTGCTCCCAGTAGTGGTCCCCCTATACAGTGCCCCCAGTAGTGGTCCCCCCTATGCAGTGCCCCTAGTAGTGGTCCCCCTATGTAGTGCCCCCAGTAGTGGTCCCCCTATGCAGTGTACCTTATACAGTGCCCCCAGTAGTACCCCTTATACAGTGTCCCCAGTAGTGCCCCTTATACAGTGGCCCCAGTAGTGCTCCTTATATAGTGTCCTTTATACTGTGCCCCCAGTAGTGGTCCCCCCTATGCAGTGCCCCCAGTAATGGTTCTTATACAGTGCCCCTTTACAAGCACCTGTGCTATGTCATTAACCACTTGACTGGCACGGTCGTATCAGATACGACCGCACCAGGCTGGGCTTTCCCTGACATGGTCATATCTGATACGACCAGTCAGAAGTGCCCACTAGGCGGCTGTGGGAAGCTAATCTTCCCACAGCCGCCTACATCAGAGGGACCTCACGGTCCCTCTGCACCCATGGCTGCCCCTTCACAATGTCCCAATCACTCCAGGCCACAGTGATCGGTACCCGCGGCACGCCCCCCTTGCACGGCTTGTTGAATTTGTCAATAACCCTTTTAATACATTCCTGCCTATAAACCTCTAAGATTCACCTGCCTAGAACCTCTAAGACAAAACCTGCCTATACCTTCTGAAACCACAAGATGTCGCTAATTAGCGCTGTGTTTGATTATACCATTAATGGAATACTGAGACAGTTGAATAGCGGTCCAAAGCGCTAAAGATTATTATTCAGGTAAAAGTACAGATATTACAACGCTATGATCTAATAATGAGTGCAAATAAATTGTACAAACATTAGGTCATAAGGCACAGTTAAAATACAGGAAACGGTTATTAAAGATCAAAATACAATGAGCAATATGAGAGAGAGAGACAGAGAGAGAGAGAGAAAGAGAGAGAAAAAGAGACACATCAAAATACAATGAGAGAGATATCAATGTCTGCTGGGAGCACATGTTCAAGATGGCTGGTGATGGTGTGTGTGTGTGTGTGTTTGTGTTTGTGTGTGAGGGGGGGGTTTAGGAATGCTTCCTGCCCTATTGTCCAAACCGCATGGTCTACAAACAAACTCCATTATGAAGCTACCTCATTGAAATCTCCCATAATGCCATAGTTAATTAAATATGCAAGCTGGATATCATATGCCAACATATCAGGCAAACACTGCACCATTTAATATTCCAACATGTACAACACAAGCTGATTCCAATATACAATACCATCCTACAACAGACCTCATTCAGTACCCACTAGACCGTGGGGAGGGGGAAGGGCTGAAACACATGCTCTTCCTTTGTTTATAAGCCTCATGATCCCTAGGCAAACTCCAATTTGAAAACTCACATTAAGTTGTAACTCTGTAAATCATCCATCCATCAATGATCTCAATTATAATAAAGACAATATACCTATCTGACCCATACAACACCTTAACTGGGTAGAATTATAATTTCCTTTGTTCACCCCACATGGAAGTAGCCATCTCTAATAAACGGCAGACAATATACCTATCTGACCCACATGGCAATTACTTATGACCATTCAAAGCTGTTATTAATTCAACTTCCATAATATATAACTGATACCACCCTATGATTACATTCATGAGTACACAACACATACCAAGCCTATCTCTCCCAAGCAGAGATATTGTTCAAGCACATGGGAAGGCCCTAACACAGAACACATGGGAAGGCCCTAACACAGAACACATGGGAAGGCCCTAACACAGAGCACATGGGAAGGCCCTAACACAGAGCACATGGGATCTCAATCAACCAGCATCAATCATTTACAAATATTACAAAAACTCCATAATCAATCCCTTTCCTGCATGCTGATAACAGACTATTGTACCCTACAGTGTAGATGAAAAGTACAGATTAGATAACATATCATCCACTGTATGCTAACACAGACTCATGAATATCCTTAGAAAACTACAAACCACACACCATGCTAAGCTAATAACAGATTAACACCAAACATAGCTACAGACACCCAAATAGGCTAAATATTGCACATTTTATACTTAGCTATAACCCAGAGGAACTGAGACCCATTTTCCTTGTCTTGTGAGAGAGTGAACCTCTCTCTTCCCAGAATCTGCAAGTGTGTCTGCTGGCTGTGTGTTCTCAGGATGTGCATGCTATGTTCCTGCCCCCTTTTACCTGTGAGGTCATCAGAAAGGGAGTATCCTTTTGGTAACCTGAACTACTGTTCCCAGTTAGCTATCTCTATTGATTAGACTGGAATAACCAGTCCTTTGGACAAAAATGTAAACAAGCCTACACCATGTTATTGTCTTTTGGTAAAGGTTAGAAATCTGTTACAGGGCATTTATTGGACAATTCCAAATGGATACAAAAGGTCTCCAACCTCCTTTTGCATCCCCCACATGCAAAACTTAAGCTGCTATAACAAACAACATTTCAAATAGTTATTCTCTCTAACATTCATATTTCATAGCTGCATGTTCTGATCTTCATATTGATGTCACCGGAACGCTGTGGAAACAGAGTAGATCAGTACTTTTCCAAACACTGTCCAATTGTCATTTACTAAGCCATAGTTAAACCAAGTAATAATTATCCTTTTTGCATTATGGGACCATTGCTTTTAAATGTATGTATGCAGGGAAAACACCACTGCCTTGCGTTGTGCGTCTGAGGGTCGGTGGGGCACTCAGCGAGCAGCACTAAGCTGGAAGGGCATCTATGTGTGTGTGTGGCCATGCCAGTATGATTTTGGGAAGGATCACTAAAAAACTGACAGTGTTCTGTTTAACATTGTGTGTATGAGTTGCAGGGAATTTTGCTACTTTTCAAATATAAGTCTGTGTGTGATATTATACACATAAGTCCATGCATGATGGGCCACATGTACACACACACACATATATATATATATATATATATATATATATTATATATATACACACACACACAAGCACACATGTATTTTTCTGATGTTTTTAAACTGCAATTGCAAAATGTGTTTATACAGTGAATTTAATCCTCATACAGGAAGGAGGCTTCCAGCTGTGCTGTCGGAGCCTCCCTGTTTATTCTGCCTGTTTTGGGTTGAAGATGGGCTTTGTATAGGGTTCCAAATGCTAATAAGTTAGTGTTTGTGTTAAACACTGTCTGCCTGTGTTTGAGGAAGGCTGACTATGTACCTTTTTTTACAATATAGTGCTGTGAGATTTTATTTCTAAGATGGAGTCTTGATGCCCTTTACAAGATAGCATTGCGCAGATTCCAATTGCAAACAGATTCTGTCTTCGCCAATTATCCGGTTTTGACAGTCCACCCTTTGATAGCCAATCAAGCGCTATCACAACCTGTTCTGAATCTGTTTAGCCATGCATGAGAATATACCGTTCAATGTTATTATGGTATGACACAGTATGGTCATTTGAACCATTCAGATAATGCGTCTCCAGGAGGGACATAAAACTGCCCTTATACGCACACCGCGGATCCTTAAGGGATCATGGGAAAGATGTTGGGATGCACCTATCCTATAAGGAGAGCCTTGGAAGGGGTTGGGACTGCATTACCTAAGATGACCTAAAACAACATAAACGTTATATCCATGCATGACCACTCAAACTCAGGCTACATTATTATACACTACATATTGGACCGGCACTCCCCTGGTTTAGTATAGCACTCCTCCTTTCGACTCCTCTGCATCAATGCTGACATCAGCTCACATTGTCTGTATCAGTCCCCCATCACCAAAACCAGGAATCCCCGAGCAACCCAGGATGGTGAAAACTCTGAAAAAGAATACAAAAATTAACACAGCGGACTGGTCCATTGCTGCAACACTGATCTGCAATTTCTTTAGCTCAGATAGCTCACAGTCACCTTTTAATCTTCCCGGCACAAGCTCGCGATCGACAGGTCCATGCTATCGGCCTCGTCTCCACCTTGTATCTCCTCCGGTAGATTAATCCTCCCTGTATTTGGTGGAATGGACTCTGGTATCTTAGTCAGCCACCCTTTGAGGATGTAGAATTTTGTTAACACGTCGGATATGGTTCTATCCCCCGATCAATCAGGCAATCTGAACACAAGAAATTATTAGATCAAATGAATTTTTCTCCAGGTTTAACATCATTACAGTTTGCTTCAGGCATGTTAGTAAATAAATAGAAAAAATGTCCCTACACAGGCAGGTTAAGTGGACTCTTTTACTGGGGCACTCTTGAATAGTAGTTTGAAATGATGTGATTAATAATTGATAAAATAACAATTTTAATTCACTAGTTAAAATATTAGTGCTAACAGCACTGGAAATACTGAATACCAAGACAAGACAAAAAGACGAACATAAACATATAACATATAATATAATAAATCCTGCCTGAAGTATCCAATCAATATTCTTATCGCAGGGAAAAAAGGTTAGGGTGAAAATATAGCCTATCTCTTTGAAGAGATGCTGAAGGCTGGCAGCCGCAGACAAGGTAAGTGTGGAAAAACAATAAACACAAAGCAGGTATCCCTTACCAATGGTGACCACACATATCCCTGTTGTTTAACAATAAGCTTAGGTAGGAATGTAATCACATAATAAATCCACTTATTTCTAAATGATGGATAATAGTGCCTCTGTGTCTAAATATCATAAACCACAGTCAGATATTTATCAGGCTACTAACTGAGGCCTAGCATGCAGTCTGCAATCAGTGTAAAATGATTCTAGGCTTGGCACAAATGGATATCAGCTTTAAAGATCATCATTTGCTAGGTATGTAAAGTACACATATTATACAAGTCTCAACCATTAACATTGAGATCACATTTATGCATGTCATCAGTGTAAATAATAAACACAAAGATTTGCAACTACACCTACAACTTAAATACAATTGAGGATAGATACGGTAACATGATACCATTGAAACAGTATGTCAACTGTCGCACCAAGAATGTGATCTACTGTATTGAATGTCCTTGTGGGATGAGATACGTGGGGATGACCACACGTATGCTGAAGGAGAGGATATTGGAGCACATGGGCACAATCAGGAATGCACAACAAGACATGCTGAAGATGAAACAATTGACTACTGTAGCCCGACATTTTCATCAAAAACATCACAACTCATATAAGGATATGAAGATTTTCGGGTTAGAAACCGTCAATTTAGGTATCAGAGGAGGAGACATTACCAAGGCACTCCTGAAGAAGGAGAGTTTTTGGACCTTCAAGTTGAACAGCACCGCACCTTATGGAATGAATGAACACATCAATTATAGTGTTTTTCTATAAAGTTTGGTTCAATAATTCTGGGTTAACCATTCTAAGTTTACACAAGGATATTGACTATGTAGAGGTAGTCGTATCCATTTATTCATATATTTGATGTACAGTTTTTTCACTTATTATTTATCACGATCGATCACATTGCAATTTTTTTATCCAATTTATTATTTATATGATTATTGCTTGTCAACACAATCCTCACATTCACAGACCTTTATTTTCACAGTCATACACTTTCAGAGGGAGACCTTTTGCACTATTATTCGTGTTGCCTTTAGACAGGTTAGGGAAGGGTTTTTTTTCACATTTTTCACACAAACATCGTTAATTATTATACATAATAACTATGTGCGATAAATTAGGCTGCACATTTTTAGGGAGCACCTGTTCACCATTTTTTTCTTATATTTTTTCTTTTGGTTTTTCAACCACTTCTGTTTTTTCACTGAACACAATGATTATTAGGCTATGTATTTATAATCTAGAACCATCCATTGATTATTGTTTTAATTTCTATATATCCCCTCATATGCACGTTTAATAGGAATTTAGGATATACAATGATAGTAATACAACCATCGATTTTGTTTTTGTTAGGTTAACCATTGACATTGGTGTTATCAGATTTTGCCTTGGCAATGCTCTAAATTAAGTATCTGATGTTTCACTACTGTAGTATTAACCTCTTAGGTATTTTCTTTCTCACATGTACTGTTTTGAATATGATTAAAGAAAAAGACAGTACAATCGGGCACATCATGACATTAATGCAACCATCGATTGTGTCATTGCTAGGTATACCATCAATATTGCTACCATCGGATCTTTGCTTTTGCAGGATTTAAACTTTACTATCTGGTGTTGCACATTTTTAGGGTACACGTGTTCACCATCTTTTCTTTTGTTTCTCTCACCCACTTCTGTCCTTTTACTGAACACAATGATTATGAGGTTATGTATTTATAATCTAGAACCATCTATTGATTATTATTTTTATTTTCAATTTCACACACATCATTCCTTCATATGTATGTTTAATAGGAATTTAGGATATACAATGACAGTAACATAACCATCGATTTTGTCATTGAAATCGCTGTTATCAGATCTTGCCTTGGCAATGCTCTAAATTAACTATCTGATGTTTCACTACTGTAGTATTTACCTCTTAGGTATATTCCTTTCTCACATGTACTGTTTTTTAATATGATTAAAGAAAAAGACAGTACAATCGGGTATACCATGACATTAATGCAACCATCGATTGTGTCATCGCTAGGTATACCATCGATATTGCTGCCATCGGATCTCTGCTTTTGCCGGAATCAAATTTTACTATCTGGTGCTCCATTGACCTATTATAAGATCTTTAGGTGTATGTAATGTTTAATCTCTTTATGCTGTTAGCATGCATGTAGCTCTATCTGGGGCTATAATAATATTGATGCAACCACTGACTCAAATTTCATCATTAGACCGATTATTGCCACTTGGATTGTATTCGGATAATACTCTAATAATATTCTTGTCCTTTATTGATTTGATTATAAGTTTCATCTTAATTACAAATGATTGAACCTCACAGCGTTTTTACTAAGCCAGAACACAGCCTAACCGGGATTGGCTGAAATAGCCATCACTAATGTTGTATAGCAGACTGATAGGCTAACCCGAGGCTGGTAGTTTATTGGCTAAGATAGACATCAATCTGGAATACGAGGTCCGGATTGGCCAGTCCGCATGTAAATACAGGCACATGGAGCCAGAATGCTGCTGGGCATCCTGTTTGTGAACAAGCCTGCGGGCGAAACGTGCGTCAGCACAGGCCTGATCAGCTGACCGGAGTCACGTGACTGCCACTGTGCAACACGCCTCAGACGCTGCACAGTATACACTAGCTTGTTGCAGCCTGGAACAAGGCAGTTGATCAGACGGCTGAAGGCAGGGCATCGCTCACTACTTTTGTTGATGCAGCCTACATTATACTGTACAGGTACCTTTCTATCCCCTCTGGTGGCAGTGTGACTGATCTGGGGCGCATTTGAGGTTCTGCAATGCTTATGTAACAGAGCCCACCTAACACCCTACAGGTCCTTAACACACACCACTACCCTGTTGTTTCCATGGACACTAAACTCTCCACTCTCTCATCACTCGGCCTGCACTTATTCTGAGTGAAAGCAGAAGTGGGAAGTTATTCTATGTGCCTACTTTCCTTCTTTCAGCTACACACACACACACACACACATATATATATATATATATATATTTTTTTTATTTATTTTTTATTTTTTTATGTTATACACAAATGTGATTTCAATATCAAAGGTTGAGACTTGTGTATTATATGTGTCTCACAGAACAAGCAATTGATGATTTTCAACACTGTTGTCTATTTGTGTCAAGCCCTGCACCATTCTTACACTGACTGTAGATTGCATGCTAGGCTTTAACAGGGAGCCTGTCTAACACCTAAACTGTGTTTTGTGACAATTAGACACAGAGGGGTAAGAGATACCTGCTTTGTGTTTATTATTTACACTGATGACATGCATAAATGTGATCTCAATGTTAATGGTTGAGACTTGTATAATATGTGTACTTTACAAACCTAGCAAATGATGATCTTTAAAGCTGTTATCCATTTGTGCCAAGCCTAGAATAATTTTACACTGATTGCAGACTGCATGCTAGGCCTCAATTAGTAGTCTGATAAATATCTGACTGTGGTTTATGATATTTAGACACAGAGGCACTATTATCCATCATTTAGAAATAAGTGGATTTATTATGTGATTACATTCCTACCTAAGCTTATTTTTAAACAACAAGGATATGTGTGGTCACCATTGGTAAGGGATACCTGCTTTGTGTTTATTGTTTTTCCACACTTACCTTGTCTGCGGCTGCCAGCCTTCAGCATCTCTTCAAAGAGATAGGCTATATTTTCGCCCACAGTTTTAAACAAAAGACTTAATCTTTTTCTCTCGGGATCGCACCATACTGATGTGATCCCGGACATTGTCTAACACATTTTTATCAAAACCACCAATTCTGGGAAACGGTCTAACACTCATTCTTGTCATATTAAACCATATATCACAATATCTTATTGCATAAGTACCGTACTTAGTATGCATGATATACGACGGGCCGATCTGATCGGCGCCTCCATTAGCAGCACATCATTGCCTAACATTTCTACTGTTTGCATGGCTCCCATTCTGAGACAACTCCTATGCTTTTCAATAAAAATTTAAACTGGTGAAAGACAATCAAGATACTTTCACTTACCTGTGAACGATTTAAGTCGGCGGCGCCCACACACCTGGATAAGATTTCGTAAGGCCACTTCCACACCTAGATAAGTTTTGAAACAGGCAACTTCCGGACCCGGATAAGCTTTAGTAAGGTAACTTCCAGACCTATGAGCGTTTATATGTCGGCCACTCTCACGCACCTCTATACAACAAAGACAACATGTACACCTGCTACTGTGTTTAGAACGGTAAAGCTGCTTACCGAGTGACTAGGCTAACCCTTGCACCTAGCCCTTAAGGATCCTACGGTACCCTTAACTTTAGGGAATAAATTACCCCTACCAACAATACACTCACTGTTACACACTTTTTCTCTGCGCAGAAAATAAACGTTTACCCAGATATTGGTAGATAGAAAAAAAAATGTAAACATCAATGGCTTTGTTCAAACATGTGGCAGCAGAACCGGAAGTGCGTATACGCTATCGTGTGCCCAGCCGCATACACATTAATGCGACTACCACACAACCGTATAATGATTTTTTTAACTGTGTACGCAAAAATGCGTCTCAGCCGCATACTCAATACTGCGGCACCCCTCTAAACGTAAGGTTCTATCAACAGAGAAAAAAAACAACTTTTTTTCCTCTCTTGTCCCAGGATTCTGATC